>NW_004624837.1:7742983-7807098 GCF_000247695.1 Heterocephalus glaber | reverse complement strand
AATGCTGAGAAATGGAAAAAATAGAAATAAAGTCTTTGTAAATAGGGAAGGGTGGAGGAGGTGAAGGGAGGGCTAAGAATGGGGAAAAAATAAGAACCAAGATGCATTATGTAAAGGTACAATTCCCAATGAGAAATGTAATTGTGTTGTATACCTACAAAGTACTAATAAAAGATTTTAATACAAAATAAAGAAAAAGAAAAGAAAAAGAAATGGGTTCTGCAAGTTTTCCAACTTGTCCAAAGTCATAGAGATGGTAAGGTGACAGTGCCAGGAATATTACAAATCTGGTGCTGTTCTTACACAACATTTTGCTTCCATATGTGAGAAATTAGAGATACAGAAAGCACAAACAGGAAATATGGCTGCTAAGCATACTATTTCAACTGAGTATTTAATGAGAGTAAACGATGTCCTCAACAACTACCATTGAGAATACTCAAGAATTATAGCTTGAGTGATCAGGCATCATAAAATAATATAGTAATATATAATAAAGTCTTAAAATAATCAGCATTTCATCTACCTAAGGAGCTCTTTCCTGTTACTTACTAAATGTTTGTCTTAGGTGCACAGATTCCTCTCTTTTTTTTCCTCAACATAGGTCACCAGACCACTTACTGGTATGTGTAGCAGACACTCTTTTAGTTCCTAAGGCTAAGGTAGTGATTACTCAGAAAAATGTTTTCTCTACAGAATTTTATTACAGTGGAGAAGACAGGAAGGAAAGAGTAAACAAAAATTAGCAAGATATTCTTATGTTCTGTAATATACATGAAATTAGAAGGGTAACAGTAGAGAGGGATAAAATATTAGTTGGAGTGATCAGGGAAGTATTTTCTGAGAAGCTGCTGCCTGAGCTGATGCTTCATGGGTGAGAAGAAGCTAATCATGCAAAGAGGCACAGGAAGAAGAGCTCAGGCCTGACTGTCTGTTGGAAGGACACACGGTGTGTCTGAAGAAAAAGAAAGGGACCCTGCGGTGTCTGAAATACAACAGCCGTATGTAATACAAAGCTTGTGTTTTTCCTTAAGTAATGTCTAATAAAAGCTCTTTAAACCTGCAAAAATTATGAGATTCTAATTTTAATTTTTAAAGATACAGGTTTTTAAAAACTAAACCAGCTCTCTATGGATTTGAAGGTAATTTTTTTTTTTTTTTTTGGTGCCAGGGATCGAACTCAGGTCCTTGTGCTTGCGAGGCAGGCAGCGGAACCACTGAGCTAAATCCCCGGCCCTGAAGGTAATTTTCAATGAGTAAATATTATAAAGACTGCAATTAACACCTCCTTGTACGTAACCTTTTGCTTTTGTTGAATTATTTCCTTAGGGTTAAATAATTGAACATTTTCATGATTTTTATACTTTTTTTAGTTTTTATTTTTATGAGTACATGTTTACATTTACATGATGATTACATCCCTCGTGAGGAGTTGGGACAAGTGCATAGCATATCTCAATTCCTTTTTCGTAACCTTTTTCCTTCCCCTCTATACCCTTTCTTTCATTTCTTGATCCCCTTCCCATTTGAAAAGTTCTATTTCCCTACTTATTATCTATCTTTTATTTTGCTCTTTATTTGTATTTTGAGTTTCTCATATAACAAAAACTGAGATATTTACTCTTGCATCTTTATGCTAATTTAAACAAATTAATTAAGTTTATTGGTCCATTTTAGGTATACAATATGTTGACATTCATCATTGGGAATTTGCACCTTCACATGATATACCTTAGTTCTTATTTTTTTCCCATTCCCCTAATTTTTTAAAAAGAATCTTATTATTATTCCTGAAATTATAATTAGCTTTCAGATTACTGTGAACTCTTAATTATGCAAGGTTAGACATACTTAAACATTGAAATATTGAGAAAAACTCATCAGATTATGCACGTTTTTACAATACAAATAATAGATGTTCTTTCATAAAGAAAGGCTAAAGGTAACAACAAAAACTATAATCTCACTGAGATATAATCACTGGTAGGTATACCTACCTCTTCTCTCTACCTCTTTTTCTCTGCATGTATAAATGTGTATCTGTCTGTCTCTCTTTATTAGTGATCATACAAATTTGTCCATAAATTATATACTCAAATAAATAGGATGTTTGCCATATTTGTTTTAGACTGAAATGTAAGCTATTTAGACACAGAAATTATCTCATAATTTTTGCTTCCCAAAGTAAATACTGTATTTCAGTGTTGAAGTGAAGGTGTAAGAGAATCATAAAATTTCAAAGTCCCATGTTAGATATTATCTAATTTACCCAACTTATTTCATGAATGGGGAAATGGGCCAAATATATTTTGATTTTTTCCAAAGCTACATGAATGATTTGTGGTGATTTGACATTAGAGCACAAGACATGGAGCAACTGGACTAGTATTCTAAAATACCTTTTAAAGATGTGTATATTCTAGCCTTTCTAGAACTGCCTATAGGACTGTAGGGATAGAGACTCATAGGCAGGGAAAGATGAGGGACCCCCCCCCCCAAGGAGTTTTTATTTAGGTAGCAGAACAGGCTTAACCACCTGTGAAAAGCTGACAGCCCGTGGTCACACTTTCTCTATGCTGTACCCTGCAAAGCTTGGTTTGCTAAGATCAAAAGGAAAAAAACTTGACCCTAAGGTGTGAAAGCCCCCACGACCCTTCCTTAGTAAGGAGCCATATCAACCAACTGGCCAATCAAGTAGGGGCACCCTCAGCCCAGAGACAGGGTGGGCCCTAGGACACTATAAATGAACCCCGTGAGCCCCCTTCAACGATGGCTCCAATTCCGGCACCCCTGCCTGTGTCGCTGAGAGAAGGCAGCTGTACTCTCGCATGCTTGCTGAATAAAGTACAACTTTGCTTCTAAGCTTCCGGTCTCTATCTGATTCTTTCACAACCTTCTGCTTTGTAGGGAGAGTCACTCCCGGGACTGCGGGGACTCTCCAACCTGCTCTGCCCGCGACAGCACTGATTGTATACATCCTTAAAAAGTTACATGTATTGTGTTGGAATTTCTTTAAATTCTTTATTAATTAAGTGAAATTCACATAACATGCAAATAACCATTTAAAAGTGTGTAATTCTCTGATATTTAGTGCATTTACAATGTTGTTTAGCTATCACCTCTTACTCTTTCTAGAGAACTTCAAAACTTTTCATCTGCAGTGCATGGTGGTGTACACCTGTAATCCCAGGACTAGGGAGGCAGAGTCAGGAGGATCACCACAAGCTTGAAGCCAGCCTGGGGTATATAGTGAGAATATGTCCCAGAATATATTCTAGAAATTTAATATAAAAGGAATCATACAATATGTGGCCTTTTGTAGTTGGCTTTTTTGTCGTAGCATAATGATTGTTCAAGATTTGTTCAGGGTGTACCACATATTTCATTCATTTGGATGGCAAAATGATATTCCAATGCAAAAATATACTATAATTTATTTATTCATTCATCTGGATTTATTTACATATAAAATCTGTTTGTCTACTCAAATCTTGAAATCACAAACTCTGCGATTTCCAATTTTTTTTAAAATTTTTAATTTAATTTAATTTTATTTTATTTTTGCGATTTCCAATTTAATGCAGTATCAGATTAACTATGCTTAACATTTCTTTACCATTCATTCTTCTTAAATCAATGAGTGGTTTTAATTTTGCAATAAGGTTTCCCACCATGTCTTTACGTAATTACTAATATTACCAATTTGTAGAACATCATTACCTTGTAGAACCTTTGGGTTATTTTTTCTAATCTTTTTTGGTACTGGGGATTGAACTCAGGACCTGTGCTTGCAAGGCAGGTGGCAGAACCACTGAGCTAAATCAATCACTGGCCCAAAGATTTTAAAGACTTTTTTTTTTTGCTGTACTGAGGATTGAACTCAGGACCTTGTGTTTGCCAGACTGGTGTGGCGCCACTGAGCAACATCCCCAGCCGCTTTTGACTTCTTATTTATAAGTATTTTAAATGAATTTTGCCTGTCATCATCTTCCACTAAGTTGATGGGATTTGTGAAATATATTGCTGATAAATGCAGCTTACTATACTGGGCTGAAAATTCCCCCCAAAGATATCCATGTCCTAATCTCCCATATATATGAATCTTGTAAAGGTACTCTGCAGATGAGTTAAGGATTTCAAGATAGAGAGAGAGAGATTACCCTGAGTTATCTGGTGGGCTTGATGTCATCACAAGTGTTTTAAATAAACAAAGACCAGCGATCAGAGGGAGTCATAAGAGAATCAATAGATTTAATGCGTCAGGAGACTCATAAAGGAAGGCAGATTTTAGAAACTGAAAAAAAAATCAAGTAATGGACTTCCTTCTAAATTGTAATGGATTTTCTTCTAAATTCTCTAGAAGGAACATAGCTTTGTTGACACTTGGATTATGGATTTCTGACCTCTAGAACCGTAACAGAATAAATTCATGTTGCTTTAAGCTCCTAAATTTGTGGTACTTTGAGACATAGCAATAGGAAACTGATATTTTAAAATTAACACTAGTTTTTATGGCAACCATATTCATGAACATGTATATTCATCATATTCAACATATATTATCAGCAGTATTCATTAATTTGACAACGTATGTGCTACTCAATATAGCTTCTAAATAAATACAAAGGCCCGGATGAAGCTGGTTATAGGAATGAGTCTGATATGAGGAAGATATTGTCAGCCTTTAATGTTCCTTAAGAATATAATTATTGCAATATATACTACAATATTGTGTTTCAAAGTGTTCATTCCCAGTATCTCTTCTTTTCTACTCAAACCCTCATGTGGCTTAAGACAAATGCAAATTATGTGAACTGAGCTTTCCCACTGGACTCTTAAAGAGAAACTGGACCATTCTTGGTCTCACAGATGAGAATAAAATGGTAACACTTATTATCATTGCAGAATGAAAAAAATAAAGCATATTAGGAAACATGTTGACTAATTATAGAAAAAGTTGACTGATTACAGAAACAAAACTCCAAGCTCTATGTCTTTGAGTTCTTCTGAATTTTTCCCTATGTCTTACATTTTTATCTTTTAGTCCTCTGCACAGTCCTGATTAATGCACCTGTAAACACAGGAGCTTCTTGAATCTCTTTTTGACGACTTCAGAAGCAGCTGCTTCTCAGTGATGTCATGTTTCCTTCCTGACCTTGGGCATGACATTTAAAACAAATCATTTCCAGGGACTACAAGACTCAGCTCTGAGCCTCAAGTCATGCTACAAAAATAGTCCATTAAACTGTGCTTTTCAGCGTGGTGACATCACAGTGAATCAGTCTCTGGATTATGTCGAGGACTTTCCCTTACCTTTATTAATTTTGGTATAAATGTGTACATGCCAAAGGCATTAGGAGGGGACTAAGGAAATCCTATAGGAGAACAATTGTAGGAAATTGACAGAGCCATTAAGAAGTCTGGAAAAACTCAGAAGAAAGTGAGACTTGGCTTATTGCCATATTTGAATAAGAAAAGAATTACAGCCAGCAATGGCTTCATAAAAGTAAATACAGAACTCAAAGTGAGAATGACTGTGTAAAGTGCACTGAAATACAGGTTAACAATTTGAGAAATACAGATAATGGTAGAAAAAATTATTGTAAAGAGGGGGAGGTTATCATTGGTATAAATTGATGTCCTAGTTCTCCCCCTCATCTGCTTCCTCTTTCTTTTGCCTTAAGACAAAGATTTCCTTGGGCTTAGGACCAGTGATGGCCAAACTTCTCAGCACAGAGCTGATTAGCTGAATTGGAGAGTTAGAGAAAGGAAAAGCTTGTTTTCCTTAAACACCTGTAAGGAAATACATTTTAAAATTTTTATAGCTTTATGGATCAGTTTATAATTATGAATCTTAGATAAATAAATGAAATATGTTAAGATATGGTAACTTGGAAAAACCATGCAGTTTGTGATACAACAGGAAACAATTTTTGCATGCATTTTAAAGGAAATTCAGCAGTATTTTGACCTCATCTCCATGTATCCGATGCCTATCTCTGAAGTCCATTAGGGAAATGAATAGTAATGAAGGAAAACCTTCATGAATGACTGGATGAGGCATGTGAGGCTAGATCATGTCTAAATTTATACTTGTTTGTTAAAAGCTCTTTTTGACCTTTGCCTAATGATTTTAAACTATTTCCTTGACTTGATATAGTAAATCACAGGTATTGGTAACTTCATAGACTTTCAAAGTTAGAAAATACATGTAATACAATCTAATAATTTCCTCATTTTAAAGTTAATAGGATGAAGTTTGGATACCAAAATAAATTATTTGAAGTCAAACATCACTAGAGAAAACAGGCTAAATGCTACACTTCCTGATTCCTAATCCAGGGCTACCATGGAAGACGTTTAGGACAGTAACTTGTTACCTTTAGTAATTAAGCTTCGAGTCCTATAATCAAAGAATATGAGTCAAATGATCTGTCACTTATGAGCATCAAGGTTATTCCTAAAGTATATGCTTCATGTTAAACAGGCAATTGCTGACATTCTCTTTGTAGGAAAATGAAAAAGTGCTCTGAGAGCTCCATTTTGGAAACGTGGCTTGGAAAGTTTGCCAGTTGAGTGAATGCTGATCATGATCCTATGTCACTTGGATCCAAAAGAATTTTGGGCAGGCAACTGGTTCTTCCTGATCTTAAACATAAGTAACAGATAAAGAGAAAAGCCAAAGTTCACATAAAAGAGAGGGAAACTATAATATCTTAGACTCAGCTGGCTTCCTTGTACAAGAGGACAGAGCAAGGGCATTTTTATAACTCATGGTGAGATCAAGAAAACTTCAGACAGCTCCTGAGAGCAGCAGGCACTTTGTGTCCTCCATCTAAAGAAGCTTGTCCTTACCTCCGCCTGCCAGTCTCTGACAGAGCTAAATCTAACCATTAGATATCTGGTTGCACACAGTCAAGTATTTGTTTAAAATATGCATTAAATGAAATATATTTACTCTTATAAAGTTTTGGATTCAGTGGAAGGGGGTTTGGGGATGGGAAGAGATAGGAGAAGATGGGACAGGAAAATAGGAAGAATCAAGATTCAATATGTATATTCATTATGAATTGCAAGTACATACTAATTTTTTTTTTTTTTTTGTACTGGGGATCGAACTTGGAACTTTGCACTTGCAAGGCAGCCGGCAGAACCACTGAGCTAAATCCCCAGCCCATACTAATAATTTTTTAATGATTGGATTTCTTCATCCACTTTATTCACTGGATCTGATACATGTGACTTCTCGCTTGTCCCCAAAGTCACACTGACCATGAAAGGTAAGTGCTTTGCATTGATTCAGGTCAGGGTAAGTAAAACAATGCAACAAAGACACTTGTGAAAGATGACTTCCTGAAGTGCTTTAGAAAGTGGCAAGATTGATGGGATGTGTTCGCTTAGCAATTCTTTTTCCAGTACTAGGGATGATTGAACTCAGGATCTTGTGCTTGCCAGGCAGGCTCCTTGCCAGTCAGGCACAGTGCCACTGAGGTACATCCCTGACCCTGGGATAAGTGTGTTCAAAGTGAAAGGAGTATTCTGAGGGGGAATTTTGGCATTCTGTCTTTTACTATAATAAAATATTTTAAATAAAAAAGTTTTAGATTCTTTGCCTTGAATATTACATTACTAGGACAGCTTCAACTTTGTTGTGAGGATTAGAAAGGCATCTGCATGCAAAGCTCCTGGTCCAGCCTCTGTTACACAGGAATTTTTTAAATAACAGGAATGATGATGCTGAAGAAGAAAGGAGGGATCCCAAAATTCTATTCCAGATGCTAAAAGGGCCACTCAGGATCTTTCACCATAAGGTAATCTTCTAGAAATAAAACTCTTATATTACAGAGAGTATGTCTTTTTTTTTTTTAAGCCAGAAGATTTTGGATGATTTAATTTAGACAGTCTCCACACTAGACTTATTATAGATGGTCTCCCAGTAAGGAAAAATAAATGAATATTGAGTTTATGGAAGAGGGTATCCAGAATAGATTGTGTTATTAATAATCCACTTCCCTCAGAAAAGGATTTGAAGTAACTTACAGGTAAGGACATAGGTTATACAGCACCTTTAAAACCAAAACTAGAGAATGAAAACTAAGTGATTTGGGAAGATATTTGAATTGGGAAGTCATGGCTAGCAACGATTACTAAACTGGTGCATACTGTACTCCAGGAGCATAGTGTTGCCCCGGCAGTAATAATTCTCTTTATAAATAAAGTGAAGCATATCAGTTTATTTTACATATATTTTCCTTGGATCTCCTCTCTGTAGTGAAGTTTATCATACAGAGTGTATCAGTAGTAGTTTTTAAAAAAATTATATAAAGCAATTTGTTTTATAAATATTCATAAAACTTAAGGTGTCAGTGTTTAAATTTTACATTCTTCAAAACATTTCCATAGGGAATAAAAGTAATCAAAAGTGGGACAGTCTAGGGATTTGAAATTTTGATAATTCAGGAAGAGAGGCTTAGACTGCTTGATGAAAATATCACTTACACTGTATAGACACCAATGTAAATGTATAATGCAGATTTTGCCCAAATCTGTATGTATACCAATGAACTTGAGATACAGCTTATCGTGTGTATCCAAAATACATTTATTATTGTTAAAGGAGACCCATGTGCCTTATATGAAACATGAGGCATGTATTAGACAGAGTTATCTATTTTACTGTGAAAATTAAAAGAACCTGATTTGTATTTTTATGCAACTTACCAGGTGACTTTCAAAAGTGGGTCAGAGACAGGCAGGTGGGCTGGACAGGGCAATGAAGTGCCCTGAAAACCCTGGCTGGTCCCAAACGCCCACTCCTTGGAAGCTCCAGAGGTCCTTACCAGCTAGTAGTGGTTAGTTCTAACTAAGGCCCTGAGATAGTCACTTGAGCAAGTTTTCACATAACCACCAAATTCGAATCTCCAAGACAAGGGCCTGGGTATGCATATTTTAAAAATTAAAAATCAAGAGATTTTGATGCAAATCTTGAATAAGAATTCTGGTGCCAGGTTTTCAAAAGACTTGTGACCTGAAAGAATATGAGTACAGGAATTAGTTTCTACTCTCTAAAGACTTGGTGTAATTCTAGAATATTTTCTTTTGAAGAATATAGATCTATGCAATTATAAAACTTGAATTAATGTTAAAATGTACTATAAGTCAACTAAAATGGAGTTCTGTGGGAGGGTTTTATTTATTTTCCTTCAATGCATCACAACATGCCAAACTTTGTGTGTAGGGGGAAATGATACTGAACTTGGCAATAAATAATTTCAGGACACCATACTGTTTAAAGCCATTCCTAGGAAGTCTCACTCATATCATGTGATCAGTATATAGAGGAATGTTTAACTTCCTGTTTGGCATAGGAAGAAGGCACCTGTCTTGAAACAACTACTCATATTATTTATTTAAGGTCTACTTCATTCTAAAAAAGATTTGAAGTGGAATACACATTTTTCATAAGTTAGGAGGAGGAAGGCTGGACTGGAGTCCTGTTTTATGCCATTTTCCTTTGATATTTGATTCACTACAGGTGCATTTCTGTTCATTTTAATCCCTTTGCTGATCTGAATATGAAAGCCTTTCGAATAGCTATACTCTTCCTTTGGGATCTCAGCTAGTCTCATGGCTATATGGAAATTACTTCCAAATATACCTTTTTTTTTTTTTTTTAAACTCTCCATTGAAAGAGTTGCTTAAGATTCCCACTTGTGTGTCTACTGGACAAATAAAACTTAATAACCCAATATAGATCCCTCAATTCTTTACATCCCCCACCCCAACCTATTTGTTTTATAGTCTTCCACATTTCAGTTGCTTATCTTAAAACTTTCATTGCTTTTTATCTTCATGTCCTTGCCGTGAGCCATGCAAGCTACTACCATCTGTCACTTATATTATTGTACTAGCACTAATGCTAGTCTTTCTGTTTCCATTCTTGTGCACTGGCATTCATTCTTTACAAGGCAGCCAGAGAGATGTTCTTATTAGAGCTCAACTAATTAACTATATCTCTTTAAAGAAGATCCATGGATGGATTCTTTAGTTACCACATCCATTCAAATGCATTAAAGATTGTATTAATTAGTAGAATAAGAAATACTCTATTGGAATGAAAGCAAGCACAGGGTGAATGGTACAAGTCTATAGAATCAACATTTATGAGCAACTTACTTAAATTGGAAATTTATAAAGCTTAATGTACAAATGTTAAGTGGAGGATGCAGCATAAAAAATGTAAACTATTCTGCATCATTAGATCACAGAACTACCTAGATTTTCCAGGAAGGGTTCAAGAAGATGGTGCAGTAGGATAGCCATTTGTTGATTCAGTTTGTTCTAAAAGTAGATGTTTTCTAAAATTCCTTTTTGCAAGAATTTTATATATAGTTTTTGTTGTTTCCCTTAATCCTCGATCATATGTGAGAACCAACTTAATTATGACAGCCTTATCTGCCAACTCTGATACTTTAAGGAGTACAGATCCTCAGTTGCTGCAAGATTTCTGTAGTTTCATCAGAGTAGACTGTAAAGTATGCAATTAGCATGACTGTCAGATGAAGCGGAGGTTAGGTCATGTACTTTTCAAATCATGTTAAGGTGTTCAGGGTTTATCCTGAAGCAATGAGAGTACAACTGACCCTTAGTGAAATTTTGCTAAGTAAAAAAGTCATTAAATAATAATAATTTAAAAGTCCATTACCTTTAATAGGAAATGGTATTGTGTGTTCCACCCAACATTGAGACGCAAAAACAATTTTCACTCATGGAAAATATTTGTCACTTGAAAATGAAAACAAATTTGTATGAGAAACAGTGAAGATGTTAAAAGTAATTACAATGTCTACATATAATATACTGAAGATTTGACTTGCTAAAAAAAGAGAACTTGCTTGTGAGTGGTAGAGGAGATTGTAAAGAAGAAATTATAGGGAAGGTGTACATGGTTATCTTGCCCTCTAATTTGCCCTCTAACTGCACTAAAAAACATCAGGTACATACTATATGCATATACTTATGCACAAATACAACTTTTATCTGAAATAAAGGCTTTCATGAAAATAAAGTAAGCTCACAACAGACTAAAGAATCACTACTCCTCATCACATTCACTCACATGTAGAAGCAAAACAACATGATTTGGATTCATCTGAATATTGCCCTAACATCTAATGCATCCTTTTGTGTCAAGTACATTGGCAAATATGTCTTTGCCTAAAATTTTAATGTCTACGTATTATTCTTTATAGAATATTAACATTATAAAGAACTGTTATATTGAAAAACATTTTCTGAAAAACAATCTAACCCTTCAAGAGCCATGATGAAAGATATACTCATTAATAGTCATTATGGGATATAAATAGTTAGCAATGAGGCAGTATATTAAGGAAGAGAAAGACATAATCAGATTTGGCTGTTCTGAGTAAAATCAATGAAAGTCAAGGATTTACATCAGTGAAAGAAGTAAAACAGGGAACCATTGAATTGTAGAACTTGGTAGCAGCTAAATTAGATAAGACTTGATTGTGTGAATAGAAATATTGAGAGAGAATTATAATATTATGGATGATAGAGTAGTCCCTGAGAGTAACAATACAGGAACAAGGCCTAAGGTTAGGGAGAGAGATAACAAACTCTGCTTAATACTTGTTGGTTTTGATAAATCTTAGTGGATATGGCAAGGAGGTAGGAAAATGAATTTGGAGATCAGAAATAAGATCTTGGCTGGAGCTAGAAGTTTGATAGTATCATTATCAAATGGTATTTGGAGGCAAATGTATGGTTAGGATTGCATAGGGAGAAGACAGAGAAGAACTGAAAGGCCACCAAGTTTTAGAAGATGGGCAAAATAGAGTTGACAAAGGACACTGAAAAGAATTTGCTAGAGATGGGAAAACCAAGAGTGTGGGGGTTGCAGAAGCTAAGGAGAGGGTCAAATGTAGAGTGGACTGCTGAAATAAGACAAAAAAATGTATATAGTTTTGTTTTAATGTGTCATAATGAGTTTGTACAGTAGAACCTCAAGTTTTGACTGGCCTGTCATATGAACAACATGGGTTAATTAGGTTAATGGAAGATTCATCTGCCTCTTGTTATCTATAGCATGTACTCAGGTAAACATCCAGATCTCAGCTGTATTGACTTAGTTACAACCAGCTCTCGGGAACTGATTGAGCTCGTACGTCAAGGGTCCACTGTATACATTACTAAACTTGAACATTTTCAAGTTTTGAGTTATTATAGTATTTTTTTCTGAGATATTACACATGAAGCTGTAATGAATATTTTTGTTCATAGCTTTTCATGGATAAAAATACTAGTTTTGGTATATTCCCAGGAGTAGATCACTGTATAATATTTTGGCTTTATTTGGTCCTGCCAAAGTTTCAAAGTTGTCTTTCCAATTTGTACTTTGACAAGCAATATAAGAATTCTTGTTACCCATATACCCCCAAAATTTCGTTTTTAATCTTCTTAATATTCATTTTGATGGGTGCTTTATGGTACTTTAATCTGCATTTCTCTGATGACTGAGGATGTCGTTCACATTGTCACATGTTTAGTGATCATTTTGACTTCTTTTGTAAAATAATTTTTTAAAAGTTTTCTGTTTATATTTTAAATGAGTTTCTTATAAAATGTATTTTCTCCCACTTTATGGTTTGTGTTTCCATTCTCTTAGTCATATCTCTTGAAGAACACGAAGTTTAATTTTAATGAGGTCCAATTTATCAATCTTTTCTGTTAATCTATTCTTTTTAGTGTCCTGCTTAAGACATTTTCCCCAGTATCAATGTCATGCAGACATTCTTCTAATTTGCTTTTAGGCCTCATATTGAACTTAAGAATTACTTACCACCCAAATGTGAAGTGTATGCACAGCTAACTACAAATTTTATAGTGTCAATAAGGTGAAAAATAAAATAATTCTTCAAGAAATAGCTTGATAATAAGGTCAGAGTAAAACTACTCCTGTGGGCCTGTATGTAGAATTTGAGATTTCAGAACAGATACTAAAAGCATCCACTCTGTGAACAGCCACAACTACAATAGTTTATTTTTAGTTAAAAAAATAGAGATGGAATAATGCCAAAAATTTCTTCGTTTTTTTGGTTTTGTTTTTGCACATGTCCCTTAAGTATTATATGATATTTGCTTTTTTGTTTAAGAAACAAATGAGAATCTATCTTAACCCTTGAGTCCCATTTCTAACATTCCATCTCCAGAAGCAACTGCTGTAATAAGTTTCCTGTGTATAATTATTTATTCCTCATCATAAAGAATACATGTGAAGAAATAGAACATAAAATATTGAAAATCACTTATAATCCTAAAGCTGACACAATTTCTGCTCTTTGTTTTTTATAGGCACTTCCTATGCAAACTATATAAACGTCTATGACAAAAATTATGTAATGTTCCTATAGTTGGTGTAGCTTAGTGGGAAAGAGGAAAAGAGGAAAGACTTGAAATAGAACAGTTGCATTTAGCTCTGCTCTTCAGAAACTCACAGATCTTTTAAACACACATACACACACACTCGCGCGCTCACGTACACACATACTTACAGAAACAATATCATGGAAATATCTTCCTCAACTGTCTCTTAATTGTGGTTTATGCATACTCTCCTCAATTTAAAGGAAAAACTTTAAGAACACAGGATAATTATCCAACGGGAAGAGGGGAGAAAGAGAAAGAAGACTGTTATAGGGAAGGAAGTCTTCAAGTGAGGTTAGAGTGTGATTTTTTTTTAAAGAGTGTGAACATTTTTATTTTGGAATAATTCAGTTTACAGAAAAACTACAAACATAATTCAGAGAGTTCCAATATATCTTCCAATTTCTCCTGAAGTTAACATTTTACATTAGATGACATATTTGTTGAAACTGAAATTAACATTGGTATATTACTTTATTAAGACATCTCCAGTTTTTCCATGTATGTCAAGTTTCTGCCTTGGGATCCATTTCAGGCCACATTGCATTAGGCTGAACTAGATTTTTAAGATCAATAATAATTGAAGATACAAAGAGATGAGATAAAGCTCCAGGCAATGAGGTAGTTGCAAGGCCACACAAGTACAGGAACTGAGCAGAAATGAGCAGTGAAATGAGGGGGCTGACTTAACCCAAGGAAGCTGAGTAGCAGGTAGTAATGAGTAGAATGACTTGGAGAATTATTTAGGGCAGGACATAAACCAAATAGTTCAGTGAAGCAGTTATGCTGTATGAGGAAGACAGACAAGGGAGCAAAGGTGTGGAAGGGTGTTGGAGGGAAAATGGATTTCTAGCTCTTTCTGCTCAAATCTGGTCCCAAAGGGAGTCAGAGAAACCCACTAGGCAAGGGCAGCATTGCCTTTCCTGTGCTGAGTTTTTAATCCTGCCTCCTGGGGGAAAATGTTATTTTTTACTTTCATATCACATTATGATCTACTGTATGTGCCAGGCACAGTGATAATTCTTTCTCCCTCCTTTCCTCTCCATCTCCTTACACACACACACACACACACACACACACACACACATACTTTATTAATATTTTTTAGCAATCTTCTGGGTAGATGTAGTCATAATACCCAATTCAGGAAAGGAAACAGGTTTACAAGATCATGTAATTGTCATTAGGTCAAAGTATCAATAGTTGTGAAGCTCAAAATCTAACCAAACTTTTTACTGACTCCAAAGCCTGTGCTTTATTGCTCATTCAATCTAAAATTCTCTTAATTATACTTATCGCAGTTCGTAGTGTAATACTCTTCCTCTTTCAAAGGATTGTTAAGTGTTACATGATTGTATTTCATCAGTGATTTCCCAAAGGAATCCACTTGGGACTTTGATCTGTTGGAACATTCCTTGAGGCGATGTCTTTAAAACATCTCTCCCTGACCTCAACCTTTATACTTCCTCTTTCCTTCACAAGTCCTTTCCAGAATTCCAGAGTCTACCAGGCTTTGGGGATGAGTTAATACTGTCTTCACCAGGGACATACTGCCGTAACCTGGACAAATATTTAAAAATTCAACAATGTTTCTCTTCAAGACAGTTAAGTTGACATTTTCTTTGCATTCTGTTGGTCTTTTATTTGGCATTTTTAATGAGTTGATCTATCTGTGAACTATAACTGCCTTTTGGGCTTGCATGGTTTTCCTGCTACCCTAATACCTCAATACTATATGTACTCCTTAAACTCTACAGTCAACTTCACCTCTTACAATTGATAAATGTAAGAGTTTCCCAGTGCTGTTTTTGGCCTTCTCTAACTCTGGCCTTTCCTCAGATGAACTTGTCCAGCTCCATGGCATTAAAAACCATCTACATTTTGCTAACCAACCAGTATCTATCTCTGTTCCAGACTGTTGCCCCAAACACAAGGATCATGTATCTGACTGGCTACTAGCAACATCTTTTCTTGTATGTCTCATAGTTATCTCCACCTTTCTATGTCCAAAGCTAAATTATGATGACCCCAAACATTTTCCTAAATCTTTTCCATCACACTAAGTGGAAGTGGCAGCAACTTCGAAATATTTGCTAAAGCTCTAATTTCAATTAGTTTGAGACCTCTCACTTCCCACATTAATCCATAGTCAAGTTCATTGCCTCTACCTAAATCTGACCATTTCTCACTTCCACCTGTCTTACTCACTTTCCTTGTCGCACTGAGACAATAACTGACACGTGCAATTTAAAGAGGAAAGGTTAATTTTGGCTAATGATTCAGAAGTTTTGATCCATCCTGCAGGCAGATTTAAACAAAAAAGGCACTGGGAGAAGGGCCAGGGTAGAGGAAATCTGCTCGCGTCATGGTGGAAACAAACAGAAAAAGGAGGAGCGGGGTGGAGTGGGGGTACAGCCTTCCAGGTCATGCCCGCAGTGACCCACTTCCAGCCAGGCCCCACCTACTAATACCAAGTCAGCTCTAACACCCATTGGTTTAATCACCTTCTATAATCCTACTGATGGGCAGATGAAACTCTTGAGGGACATCCAGATACAAACCATAATACCACCTTAAAATAAGTCACCACCCTACTCAGTTTTCAATATAGCAATTTGTTCCAACTGACCTCCTTCCTTCTGTTCTTGCTCACTGACCACCAATTCTGTACGCAGCATCAAGGGTTACCTTTTAAATTAGTAAATGAGATCTTCCAACCTTTTCAGAATGGAACTCAGGACCTTGTGCTTGCAATGCAGGTGCAGTGCTACTGAGCTAAATCCCTAGCCCTGGTTAATCCATTTTTGAATCTTTCAACTCACATGAAAATTATCATGTGATTATATAACATCATAAATCTAAAAGCTTCAAGTATTTTTATTCTCAACACAGTTTTTCTTTAATTCTTACGTAATTGGTACAGAGATAAAAAAGGGGAGAGGTGGGAAAGAGAACCAACAGGGAGGGAAGCTTTGCTATGTGGAAGGAGTTTCCTTTTTATTTCTTCCTAAAAATGAACAAGAAATGCGCTCAGTAACTTTACTTTTTTCTAATGAAGAAAATGAGGTTGAATTTCCAGTAATTTGTCTGATGCCAAGCTTATAGTTAGTGATGGCACCAAGGATGTTAATTCTGTTCATTTCAAATACTAAAACATTTTGTACTATCTTATCTTGTGTATCAGAGTTATGATGAACACTGAAATATTTTATCCCTCTAAAATTACACAATTTTATTGTATCATAAAGTTTTAGAAATGGTCCCATCAGTAGTTGCTTTCTGCTTTCTTTATGGTCTTACTAAATCCAACTGCTATTTGATCCAGACTGGTAAACAGGAATTTCCATAGGTGGGGGTAGTCTAATATTCCAAAAAGGCATATAAAACAAGACTCACAGAGAAGAAAAAAATCTATTATAGAGAGTGAAGATGAGAAACAAAATTCATCCCCAAGTACATGGTTAAGTAAGATCTTCAAAGTAGCACCATCTAAATGAGCCCTACAATTAATCTCATAAATGTACTTCTTCTAAATGCCTAATAAATGCTTAGGGGAAGCAGGAAAGGAAGAAAAGACAATTATACCTAATACGTTTTTAAGGTCAATCTTCTTTGTTTCCTATACATTCCTTGTTTTTCATTTTTTTTGTTGTTGTTCAATAGATGGGTAGTTCCAAAATAAGTAATTTGCACGGCAAATTTGTACTTGTATCTTTAAAACTCATTGTTAACTTTCTCACATTGTAGTCAAAAATAGGATTCATTGGTACTGCACATTGCGATCTGTAAACTATTTTATATGTAGCATCGTTTTTGTCTTCACAAGAGTCTTGAATTCACAAATAGCAGATAAGTTAGGATGGGGTTTCTGATAAAACATATGTAGCTTGACTACATTCCCTGTTTCCTCTGTGACCATAAGACTTGATGTCTTTCTGCCTCAATTTCCACAGTGGGAAACTAGAAATATAAACAGGTAATGACTGCTTCATAAATTTTTTTTAAATTAGCATATACCAATTCTAAGCATCATTTTATAATATTGTTAAGTGGAAGATATGGTTTCTCATCATGTAGTGTATTTCAATTATGTATAAATGAAGCTCTTTTGATAAAAATATTTCATTGGCTCCCTGCTTTCTGGTGGAAATTGGGACAAGATGCCTTGGCACAGGAATTAGTAACTCAGTGTGATGTGACATTCTTCTTCCTTATAAGGAGAGGTTGTTCTGAAGGAAATCCAAGGGGCTCACCCTTGCTTTCTCCCCAACATGGGATTCTGGTAGATGCCTCGCCAATAGGTATTAATTTTCATCACTTCCCAGGGCAGTTTACACACCCAACTGAAGCAAAAAGGTTTATTCCAAAGCATATTAAGAATAATTCTGAGTGTTCTTTGTAAAAATCTAATGATGATAGCAATATGGATACATATTATAGAGTTTACCTTTACACAAATTTATGTATTGTGCATAACTAGACATCTTCTTTAAAGTATGAAGTAAATAAGATTCAGACATTTACTTCTTTAAGTTCACTTTAGCTGGTTTAATAGCCATCATAGGGTGCCTGACAGAGGCAGGTTCAGTCATTAGTATTTATTTCTGAGTGTAAACTTTGTTGGTTAACTGAGTAATATGACAAAGAGAAACCTAGGATAATGAACAGAGAATTAAACAGATATGCAGTAGGAACAATGTCAGGCACATAGTAGATGTTACATCAACGTTATGGCCTTTAATTCTGGGTTGATTAAAAATAAGGCCGCTTTCGGTCCGGGAATTTAGCTCAGTGGTTCCCTTGCCTGTCTTGCAAGTGCAAGGTCCTGAGTTTGATGCCCGGTACCAAAAAAAGAAAAGTCCCTTTCATTTAGATGGAAATTAAATATATGTCACTTATAAATCAAGATTTTGAAATAACTAATACATTTTAAAATTTTAAATAATTCATTGCTGGGATGAATGATGTTTACTTAAGATTTTGTTCTTAATGTGCTTTTCTCAAAATTAGTATTTAAAGTGGAGTCTGCTCTCGTCACTTGCAAATGATCACTTTATTAAAATTCAAAACAAGTTCCCCCAAACCTATTTTGAATTATAGCAACATGTGATAAGAAAAAATTTATATGAGGTAATTTTCCTCTTTGGGTTACACAATTAAACAGCCCCTTCAGTGACGGTAACAAAAATATAGTATATCCAGATTGAAGACACACTGTATTTTGAACCTAGTACAAAAAATATGAAACATAATTTTGAACTCCCTTGGCAAGATGTCTGGATAATTCAAAGATAAAAGGTATAAATGGCTTATAAAATGGTTCAAAGGCACCATTGAACATCAAAGAGTCAGTGTTAAATAAAAATTTGATTAAAATGAATCAGAAACTTCAGAGCTAAATTTTACTTAAGATGCATATGAGTATCTTTTTATAAAAAAGGGCAATAGTAAAAAGTGAACATCGGTGATGCAAAATTTCATAATCAAAGATTTTAGTAAATGCAAATCTAGCTTTAATCCTGTCTTGTAATTTTGGATTTATATTAAAGGCAGAGGGACTGGGAAATAGCACTTCACAGAGTAAAGAGAATTGGGTCATGATCCTGGCCTTAGCCTCTGCTACCATGTGTCCTTGTGTAGTTAGGTGCTGCCCCGAGTTAAGTGACTTCATCCAGATAACGAGAAAGGTTATAGTCCCTGCTGACTCCTTCGTACAGAGTAGAGGTGAAGATTAAAGGAGTAGATTTAAAAATATGTTGTGAACTTCAAGGCTTTCCAAAAATGTTAGAAATGTTTATCGATTTGGTTAAAACAAAGACAAAATTGTGTTTCCTTGGAAAACTGTGTGTATTATCTCTTATCCATGATCTATGGGTATGTAAAACACCAAATTTTACTGGCTTAATAATCACAATAATTGTATGGGTTAACAACTTGTGTTGCTCTCACCTGGAGTTATTCATGCAGTGTAGTCCTTTGGTGACTCAGGTGGGTTGGGGTGATGAGAGACCACTTCATTCATGTCGCTGATGGTTTGTGTTGGCTGCCAACGCTGTGGTTGGTGTACCTTAATGGAAAAGGTTCTTTTTACTCCATGAGGCCTTTATTTCTGAAGTGGTTTGGTCAGGCTTCTTTACATGGTAGTTTTAGCACAGTGCTCTGAGAGGGTAAGAGCAGAAGCTATAAGATCTCCCAGAGCCAACACTCAGAATCCTCCATCATCATTTCTGCCATATTTTGTTTATCAACTCAAGTCACAGCTCAAGTTTTGAATGGGAAAATAGATTCCATTTATTATTATTTTTTTAAAGTACTAGAATTTGAACCTTGGCCCTCACACATGCTATGCAAGTGCTCTATCACTAAATTGTATCTCCAATCCTTCTAAAAAATTTTATTTTGAGACAGGGTTTCACTAAGCTTCTCAGGATGGTCTTGAGCTTACTATCTTCCTGCCTCAGCCTCCCTAGTAGTTGGGACTATAGGCCTGTGTCACCAAGCCTGGCTAGCCTTTACCCCTTAAGGAGGATAGTCTCGAAATCCCATTACAAAAGAGCATGCCCCAGAAATGGGGAAATACAATGGTATGCATATTCATCTGCAATTCACCACATCAATTTGATGTTTGGTTAAAACCATTTGTATAATGAGAACAAGCCTATCAAGAAGACCACTGGGAAAAATCACAAAGAAAAATAGCACATTTTCAACAGAGACATTTCAATAAAGCTGATGAGTCAATGATGAGAGTGAATGAACTGAGCTTCTGTAAAAGAGTTTGTAAAAAACAAAACAAAACAGAAATAAGTTAGGAAAAGATAAGACAGCAGACATGATCAAGAAAACCATGACTAAGAATAATGTAGGCTAAACCAAAGAAACGGGAGATACACATATGAAATAGATAAAGGCATTTCTGGGTTACCTATCAAAAGCCCTGGAGAAGCTTGGATATAACAGTAAAGGGAATCGTTTCAAAGAAGTTTGGAGAAACATATAACATACATCATAGAGCTCTCAACTGGTCCTAGAAAGATTGAGCAGGATGAAAATGAGGGTGCATGTGGCATAATTTCTAGAGGTATTATAAGCAGTTATTGATTTGGTCCATGACACAGTCCCCGGAGTTGTGTGAGGACACACAGGGTCAAATAGCCTGAGTTAACTGAGATATGCCACACTGAGAAGACATGGGCCAAAAGTAAAAGCTAGGTTCAGAGATTTGGAAAGCTACAGAGGAGTAGAAGAGAATTCTACAAGAAACATTTCATAGAGTGACTTGAATAATTCTTTTTAGTATATTTTACCCTGATGGCATTTTATGAGACAATTAAGTAGCACCATCCATTCAAAAATACATATTTATAAATCATAATATTCTAAGCACCTTACTAGTTTGTGGAAATACAAGGTCAAACAAGATATATTCCTTAACCTCCAAGGGTCCACAGACATTATCAATACAATGATGATGGTTGTAACAGCCCAAAGTCTATGCATCAGAAAAAGAGGACCCAGTCCTCTTTTGTGCTCAAGGTAGGAATCCTGGAAGAATAATGTCTATAGTGGGAGCAAAATTATGGGAAACCATCAAGGAGTAGTAGAGTGGTAGAAAGACAGCTTTGCAGACGGAATATATGCTATGATTAAAAGAACCTTAAGCTAGGGAATATTTGGCACATGTATGGAATTGCCTGATTACTCTAATTACCAACAATGAAATTCCTACTTTATGCAGCACATTGTACTTGCCACTTTATCAATAGTTATCAGAAAACCAAATAACATACAGTATTTATTTCATTGCATACACACACAGATCTTATTTTAAAGATGGGGAACATTTGTCTTATGGAAAGAATGTACATAGATCGTTATTGGACACACTCTGATTTGCTGATTGTTTTAGGGTAAGAATAGGGTAGCTGGAGGGAGGGCTACCGGGGACAGAACAGTTAGAGCATGTGTGAGCCAAAGATGAATCATTATTTTCACTCTAAAGCTTTGCAGTAACTCTATCAAAATTTAACACTAAAAATATGAGTTGAACTCAAAATGTTTAAATGAAATAAAAAAGTTACAGTAAAGACCTATAGCTATTAATCTGCCTCAAAAGACTCCCCTCACTTCAAACACACTTATCCCATTGTTCTTAACATTTTCTGGAACTCCTCTTTAGTGAATTTTTTTTTTTTTGTGCCCAGAATTGAACTTGGTCCTTGTGCTTGCAAGGCAGGTGGCAGAAACCACTAAGCTAAATCCCTAGCCTAAACATTTTTTTGTGTGGGTGTGGCTGCCTCAATGTCTTGAATTGATTCAAAATGTTAATGGCAATTTCTGTCCAATAAAAACTTTATTCAACAAATCTGGCAACATGGGTACTCTGGCTCTTTCCTAAAATCAAAAATGACCAGAAAAGGTAAACCTTTTGAACTGATTTCAAACATCAAAGCAACCATGGCAGCACAAGTGAAGAGTTTCATGAAAGAGGACTCCAGAACTGCTTCAGAAAGTGGCAAGAACTTTGGGATAAGTGTATTCAGAACAACCAGGGTGGGGCAGATCAATGGCAATAGGTATTTCATTGGAATATATTTTTAAATTTAAACATTCACTGTGTTTTGTGGTCACACCCTGTATATACAGTTGTCTTGACTTACAGCAGCCTGTTTAGTGACTAAGAAATATTAAAGTAAATGTTCATAAGGACACACTTATGTGTTCTTGATCTTTTATAAGCTAGGTAGATTTCAGTCCTAATATGTAAGGATGTACTTGAAGAAATTGTAATGCAGACTCTTATCTCTGAGACCCTGGGAATAGCTGACAAGGACTGAAAACTCTGTACAGTTCACTTATTAAAGGAAAGAGTGCAAGGAGATTCTGTATCCTGGAAATGATAACACCAGAAAGTTTTGTCTCTGTGTTGGTGGGTTGTGAAACCACCTACTCTTCCGCTGAGAGGCTCCCTCCTCTGCGCCTTGTGAAAAGCATCACTTTTATCCATGCTACCAAACATAGACCACTAGATCTCCCTCTAGCTTCTGAATCACCAGCAGATATGCTGGGCTTTGGATCAAGGTTTATTGTAAGCAAAGAGGTTGACAATCTGAAAATATCAAATATTGTGGTAACTGTGTTGGCTCATTGTTGTGTTGCCAAAGAACAGTAAAAAATTATGGACTATCTGCTCATTTGCTTTTTACTGAAGAATTACGCATAAGACGTGACTTCTGAATTCAAAAAGCTCATTTTCATTATAATATATATTATGCATTTAAGGTAATATATGAAACATATAACAATATATATTACATTTCCATAACTTATAATTAATATAATTTTTGTCAGAGATACAATAGGCATGTAGATTTTTTTGTGGGATTATTTTGAAAAACTACTTCTCCTCTATTTGTAGAGACATCTTCTTATAACAGAAATGAAGAATAGTTTTCTCTATACTCAACAGTAATTTTTCACTTGTATAATATGACATAGTCACAGATAGAAACATCCTAGACACTGACTGAATTGTTTTTGTTGCACTGTAATATCTTGGAATGAATATTATTTAAAACCAAGAATCCATGGTATATGAATTCATTTTGTACATTGGGTATGATACATATCTCTGGAAATAAAGTGGATGGAGGAAGGGGGAAAGTTGGTCACTGGGGATAATGAAAGATAGAACAGATTCAGAAAAATCTGAAAATCTCCCACTCAAGAAGAAAATACAACTTTGCTGAGAAAACAACAGTCTCCCACTGTCAGTGGACTTCCCCAAATCTTCACCTCCTGCATGGCACATCTACCTGGTTGGACAAGTATTTGCTGCCAAGGGCTTACACCTGTGCCCTTCTCTGGAGGTCCACCCTTGGTCTGTGGAATTCACCTCTTCAGGAGATGCCAGGGTAGCTAGTAGACAGAGACCAGTGATGCAAAGGAAAGAAAATCCAGCCCTCTTCCCATTAGGTGGGGTTGTCTCAGCAATGTAATGCAAGGTCCAAAACCCCTATGAGATCAGGAGGCTAGACTTACTCTAAAATCTCATCTTTACCTAGCTAGTCCCCTACCTTTTCTTGCTCTCTTCATATCCTTATTGAGAACAAAGATGATTCCTCAAATAATAACTTGTCAAAAATTCCTTATCTCATACTCCATTTCTAAAAAACCCAACAAAATAAGTAGTATCACCAGTTGTCCTATTGTGCAGATGACAATTTGAAATTGTAGTGTTAAGGTTATATTTTCTAGCACTATCAATCTACCTTGACATTGATAAATAGGGATTCACAGCCATTTGCTACCACTTACTGGTTGCTTTCTTCTTTGAATTTTTAAACTTCTCTTATAGATATCATATAGAAGCCCTATGGTTTGGAGCAGCACATTTGTATGATGAAAAGCTAAGTACTGAAGCTGAACATTTTTGCCTGACAAAGGATCTGAGTATAGAAAATAGAGAACAGCATTTGGAGCCAGGCAGACTCATGCACTAATCCTGGCTTGATTATTTATTAGCCACATGGTCTTGGTCAAATCACATAAATTTTCTGAGCCTCCATCTAATTTCATTTAAAATCAGAATAATGATGCAATGGCACTTTATTTCATGATGATTAGCATCGTGGTAGGAAGACGTGGACCTTTTATTTATTGCACTATGCTTAGCAGTTGCTCTGTGAATATTTCCAGCAATAGAAAATGATTTAAATGCAGATATCAGTGAATCAGTTATGGTTACCTCTCACTGTACTTCTAGTCTCTTTATCAGTTTTCTTAGCTAATGCCCCTTTAGACGCATTCAAATCACACCTATTTAACCTGACCTGTAGTGTACACATGAATATCCTAAGTTGAGCCAGACATTCAGCTGATTGAGCTGAAAAGACAATGACAGTATAGTACCTCCCAAATCGTAGAACTTCAAGGCCAAAAGAAGTTGTACATTAGTAGCATGTGATGAAATCTGTCATTCAGACAAGTCTTGTCCTAAGAAGTGAATGCAAAGGTTGAAGTAACACTAAATATTAGAGGATTGCGCCTAAAATCCAGATCTGACTTCTTTTGCTGAAACACAGGTCTTCAGTGTTACATGACTACCATTAGCCAGAGCCAAACAGATGCTGCCTTCTTCAGTTAGAACATGTGCTCTCCTGGAGTTCAGAGTTAGAACAATCATATAATTTCCTGCCAAACCAGGGTGTACTGAGAATGATAGGCAGATACTTGCAATTACATCAAAATAACAGGCATAAATCAGACCTGGTTTCAGACAAACTGGGATAAATACTACCATCATCAGGGTGGAGTCCCTTCCACTCCCAACTGATTCTCACATCAGTCGCTGAACTGCATTGCTTTGCACTTGTAAGTACCATGGGATTCTCCTCTAGAGCATCTGGTCTTTTGATTGAGTCTGAAACTTAGTTAATTAATTTCTTGGGTTCAGCACTCTTAGAAGTGAATTCCTATTAAGCAAAAAAAAAAAAAATTCTCTAATAACGTCTGACTACTATGTCACAAGATTACACAGTGTTTAAGTAGCAATGTTTTTCTCCATAGCTTTCTTTAAATTCAAAGCACATCATAATTTAAAATATACTTAATTTCTTTTACAGATTTTGATATAAGGAAAACAGTGAGAAAAATGGCACCACTTTTGTTTTATTGGGATGTCAATAATTTTTACAAGTCAACTAGGTTTTTGGATTTTGTTTGGGTGACACATTTGCTGTGAGTGTCAAAACATCTTTTGCAAGGGGCAATCAGTGGTGGACAACCAGAGGAAAACGACACATAAGTAAGACAGAGCTGGAGATAAGAAAATGGCTTAGGAGAGAAACAATGCCTGTGTATCTGGAATGGACAGCAGGCTTCGCAATCTGTCGCACTGGAGTTTTAGGGACTTACCACAGACAGTGTTTGTTATTACGGAACGTTTTGTTTCCCAGGAGGAAGAAAGATTAACCAAAAGAAATACGACAGTAAAACATACACAGATGATACAGCAAAATAAAACCCCACACTTTAAACCTCAAATGGCCCAGTGTATTTGCTTGGGGATTAGTGGAGAGGCCTACCATCAAATGCTTCCATCCTAAGAATGTTTATGAAAGAAGATTGAGTAATGCTTGCACTGGATTTTCAGCAGTTTGTCCTAATGCCCTTCACCACCCCAACTCTTTGTGGCTTCTTAGCCTTCTATAATTTCTTTTTGGCATATTTGATTTTTTTGTGTTCTAACGTCTGGCTTGCCTACGAAATGTATGTGAAGAAGCCGGTCTTATTTACTCACTGGGAAACTGACCACTGGTGTGGAATTGAGCATACCTGAAGGAACAAGGGGAAGAAGGGCCACGTGCTCACCCACCCACTACACAGAACCTCAGCTCTGGGAACTGAGCCATTTTGCTCTTACCATCACAATGCAAACCACATGGCAGGTTGATTGGCATCCCTGGCCAATTTGTATGTGCATGCTGGTTAATTGATCCTTTAGCCAACAGTCTTCTGTAAATTCCAGAAATTCCTTCTTCATATTCAGAGATGTGTGAAATTCTTACTTCTCCTTTGAGCAAGTGGTCCCAAGGATTAATATATTTTTTCTTTTTATTTCAGTTATAATTGAGACACTTAAGTTAGGGTAAATAGTGTTGTCCATAACTTCAACCTATTTCTTAAGTCAGTATTATTTTCAATCTAATTCTACTGGGTATAGCAATTCTATGAAGGACATATAAAATATAGAACTTTCAAACAACCTTATTTTATGTAAATGGTGTTTTTAGGGAGAAGGATTTAGTAGAAATGTTTCTATTTCAAGTCTAGATTTTATAGCGTTGAAACTATTATGCTGAAACCTGGAGGGACCTGTCAGTTACTTTCTTCTATGTGTTTAGTGTCCACTTTCAGTTATACTTCTTATACTTCTTATTGGCTCTCCGTAAAAGTAACAATAACAACAATGGCAATGTGTGTATTATCATTGAAAATAAGGGCACTGAAAATTCTAACTAGAAAACCTATAACTTGACACTGAAGAGCTCATCATTATTGCTATTATGTTATGGTGCAGTCATTATGGTAATAATTGATTCTCATTTGGGGCTCACTTTGAAGCAGATGGTTTGCTGAGAATGTTATATGTATTTTCACATTTAAAGCACATGGTATCTCTTTGAAGTAATACAAATGATATCTTTATTTCAAGTATTTTAAAATGAAGTTTGCAGAAAGAAATAAGGCATTTATTTGAGGTCATGTAGCTGACTAGTGGTAGGTCAGGGATTGCAAAATAGCTGCCTATTGAAACAAAGCTTTTGTGAATAAGAAAGGGAAGAGGGATTGAAGAGAGAGGAGGGGAATGGCAAACAAAGAAGCAAGAAATATCACGTATAGGTATAAATTCCCTGTGATGAATTTTATAGTTATGTATATCTAAAATGTATCAAGAAAAAAATTCCAGGTTCCCCGAACACCACTATATTGCCCCTGTTGCCCTTTGGTTCTAACGTAAGACAGATTCCCTTCAGTATTTATTTGCTTTTCAAATTTTAAATTCAACTGATACTTATTGATACCTTATACAGTCCAAGGTATGTGACCAAAATAGTTTTCTTGAGAGTGGTGTCTTTGCTTCCTTACTCTTCAGTTTCCTTGGTGGAAATGAAGATAATAATATTTACCTAATAGAACTGTTGAGTATGTTATCATTATCTCTATCTAAGATAGATAGAAGACATCATTATCATCATTGTTATTTTAATTATTCAAAAATACCTTATTTTCTGGAATAAGGAGGATGATCTATATATATTAAATGAATGAATGAATGAGAGAATGAAATAAAAGTAAGACAAAGTCTTGTCTACAAGAAATTAGTAGTCTGATAGTAGGACCAACATTCTGAGTTGAAGAAATACCTGGCTATCTGTACTTCAGTGGCATGAGTTTTATATTAATGGTGCAAAAATGAGTAAATAATCTTGAGCAGGAATAACAGGGCAGAAAAGGGAAACTTCAGTGAAAGAGAAAAGGACAGACAAAAAAAGTAAGGACATGTAAGGGTGATACAGAAATTACAATGGAAAAGATAAAAAACATTAAAGTCAATTAGGAGATTATTATCCTTAGGACAATGAGTGAAAATTTGAATTTAGCAAGAGCAGTAAATAAAAAGAAAAGCACAGATTTCAGAAAGATCTGAGAGGTTGACAAGGCTTGATATCTGATTGGGTGAGCAGGGTCAGGAAGAACGAACTGGACCTCTGGCTCTTTCATCTGATTGCATTACGGCGGTGTGATTGAGGGGGAAATAGCACACTTCATGCTATTTCTTAATCCTCATTGTACTTGTCTGTAAACTTGTGATACTAGTAGTCTTTATCACATGAGATTGTAAGGAGAGTAAAATGTAGACCATAAGAAGAATTTAACAGAATGTCTGGCATTTTGTGAGCAAAAGACATTCATAGTGCTTTTAAGCTTTGTGTGGGATCGGTCGTAGGGGTGAAAGAACAAAAAGCAAACATGCTTAGTGTTAGAGTGTTTGAGTTTGAGGTACTTATAAGTCATCTAACTCATAAAATAGCCAGTCACTTTCGGAGGCCTGGTAACAAGTTCAGTCAGTATAGACTGATTAAGAAGGAATCTACTGCTTCCACTAATGAAACTATTTAGGACTCTTGTTGGCCTCTTTAACTCTCCATCTTCCAAAGATTAATGTGACTCCTTGCTTTTTGAATGCAGTAGCCACTACCCAAATCCAGAAAGTTATCTTTCTTCCTAAATTTGCATTCATGGAGTTATAATCCATCTTGAATTGCTGAATAGGGAAAAAAATTAAATTTATTTTTTTGATCAAGATCTAATTTAGTGTTGTAGTCATGTTCAACCAATTGCTGTTTTGTATTTGAGCAGTGCTGTTTAATCAGTCTATAATTTCTATCATTTCTTCCACTTTCTGTGTGCATTTTTTGAATATTTGGAATTAGCTTCTTAGTTTGATATTAGTATTTTAAAGTTTTTTATGGTATTGGTTTTTAAAATTTCTATGGTATTTGGACCTTTAATAATAAAATAAAAATGTGCCTAACTTATCTTTTAGTGGAACTCATCCTTTGTCCTAATTAGTATTAGTGGGACCAGGACACTCCTCACATTTTGTGGAAATTTTGTTGACTGAATGTATTTTGAGAGTAAGTGAATGGGGAAGATGAACTGATTTTTTTCTTAATAGTGAGTTTGGCCAACCACTTAGCACTCAGCTTCATATGAAAAGAAAATCTATGATATCCAATAGCAAACCATCTACCAAATCAATGAAGTGTTGGACTCTAGAATTTAGGCTCTAGATCAGTTTCTGAAGACATCTAACTTGTGTATTAACTTTATTAAAATATCCTGTAGGACTGTAAATGTATTTTAAAATCATTATGAAGACTAATTCAAACCATAAAATGCATAATGTAGTTTCTTAAGACAAAGTGAAGCAGTTTAAAAAATATGGACCTTCTGAAGAAAATGAAGCAGAAATATTTCCATGTTAACAAAACAAACACAAAAAATAATTTGAAGATCATCTTCAGCTAAGGAATTTGGGCAGCAGATTAATAGTACAGCTTGTTGAATCTTTGCCTGTCATATATTGTTTATGCAAAATGTTGCCAGTAGACTCATATCTTAATTCACCCAATACCAAATTCAGCACAGATTGTTTATGCAATCCAAGAATGCACTCTGTAAGAGACCGCATTTCCTGAATTAGCACTTAACTATCCATAGTAAATAAGTAAACAGACATTGTAAACTATTTTTGATATGGAAGCTTTCTGATTGATTCAAACTTCAAATTCCTTTATGAGAAAATGGACATCATTGACTCTTTTATGCATTCTATACATAGGAACAATGCCAGATTTCTGATTAAATTTCACACAATTTGAACACTTTAGAGTGCATTTTTTTCTATTTTCCAGAACATCAGTCCTTTGGTATATTGTAGGAGACCTCATTGAAAATTTATCTTACGAGTTTCTTTCCTTGTCCTTTCTATAACCAGAACATCATCTTATTGGTTTTAACAAGGTAAAAAAAAGTCACCTTAAATTATTTCCTCTCAAATTGTCTACCTGTGATCTGTGTGTGTTAGTGCATCCATATGTATGAACACATAGAATGGAAGGAGAAAGGGTAAGTCTTCCCCAAAGCAATCAGAAGTAGCACCCTAGATAAACATGCATGTTACCTCATAGTAATACACACACACACACACACACACACACACACACACACACACACAGTATATAATGAATTCCTTTATGTTTCCAGGATAGAAAAACAGCAGCTCTCTGAAATTTTGTGGTATGATACCCCAGTGAAATTAATGGTAGAATATTTTCAGTTTGTAAACCAATACTTGAATAAATTCTGACACTCTCCAGGCAGCTGACATTTTAAAGGGTTGGCCTGAAAGAACTACCAGTTGGAACATCAGCCTGGGGAGTCTTAGAAGACCTTAGGCTTAGGTTAGCTTGTCAGAAACTTTGTGCTTCCAAGGAGGGATCCACATGCCATCAGCATCATCTCTGCAATTTTAAGCAATTAAAATTAAAAGCCATCCAATCCTTTCTCTCTGGGATGTGGAGGTCAGACTTCCCATCCTTCACACTCCTTCTTGAACCATGGAGAATAAAAATATTAAATTCCCCACTAATCTATCAGGTAAGGATTTTGGCTAGTTCTGTTTATCTTTTATTCCCTTTCTCCACTTGCCCTTCTGCTTCTGCCCTTTCCTTCTCCCTTCATCTCTGGGTCCTCTTCCCAAGTGATTCTTTTTAATGTTCAAAGTTATCCTGGTTTAAATTTGGCATAGCAGTTTAATAACTTTTTAAAAGATGATTTCACCATTTTTTATTCTTTTGCAACTTATCCCAGCACTAAAAGCACTATGCCCTGTAGTTGGAGCCAACTGCATTTTGAGAGAACGCTCACAAACTGTTTGGTAGGTTCCACTACAGAGCATGAACTTAATCAGAGCCGATCTGGAGGTTAGAGTGGACTGGCAAGAGAAGCAGCTTATCAAGAAAACATAAAATTCTCACACTCTTGAAAAGAGAGTGGTTAAATGGGAAGCAGGGACAAATGCAAAATAATCTGATTTTTTTTGGGGGGGGGTACTGGGGATCAAACTCAGGAACTTGGCCCTTGCGAGGCAGGCAGTGGCACCACTGAGCTAAATCCCCAGCCCCTGAATTTTGTAAAGAGTATTAAATTCTGTTTTGACTTCAGGGAATACCTAAAAAGACACTGAAAGTAATTCTCAGGCTTTATATTAACTATTGAAAAAAATAAGGAAAAACCAACAAAACTGAACTTCTTTCTGGAGAAAGAGTGGGAATATATTCTGTCAAACAACACTGGAATCTTCAGTCATTGGGTAGAGAAACACTTTTTTTAAACCATGACAAGAAAGATGTCAGAGACATACATAGTCTGTGGGAAAATAGGGTTGAGAATGCCATAGAAGAAGCAAAGTAAGGGACAGAAACTGAAGACATTTTCTTGGGTGCAAATCTTTTCCGGTGAAGATATATCTTACCCTTGCGTAACTCAGACTACTGAATAGTCTGCAGAATGGCAAATAACAGAATGAAATAAAGACAGTTCATTGATGGCTTCTGTCTTTGTGCTCTGGAAGTGACTGAAGTGCTGTTAGAGAGGAGGTCAGAAGCATCACAGCACGAAGTTTCAAAGAACAAAAACTTGGAATATTGACAGACCATTATGGTTAAAATTCTTAACCCTTATCAGATCAGAATATACTAAAGTTTAAATTTAAGTACATATATATTAGTCTAGCATTTCCACGTCAAATTTATCCTAAAGAAGTAAAAGCATTAGTAGATTAGAGGAGATATAAATGTAGGGAAAGATGGAAATAGAGACTTTGATTTTTATACATGTAATTATAGATATATTATAACATCATTTTTAGTGGATAGAAAATCTTAAAAAATTGAGAACATTTATTAGTAGGGGAAAGGTTGTATACATTTTGGCATATCTACACAATGTAACATTACATAAAAATTTAAAAGTCAGTTATAATTATACATATTGTTCTAGATTTATTATTAGGTTAAACAAGTAATTGTAAGGTAATGTGGATAATATTATTTTTTGTATTAAAATCAAAGTCAAAACTCTATGTATGTGCATGTACCTTTGTAAGAGAATGGAGAAAGGTATGGAGGGGTAGAAGAGGCTGTTCTTATTGTTTACTTCCATGGAGTAGGAAGGCAAGAGGAGGATAGTAAGAATCTACACAATAAATCACTTGTATGAAGTAAATCAGACATACAGGCTTGAATATCACATGGCTTCTCTACATGCGAAGCCCAGGATATAAATAAAATGAAAAATAAAAGACAAACAGTAGGAAAAAAATTCAAGAAAAAACTGTTACTGTATGTAATCCAGCAAGGACAGTGTATCTAAGTATACCTTGATTTAGTGTAATTGTCTTATGTGATTTTTTTTTTTCTTTTTGGCCTGTTAGTATGGTTGTCAATTATGTTTATGATGATTAACTTGATAAGGATTTATAAAATAAACAAATGAATCTGATGCTGGCAATGAAAGTTTTAAAAAAAGGGGGGGGTGGGGGGAAGGAGGGAATAAAAAGAATTGAGATGTACCAATTCCCCACAATGAATGTAATCATGTACTACAAACATATGACATAGCGTAATAAAAATTTAAAAAATTTATTTTATTCATTTCAGTACAAGCCAGTGATCAAGGACCAAGTGTATGACCCACATATTTCCTACAAAGTTACTACTCTCAGTGTCAGGAAGCCCTAAGTACCAACCAAACACTTACTGTGCATCTGTGTGTGTGTGTGAAGTCGGCATTGTTAACGTCATTAGGAATGCAGGCTTGAACTGAGGGGAAGGTCACATTCTTCTCCTCACAAAGCTTTTGTTTTCTAGGGGAGACAGCAGCAGGCAAGCAAGTGAGCAGGTGAAAAAGGAATTACGAATTGCAGCAAGAATTCGAAAGGAAATAGGCTGATTTGATGGAGGGTAGTGTGGATGGATAGAGAGAAATATCTAGAACTGAATTTCCATGGAAAGTCTTTCTGAAGATTTCAGGTGAAAGCTAAAAGGGAGTGAGCACCAGCTGCATGAAGAGCATCCCAGACACAGTGGAGAGCAAGTACCAGGTTCATAAATTGGTAAAGGATCTAGTTACTGCAAGGACAGAAAGATCAATGAGGCTGAAAAACAATGAGAAAAAGGAGGAAGGAGTGTGGAAGGAGGGTGGGGAGGTGGGCATTCAGATGAGGAAGGGCATGGCAAGCACTGGAATTTTCATATACTATAAATACAATGAGAAGCTCCTAAAAGCTTCTAAGCCACGCAAGAACACATCTTGGGGAGGGTTTTGGAATGACTACTGGCTACTTTGTGACCAAAGGACTGGGAAGTGAAGGAAATGGGGAAAACAATTAGGAAGCCACTTCAGACTTCCGGGAAAAAATGATGCTGTTTTGGGCTTGATTGTGAGGAAGAGAATGGAGTGAAATGGAATAAGCAAATGAATATTTTGAAGGCAAGGTAGACTAGAATCGCTAGATTAGGTGCAGGGAAAGAACTAAGGTCATTCTAGTTTTGAGTTGGGAAACTAGGTGGTGCCATTTAATGAGACAGAGAGGACTCAGAATGGAACTGAATGATCTTTTCTCTTCCTTTGCAGGTTGGAAATCAAGAAATGTATTGCAGTGGTAAAGAGTTGGAGAAGCTGATTAGCCATCCAGTTGGAAATGTTAACTGGCTGGTTAAAAACGAGACTCTGGGGCTCAGGGGAGACAATATTTCATTGGTAAAATTAGCTTTTACATTAGCATAAAGTGTATTTCTAAATGGGGTTTCACTATTGCAAGTACTTTTTTATCTAAAATATGTGAGTTGCTTCTCAGACATAGGTTTGTAAGGAATATATAATTTTGCTGTGGCACATTTCAGGTTTCCAGCGATTGTTGTTCTCATTCCTATGAATCCAAGATTTTTCTAAAATACCTCATTTTCATATAATATCTAAAATTATTCTTTTCTTTTTCTTTTGGTCTAACATTCTTTGTTATTTATTATCTCTTGAAGACATTTAAAAAAATCTTTTCTCTCAGATCCTGGCACATGAAATAATTAATAGTAGATTGTCATTTATAAATCATCAGAATTTATGGATTTTCAAAGATATGTAATGGTATTTATTCCCAGGGACCTATTATTAAGCTCTTAAATACAGAACAAATATTTGAGGTTGCTTATGGGAGGAAAAATATAACAAAAATTTTAAAATAGTGAAGTACAGGAATGGAAAGAAGAAAAGAAAAAAATGGGTCTGAAGAAGAAAGTGGAAGAGAGGACACAGCTCATCTGCATGAAAATATGAAATATTTCTGTCAATTGTCATTTTTGCTGCTGGACCACAAAAATGGACCACATTGTTCCCTGGAGATCTCTAGCTAGGGTAAGGAGGTTGGCTGCTGGTATTTAGCCACATTAAAATATTACCCCAGGAGAACATTTTCTGAGATCCAATCACATTGTGGTTTGCAATTTGGACAAACTGCTCCAGCTCTGAAATAGCCCTACTGTTGTAGCCTTTTGATTTATGTTCTAGCCCAAACTACTAAGCAAAGTACCCTGAATACCACAGAGCAGACTCTTCAGATAACAGTATTTTACTGGTGGAAAATATAAACACATTTTTAGCCCAAATTTCCTTTGTGATTAAGGAAAACTTGCTGAGGAAATAGAACTAATCCATGGAGAGTTGTGAAACGATGAGGGATTCAAATTACCCACAATTTGCCTTTGAATCAAAACAAATGCAATATTTAGAAGTTTCTTTCCCATAGGTATCTGAAGAATAAGGAGAATTTTCATTATGACTCAACTGCTTCATGTAAGAAAAGGATGCCATGATCCTGATAAGAAAAAACATGTTCTTATTCTGGGTTGCCAGAACACTTACATGAGATGAGCATGCTAATGAGTTGAGTTTTGTTTTTTTTTAACTAAAATAACTCTTCTCCTACCAACTGTCAGCATATTTTCCAGTTTAGTAAAGTGCTAACTTAAATGGACTCACTACCTAAATCTTTTTGTTAGATTTATTAACAGGAATTTCTGTGTAATAACTCATTTTAAAAGAATCATGTTCAAATTTTAGCCCATAAAATAAAGCTATGAAAACTATATGGGCATCCTTTGTACACATATAAACCTGTCTGGTTCTCTCTGAAATAACCTTATGCTACTGTTTTATAGGAGTAGTGTAAGGCTGTATGTATATAAAGTAACAGAATCATTCCCCAAAGTAAAAGCACAGTTTCATTTGTTGACACTGGAAAAAATCTGTGGGGTCAGATTAATGGTCATTGACAAACCCAAAGGCAAATAAAAAAATAAATGGTATTTTGGAATGTAGACTTCCAGGAAGAAGGCTTAGAATAAATACCTATGGACAATTATAAGGTTTACAAATATAATTCCCACACATATATACTTTACGAAGTAGTTATTTTTTGCATCCCTAAAGAGAAATACAGTATGTGTGCAATACTACAGCCATGTGGAGTTTTCTTGAAAACTTTCTTGTGCTTTTGGGCAGCAATACAAAGCAATAGCTAGGAGTGCAGACCCAAGGATCGAACTTGTAGCTATGGAAGGATAGCATTGCATAGAAAGAGAGGTATAATTAACAACAGAAGAGAGAAATCAAGAGACAGATATATGCATGTTCAAAAATTTGACTGTAATAAAAGATGTATTTCAAATATTGCAAAGTTGTATTTGCAAATGTATTCTTTTTTTTTTTTTTTTTTGTACTAGGTATCGAACTTGGGACCTTGTGCTTGGCAAAGCAGGCTGCAAAATTACTGAGCTAAATTCCTGGCTCTGCAAATATATTCTTAAGTACATAGCACTGGGAAAATAGGATGTCTACTAAAAGAAGATCTGTCCTGCATAAATACATAACAGATGGATGATAAAAGAGCTGAAAAATTTTAGTTGAATAAATACAGAATGTTGGAGGAAATATTAAAAAATAATACCTGTAGAGATGACAGATTCCCTACAAGAGGCAAAAGTTCAGAAGGCAGAAAGGAAAATATAAATATTTACATAGAAATACCTTTAATTTTTTCCTGAATAAAAATATTTCTTTAGCTAATTATATTTTTAGTTAAAGACAGTATAAATAATTACACAATAAGCAGCAGTCTGCAGAAGATATGGATCAAAAGTATCACTGAAGATAATATCCATAATATGTAAAAAATTCTGACAAATCAATAAGAAAAGAAAAATGGTTTATAGAAAGCTTGGCAAAGGATAGAAAAAAAATGACTAAAAATGACTGAGGAACAAAGATTATCAGAATTACTTATAATCAGAGCTATGTTTATCATGATATCTATTTAATTAAATTTAAAATCAGTGAAAACCTAAATAATGACACTGAGGACAGAGAAAAGAGAATCCCTTCTCTATACCCTATATGGAAGTATAATGACTTTTTACTGAAAGTATCTTTTAAAATAAAAATAACACACATTACTTGCTTAAGAATTCTGCTTGTAGGATTTTATGCTAAAAAGTAATGCTTGTAACATGCTTCAAATATATTTTTATAAAGATGTCATTGTTTGTTGAAGCAATTTTTGGTAATATTAAAATTTTAGAAAACATTTGTACTAAGACAAGGGTCCTTTCAGTAGTAATTGAGAGTAAAAACCAAAACAACAGTGGCATAAATCTGACGGCAGTTTATTCTCTTCATATAAATGTTTGAGACGAGATCTGCATGAGTACCAGACATCTTTCTTGCAGCTCTGTCATCTTTGCTGCATGACTTTCACCTGGAGTCCAGGGTAACTGCTCCATCCATGTAAGAGTTAGCAGGTTGGAAAGGAAGAGAAGATCATGGCCTTCCCTCTGAGAACACCAGCTTTACTCTTCCCGACATCTCCACTTACATGAGGTGTGATCAAGATATACAGTTAATGTGTAAATGAGGAAGAATGGATCACGGTAAAAGAGACACTGCCCTTCAGCCCCCTCAAAGTACTTCCCCTTGCTGCAAACCTACTCATCCATTGTTTTTGCCACTTTTTAAAGCAGTTTTAGAGGTCCTCTTTCCTGAGTGTCTTTACAGAATGTGTCAAAAAACTGGTGAATGCTGCTGCTGAGTGCCATCCAAGGGAAAGGCAGGTTCCTAAAAAGGTAATTGTGTGCCCTGTTCTCCCTTATTTACTGGATCTGGCATCATACAACTCTTTATTATTATTTTTTTTTTTGGTACTGGGGATCCAGCTTGGGTCCTTGAGCTTGTGAGGCAGGCGGCAGAACCACTGAGCTAAATCCCTGGCCACCTTCTGACTCTTTACCCAAATCAAAATGACCATGACATTTAAATGTTCAAAATCAATTCAGGACATTGAGGTAGCTATGACACTGTAATTAAAGACATTCACAAAAGAGGATTTCCAGAATAGCTTCAGAAAGTGGCAAATAACTATGGGATAAGTGTGTTCAAAGCAAAAGGAAGTATTTTTAGGGGTACTATTGTAGTACATTTAAAAAATTTAAACATTCATCATATTTTTCAATCGCTCTTTATATGTCCTTGGTCAGAGCTCATCCACAGTCACATATTTACATTTGGATTGAAGGAAAATTATAAGTGTTTTGTGTACAAATATGCAGATATATTTGTTCTTGGATTCCATGCGTCCAAATAAAAATTTTATGTCAAGTCCTAACTAAAAAATCACTATTCTGGGAAAACCAGTGATCTTTCCCAAAAGTCTGGTCATGTGTCCCGTAAACATTCCCCCACAAACTTCTACCCTTCTGATGTGTAGGACAGAAGACAGTTCCAAGAGAGGCAGTTCCAGAGCTTCACACAGTGAGCACTGCAGTACTTCCAGACTGCGTGATGTTTTCTAGTCTAGCCACTGCTAAAATAAATAACTGTTTCCCTACCTCAAACCATCCCCCTCTGGAACAGGAAAAACACAATTGTGGCTCTCATTTGACTAAAGACAAAACAAGAATCAGAGCTGCAGGCTCACGGCAGTGATGCAAGTCCTTGTTGGTGACAGGCTCTTGGCCTCTGCTAAGGCACTTGTGCCTTTGGTTCCTCTTGCTATTGCTATCATTGTAGATAGCCCCAATAACTTTTCAACTCTGCAAGGACCTGTGCTCTCCACTAACTCACCTTCTGGAACAAGGCTGGCAGTACCATGCATGGAGTATCTCACGCAGACTGACTGGCTGGCTTTGGACTGTGTACCCGAACATTCCTGGAGAACTTCCTTTAAAAGTGAAAGAAGCAGTCAACACACTTCAAACTTTTTATTGTCTCTTCTGTTTTCCTCAATGCTATTCCCATGGGTAGTACATGCTTTGCCTTCTGTGGCATCACAGGGGAAATGTTATTAATCTATATCATTAAATACCAAATTTTATCATCTTTTCAGAATGTAATGTCTGAGTTTTCCCATTCTCCACTTGATTATTAAGCCAGTGCCATTCATATGCTTTCTGTCACATGTACTCCGCTATTTCCCACTCAAAATTCCTTTCACTCAGTGTTTAATTATAAGTAACAGAAAATAGCCAGTTTAAGCTAAAAATGATTTAGCACAAGGATTCATATGCTTCAAAATCATTGGAACAGCTGAAAAAGAAACTTTATACCGAGTCTCTAGAAGAGAGACTATTTTACAGCTAGGCGTGAAATAAGAGGGGTTCAAATGCTAGGCATCATGCATAAACCTAGCAATTGGTGTTTCTTAAAAACCAAGCGCTACTACTACCTATCTCACTAGCAGAAGCAGCAGAAGTACCAAGCTGTATTTCCAATATATGAGTATTTCTTCTCTTTGAAAGCTAAGACTGTTGGAAACCTAAGGTATAGGGAAATCTGAGAAAGTTCAATGTGTCATTTGGTCAAGCATTTTCCAAGGAACTTGACATAGACTGCAGTGAGTCAATGTGTGATATCTGCCACAGGACCTAAAAATTTATTCACAGTGAAGGAGCTAAATAAATTATAGGACATTCATGCAAAGAAATATTACAATGCTGGTAAAAAGGATATATGAAACAACATGAGCAAATATAATACATACATTAAGGTTAAAAATAAAATCAATGGTCAGGTAAAACTGAGGTAGAAAACTTTAGGACAGAATTTATAAAAGAAGGAGCTGTTAAGAAAAGAGTTTCAGATATTGCCCCTGAAGCCTGTTGAGCTTTTGCTGAGTACTAAAGTCTATATATGTAAGATAAAAGCCAGTGAAGCTGGCAAGCAAGAATGAATCTCAGGTCGTGCCCAAGGTAGGGAGATACTTGAGTTCCAACCAGCCAGTGGAGAGATTCTTTAGTCATCACTGGGACATTTAGGAGAGACTTCAGAGAGGGGTTACCTTGGCAAAGGGGTTAAAGTATGTCAGGAAGGAAAACTACTTCAGACATGGAAATTCTTGTATCAGGAATTAAATGAATCAAACTAATCTTCAAGCAGGTTATTGGCCTACCAAAACCAAGCACAACACTCTTTGAAGTAAAGATATCAAATCACAGAGTATTCAACAGTTTAACTTCACAATGTCTAACTTACAATAAAAAATTACTACAGCAGCAAAAAATCCAGGTATTATAAACTGCCTAATCAGGGAAAATCAATAAATAGAAACCGATCTAGGAATATAAGAGAGGACAGTTTATGAAATGAAGACACCAAAACAACTATAATAAATATGCATAATTTGCTCCAGGATTTCAAAAGAAAACAAGAAATGCTGAAAAGATAAATGAAAAATACATAAAAATAAAATTAAGTGTCTAGAGATAAAAATTTCACAGGATAGATTAAAGAGCATATTAGACTGTAGAAACATAATGAAAGAACCAATCCAAATTGAAGCACAGAAGGAAAAAAGAAAAGACTAAAATCCAGTGGACAGAACTTTGTGACCTGTGGGGAAATATCAAGCAGCAAAATATATTTGCATTTGCAGTTCCAGTAGAAGCAACAGGTGAAATTACCAAGGCCATAGGACATAGGATTAAACCAGTTGATTATACTTTTCTACACAAGACAGCAAACAATTTGATGTTCACATTGATCTTTATAATAGCATACAACACGAAGTAATTCAAAATATATTTAGCAAAAGATGTGCAAGTCCTGCACACTGACAAATTTTAAATACTGCTGAAAGAAATTTAACACAACCGAAATAAATGAAGGCATAGACTGACCATATCTGTGAATTGGAAGATTTTTGTCAAGGAATCAATTATCTCCCAATGGTCTCCAGATTCAATTCTCTTTATGTGAAATTATGAGAAAGAAATATCTTATTTAAAATAAAGAAAGCAGATGAGTGTCTATCAGGAGCTGGCCGGATGATTAACTCTCAAAGGTCACAGAAACTTGTGTTTACATTGGTGGGTGCATTTGTCAAAACATCTAGAAGTGCACACTTAAAACAGGTGCATTTTCTAACATGTAAATTAGCCTTCAGTATAGTTGCTATAAAAGTAAGCTGATTACATTTCAATACTCTACTCAGAAGTAGAAAGTATACATTTTAACTAGAACTAAAAAGTATGGAGGAATAAATTTACCAAAAGTGTGCAACACCTTTGTGTATTTGTGTGTGTGCACATGTACATTGTGTATTTTCCCTAGTGTATCCACCTATGCCTGTTATATTTTCCATTATTAGTATTCTGGATTTTTAATATCCTCTGTAGTACAAAGAGATTTATTTCTGTAATGGATTTATTTCTCCCTTTGATTTCTTTTTCATGGTTTAAAAGACTTCTTTTCAAATATTCTTAGAATCTGAGCATATTTTTGACTCTTCTGTTCTCTGAGATTCTTTTAATCAAGTTGCCATGTTATTTTAATATCTTTGAAATTGTGGAGAACGATGTATCTGAACTGCATCACTCTGTTTCTTTGGTAATGCCATGTGATGTAGATCTTTCATTTGTTGAAAAATTTATGTATACTTTCTCCAAATAATTAGATGCTTACATTTAAGTAGTATTTGTAATAGTATAAAATGTGAAGAACTTCAAAATATATTTAGTAAAAGATGTGCAAGAGCTAACATTAAAATCATAAAACATTGCTGAACTTTAAGAAGACCTAAATAAATGAAGCCATAGACCATAACTGTTGATGTTTTATATTCTGTTCTACATTCTATGTTCTGTTTTGTTTTGGATTATTATTCCTTTTTAAATGAAACTTTACAATGTTTGAATATGGGGTAAAGGGAGAGAAAGCTTTGGGTGGTTTAAGTTTTGTTTCTGAAATGCTATTTTGAAACCATTTCACCAAATGTTTTGTTTCCTTTTCTCAAGTGGCTATTTTTTCTTTTAACGATTTCTTTTAGTTTTTTTTATAAAAAAGACTGAAATAGCATTAAAAATCATTTAATTGACTCACTAATGGTAATGCAAAATTTCCTTGTACTTTTTGTGTCTTTTTTTAGCAAGAGAATTTGAATAAAAATATCTCTGCCAATTTCTATATGCAAATTTAAAAATTAACTAACTTCATAAAAAGTACACACGTGCACACAGACACACTCACAGCACACCAGAAAAGAATTTACACACTAAATATACAGCTATGCAACGATCTTTCAAATTAGGTTAGTTCCTCTCAATTACATCCTTCTCAGCAAATACTCCTTTGCTATAAATAGGGCTACTTTACACAGGGTCTAATCCAAAGGTTCCCCAAACAAACCATCTCTTACGATGGGCAAGAACAGCAGTCAGGTTATCTCCAGAGAGCAGTTCCAGCAGAAACTCAATTGTTCACATGAAGTTGGATGAAATAAAGGTTAAACTTCCAAGTTTTATTTGAATAATAAACCAGCTCTACTTGTTTAATTTAATCTTATATTGTTAGCTTGAGTATAATCCTTAAGAAACAAATTTTTCAGTATGCACCAACATAAGTGAATATGTTCCTGAAATTAAGATGTAGTTCATTTATTTGTGAAGCTGATCAAATAATCAGATTTGGTTATTTCTAAATCTAGATAACTCACAGTATCCTCCATGAGTTCATTTTAATTAAAAAATGACTCAACATTTCTAGCATCTACTTGTGTGTGTTGGTGGGGAGGAGAGATAGACAAGTATTTAACAATGTAAGCACTCAGGGACCCAGGCTAAAAAAGCAGCCAATATCTGAAATGTTCATTGGGAAAAATAAAGCAGAGTACTGGAAGATTCTGAATTGACTATTAAATATGTGAAGCAAAAATTAAAAATACTTTTGTTTATAAATCATTGGCCAGAAGTGGTCACACACCATCCAACCATAAGAGTACCAAGAGTTTAGTCATTCTTTTCCTCAGAACGTGAAGAACTAGCCTTAATTACTACCAGAAAGTAAATTAATTACTCAGGAAAAACTAATGTGCAATTATCTAAGTGTGAGATAGTTAGCAATAATAATATTTCCTAAATTTCTTGAAGACTGGTTGTTATTACACTGAGCCATATTTTAGCCGGTCACATAAAACAAGTAAGCAGTAAAAGTGGAAGCATCCTTTCTATAAAGACATTTCAAGGATTTATCAAACACTTTTGTTATATGTTAAAGAAAGGTTTAGTTGGCAGAAAAAAGGATGGTTAATAATAATTATTGTCAAAGTTTTGATCAAGGCAAATAATTCTGGACAGGGACTATTTGTTATTTTTTTTCTTCACTTTAAGTCTTTTGTTCAGTGGGACATGCTTTTCTCCAAAAAAGCTGAGATCTCCAGTATTGACTCTGTTAACATCTGTATTATTCTAATGATCATGGGTTGTATGTTTTTAAATTTGATGGCAAGCATCTTGGAAGAATTTTTCCATTCTGAAGCCAATGAACATTTCTTTTCATTGTTACTTTAAGGTTTTATAGGTTTTGATTTTTAGCCAGTCAATTTTTGCTTCACTAATGTCTTTCACAAATGAAGCTTTTCTTCTGGAGAGTTTCTAAGCAATATCAACATAATTTAGATTTTTAAATAACATTTGCTATAACATACCACTTTTTAAAAATGACCTAATTTATTTGAGATTTCTGTTAATAAATAGTTATACACAAATAAAGGCAGATCTGGACATTATTCATCAGAAGCATTTCTTCATTCTCTGGGTGTTGACTTGCTTCTTCTTATGTAATGAATGTAATTCTCAAGAGTAATTTGTGCAACTATCTGTGTTTCTTTTCATTTCTGATAGTCAGTGATGAAACCACACATACTGAGGTCTTTAACCTCTTCTCGTTATTACTTTCAATATAGAAAAATTACACACAAAATTGGGGGGAAACAAAATAAATTAGGAATTTCTAATTCTTCTAAACATTCTCTGTAGTTTGTTTTATGGGATCTCCAAAGTGGTAATATTCATCATATTTATATAGACCCTAACAAAGCCTTCATGTTTTTATGATACAATTAATGTCAGAGCAGAGTTTTGATCTGCTTGTTCAAAATTTCTGCACCCATCTGGAGTAGGTAAAAAGAAAAGATTTGAATATTTTAATATTTCAGCATTATTTATTGTTAATTAATGACTAAGCATCATAAAAGAAAAACTCTTTAGGCATTGTATGTATTTTAGCTAGGTTGTAGAATAAAACTGTTTTCAAAATTAATAATTATTGAACTACTAATGTTTCCCATATAGCACAGTGAGTGTGTAGTTGTATTTTAAATATTTTGAGTTATTGTCTTAGTACTGACATTACTTTTCTAAAAATGTCAAACATTATACTATAAAAGAGCATCTCCTTAAACTTTTTATCTTAAAAACAAAGAAAGTGCAACTTTAAGAATTGAATGAGAAGATTCCTAAAGTAACTTGGGATCTGAAAGTTTATTATTATCCTAGTTCATATGTATACATCATACCAACTGTCATTTACTTTGTTCTTTTGAACACTGTCTCAAAATAGCATGATCCGAATTTCTTTACTCCACTCATAGTAGGCCAAGTCATCCTCTGGTGCGCTGCTGGGAGTTTGCCCAATGTTCACAGAATTTCCAAGGAAAAACACACCATGAAGCTTGCCAGAAGTGTTAGAGCATACAGCTCCACTTTTGAGACTTCTTTAAAAACAATCCGAACATGTAAAAATAAATATGCTTAGATACAGTCATCATAATACTAGTACAATAGTGTAAATGTGAAAAGTTCACAGGGACAAAATTCATGTCTGTTTCACAAACCATTTTATGTATCATCTTGATGGATACCAGACATCCAACAAATATGTGTTTATTAAATAAATAATTGAAATGTCCAGGGTAGCATAATAGTTAAATAAATGACTGAATAACCTATTCAGTTAACTATCATAATTTTTATTAGGAAATGAATTTGTATACCATAATGGCATGATATAAACTAATCTATTATTACTAGTAGGATGACTTGTGTCAAAAATCTTTTTAAATAGACATACTTGTTGCTATAATCTTTGTTCTAGAATTTATTCTAATAAAATAATCCCATGTACAATCATTTGGTTACCAAAAAACATGTATTGAATTATTCAAAGTAGCCAAAATTTATGGAACTGTGGTCATTCTATTCTTTTTTTTCTTTTTTGGTACCGGGGATCAAATGCGGGTCCTTGCACTTGTGCAGCAGGCAGTGAATCTTTTTTCTTCTTTTCCATTTTATCTGTGATGTGCTTTGTTATTTTGTATCATTTTAATTTTAAAAATTATGTCAGAAAAAAGATAACAATGTAATTTCAAAGACCTGTAGATTTTAAAGCCAAAAATGGGCAAAATTTAAATCTAATGATTATTAAATGATCAAACAAAATTTTTAATAACTATTAAAAAGCATTACAATGATATCTAAGTGATGCCATTGAAGACTTAGCTGTTTTGGAGAAATTGGTCCAATCTCAGTTAGCCTTTCTGCCATGGTGCCATCATTTTCCCCCTTCACTCTTAATACATAATTTTTTGTCTCATTGTCGTATCTGTTATGAAGAGTGAAGTACTGCCTTCTTCCTCTATCCATATTGAATTGTTTACTGTCACTTCAATGCTGTTTGATTGTTTTTCAAGTATCTTGTGGCTCTGTTCTTAGGTGCACATATTTATTATTATTATATTTTCCTGATGAATTGATGATTTTATAAACATTTTAAAATGTTTCTTTGTCATTACTAATATACTTTTTTTTAAAGTTAATTTTGTCTGATATTACTATAGTGACTCTACCTTATTTGGTGTAAATTATTATTTTTTAAAAATTTAATATCACTTCTGGACAGGGATTCTATTTTAAAATCCAGTCTGTTTTAATATAGAGTATCTAATTCATTTACAGTTAATGTAATTCTATTGAAATGGTAGAATTTATAACTGCCATTTTACCATTTTTTATATATATCATGTCCTTTTGTTCCTACATTTTTTTGTTGTTAAGGAGATACTTTCTGGTATGCTACTTTATTTCCTTTGTTATTTTTAAAACTGTATTTATAAAGTTATTTCCTTAGCAGTTGCTCTGGGGATTGCAATGCACATTTTAGTATAAAACAACTAGGTCACGTTAATACCTAATTAAGAGCAATAGTATATTGAAACATTATTCCAATATAGCTCTATCTCCCACCCTTTGTGCTGTCACACAAATAACATTTTATGTTATAAGCCCATCGGAGTTTTGTTTTTTGGTGTTGTCTTTTAAAATCTGTGAGGAAAAACATTATAGATATTTATGTCTCCTTTTGTAAATATCTCTATTGACACTGATGCTCATGTCTGTGTGTATGTGTGTTTGCTTTTATCATGTAGTATCCTTTCTCTTAAGCCTAAAGGGGTCTCATGGGTTTTTCCCTTTGAAAAGTTATGTTAGCAATAATTCCCTTAGTCTTTGCTCTATGGGAAGGCTTTCTTTTTCACTTTTAAAAAAGAGTTTGGTTTTTTTTGAGGGGGATGGAATTTATATTCGATCTTTTTCTTTCAGTACTTTGAATATGTCTACCTATTTACTGCTATACCTTGGTTTCTGATGAGAGGTCAGCTACTAATCTTGTTGAGAAGGCCTACTATTTGTTGAGTAATTTTCCTTCATCTCACAGCTTTCACAATACTCTCAGTTTCACTAATATTTAACAGTGTGACTGTAATGTGTCTGGATGTGGATCTATTTGAGTTTCTCCTAATCAGAAGTTGTTGATTGAGCTTGCTGGATGTGTACATTTATGTTTTACATCCATTTGAACAGTTTTGGGACATTATTTCTTCCAATATTTTTTCAACTCCTTCCTTATACTTCTTTCCTTTTGGAATTGCTGTTACACATAGGTTGGTATACTTCATGGTGCCCTTCAAGCTCTCTGTAGCTCTACTTTCTTTTATTTATTTCTCTTCTTCTTCCTCAGAATGAATACTCTCAAGTAATTAATTTATCTTCATGTTAATTTACTCTTTTTTCTTACTTCAAGTTCACTGATTCTTCTGTCAGGTCAAATCTGCTAAATCATTCTACTTAGATTTTTATTTCAATTATTATATTTTTCAACTCTAGAATGTCTACATGTTGCTTTTTCCATTGTTTTTATTTGTGTTGTCTGTATTTGTTTGAGATAATTGTCATGCTTTTTTTGTTGTTCTTTGAACATTATTTCCTTCAGTCAACATATGACTTTCTAAGGAAAGTTTCTATGGGTTGTTTCTTTTTTAGTGTGGATAAGTTGTATTTTTCTGTCTATATGATGTCTTATTTTTTTGTTAAAAACTGGGGAATTCAGATAATATACTTGATTCTCCTTATTCAGGGTAGTTGTATTTTATAAAATCACTAAAATTACATAAATACTGAATCATTGCTATATACATATATGTACATATTTCACATGGGTTATAACATTAACTCCTAAAAGCAACACACCCTGGTGAATTCTATTGTATTTTTCTTACAAGACAGAAAACAGGTTCAGAAAGGGAAAGTGACTTAGATTAGACTCCCCTTCTACTGTCTTAATTCTCTAGTCATCTTTATATGAGAGGTTAAAAGAAAGAAAAGGAAGAGTCACCCTCTTTGTTCTTACCTGGGAATAGATGAGTTGGATTACTTAAAATTTTTACCACATCCAACATTTACATTTATGTGACTGTGAAAGTACTTCAAATATTGATTTTGAGGTTCACAGAACTAGAAAAATCATTCCTAAAATTCATTTGGGGCCAGAAGAGACCTAAAATAGCAAAAACAATTCTGGGCAATACAAGCAAGGCAGGAGGCATCACAATCCCTGACTTGAAACTATACTACAGAGCTTCTGTGATAAAAGCAGCATGGTACTGGCAAAAAACAGATCTGAAGGTCAATGGAACAGAATAGAAGATGTAGAAAGAACCTGAAACACACTCAGCTACCATATCTTTGACAAAGGGGCCAAACATGTTCACTGGAAGAAAGCTAGCCTCTTTAATAAACAGTGATAGAAAAACTGTCTTTCTACATGCCAGAGACTAAAACTAGACCCATGTCTCTCACCATGCACTAAACTAAAATCAAAAAGGATCAAAGATCTAAATATTAAAACAAGAACACTAAATCTACTGGAAGAGAGACTAAGGAGAACCCTTGAGGACATAGGAGTAGGCAAAGACTTTATGAGCAAAACTTAGATAGCATGGGAAATGCTACAAAGAATTAACAACTGGGACCTCATCTTATTAAAAAGCTTTTGCAGAGCAAGAGAAATCACCAAAAGAGTAAAAAGACAACACACAGAGTGGGAAAAAATTTTAGCCAGCAGTTCCTCAGACAAATGACAAATATCTAGAACATATAAAGAATTTTAAAAAATCAGTTCACCCAAATTTGAAGACCCAATTTAAAAATGGCCTCTTTTATGAATACACACTTCTCAGATGAAGAAGCAGAAATAGCAAATAAATACATGAAAGAATTTTCAACATCACTGGTCATTTGAGAGATACAAATTAAAATAATGCTAAGATTCCATCTCATTCCAGAAAGAATGGCTATTATCAAGAAATCAACCAACAACAAATGCTGGTGGGGCTCTGGGGATAAAGGAACCCTTCTCCACTCTTGGTGGGAGTGTAGACTGGTGTAACCACTGTGGAAATCAGTGTGGAGATTCCTCAAAAAATTAGGATTAGAGGTCTCATTTGATCTAACTATTGTCCTTTTGGGTATCTTCTCAAAAGAATGAAAAGCATAATACCACAGCAATATATGTACACCCATGTTTATAGTAGCACAGTTTGTAATACCTAAATCTTGGAAACAACCCAAATGCCCATCAACTGATGAATGGATAAAAAAGATGTAGGGTTTTTTTTTTACACAATGGAATATTATTTGGCCATAAAGAAGGATAAACTTGAGACATTTCTAGGTAAATGGATGCACCTTGAGAACATATTCTTAAGTGAAATAAATTGAACACACCTGTGTAAGTATTGCAATGCATCTCTGGTGTGAGAAACTGCAAGTGAAAATAAAGACTAAAAAGAATAATAAATATTGTGAAATAGGAAGAAATTGTTCAAAATTGTACAGAATGTGTGATACTTTGTGAATACTTAAAATATTTTCTACAAAAAAGTATAGTATTATTAGGAAATGAACTGAGAGATTAGTAAATGAAAATATTTTAAGATCATGATACACAGTATATTTACCATTGTTATTCTCTGATAAAATTTGTTATGAGAAATTATTTTTTCATAGAATGGCTTTATATTTTCTTTATTAATATCTACCTGTATTATATTAAAATTTAAAAATATTGATTTTGAAGTTACAAATAAATTTTGGCCAATAGATAAGATCTAGGGAGGAAGATACATCCTACCAGGTAATGCCCACAGTTACCCACCTCTTCTGACAAGACCACCCCTCCTAACAGCAAGTTAGCTATAGTGTCCCCCATGATTCAGTTATCTTCCAAAAGCCCAATTTATGAGCATGTGAGACCCTTGGAGAATGTGTAGATATAAACCATAATAAATTTTGCTTCTATTCGTCATGGCTTAGTGATCAGTCAAGATTGGCCAGATTTCCTTGAGCCAACATTTTTCATCTTTTTCTTAGGGGATTGGTGTGCCTGAGAGCACAGTTTAAATGTTCAGCCATTTTCTGTGTCTGCATTAGCCTTCACTTCCTGCCTGCATGGATTTCTACCATCAGCCAGATATGAGTGAACTATTGGGGCTCCCCCCAGGCTTTTCATAGCATGTACACCTACTTTGACTTCTGTAACTCTGGAAATATATCAAGGATTTTCAGAACCCTTTAGAATGGTGTCATCCCCCAATTCCTCTTCTGAATTTTTGGGATAATCTTTTATTTCTTCCAACCATGATTGCATCCTTAGGTAGCTATGATGTTAACTATTGCAGCTAATTGTATTTGTTTTTGACAGTGATCTGAAGAAAAAGCTTTTCTGCTCAGCTGAATACTAAGATAAGCTAAATAACAACAATGTCCTAGAAATGGGACTTTTTCAGAAGATTCTAAGTCTCATCAAATAATTATAATCTTCTAGGGAATGCAGCTCTTCGAAGAGGTCCAATCAGGTCAGCCCCACCCAGTGGCTGCAAGGCTGCAGTGTCACAGCTACCATGCTGTGAAGCTAGGGCTGTGAGCATGGGAGCAGCCCCAAAATAAAATGTCACCGCCCAACTTCCATTGCTTTGCTTACTTTCAAATGTTTTGACATCATGACTTTGATAATTTTGCTAGTATATTCTTTGACTTTAATGGAAACAGTTTAGCAAGTTCCTTATTCTACTATTCTGAAAGTTTCATTTTGATTACTTTTATCACTTTGATTGGAATCTAATGTTTGTAAAAGCAATCTATCTTTCTTCATCATATTATGCCTAGCTCATGTACCATCTCTAGCTAAACTTTCAGCTAATCAATTCTAATAGTCATTTTTTAATTGACTCTATCATTTTTTTATTTAACATGGGAGATGTTAAAGGAAACTTCAGGCACTCCACTCACCTTCAAAGACCTTCCAGTCAAATTGAACAACACAAATATAATACAGATAAGTTCAAAATTTTAAATATGTAATAAATTTCCCCAAATGATAGGTGTACATAACTTGAAGAATTCTAAGGATTAAGCAATACTTTGCCTGAAGACATTGTGGAATGCTTTGTGAAGTTGTGATATAAAAGTATATTAATGGGTGATAATATTTTCCCAGTCTAGTTTCTGAATGGCTAGTTTTTGCATGTCAACTTGTCCAAAATGTTATATAAATGATAGGTGTTTTAAGCACTGACAAAGGTTCTTGGGGAGACATGTTGGAGCAGGTTTTCAGTATCCCTGAAATCTTAAAACATCAGTCACACCCTATTCAGACTTTGTTATATCATCATTATTGTCATCAGGCATCATTATTTAAAGTAACAAATTCATTTCCTATTTGCCATTGTCTATTATTATCACACATTTAGAAGTTACAATGAGAAATACATTTTCATTGAGGGATAAGCAAAGCATTCCACACAGATGGATAAAACAAAAAGCAGAATGTCACATATTAGCATACTAACATTGCAACTAATTTCATGATAAGAAAGTGTTAACTTTCATTTCAACTGTGAGCAAGCTGATCATGACCGTATTTGGTGCACCAGAAGATGTTAAATGAACAAATGGGGCATCTGTAGAAGCCCAGGGAACTAACATCTTCCAAATAAATGTCTGGGCAAAAATAAACAATCAAGGAACAGGTCTGTTCAAGTCCACTGTTGGCTCTAAAAATAGTTATACATGAAAATAAAGTCAAGTGTTTCACAAAGTACCTTGGCAATAAGAAGTGCTATTCCAGTGAGGTGTAAGTCCTAGGAATTCAAAGAGTTAGGCAAAGCAACTAAATGGCTAAGTTATAAACACAGGTTGCTAAAGGGAGAAGCATTAGTAATAATGACATGCACAGTGGGAACCCCTGCACACAGTACCATAAATCTGAATAATTGACGTCAGCAAGACACAAAACAGCAGCTGAGACAAAACATTTAAAAACTTGTTGAAAAAATGGTCAGTGGGGAACTGTGAATAACTTCACTGGAGTAGTAACGGACAATGCCAGCCAGTCTTTCTGTGTGACCAGAGCATTACAATTTGAAAGTACTCAAATAAAAATGAAATACTAGATGCTAAAATGCATTTTGTGTGTTTACTGGAAGGTGGTTGATGTTAATCCTTTTCAATCTCTGGCTAGCATTAAAGCTTAGAGAACCCTTCATATGGCATCAAAGAGCCATTTTTCAAAGGGGGTGTAATGGAAGTATAATCCTAATATTTGTTACTTGATTTTTAGTCCTCATTCAGCTCATGTGAAATTGGGACTTTTTTTGCAGGTTGATTATGAAACATTATAAATCTCAAAATTTAGCCAAAATACACATAAGGGTGAGTTCTCAATTATCCATCATGTGAAGTGGGGGAGTTGGGATGGGGAAGGCAGGCGAGCTCCCATTAGATGTTGCCATTTCCTATAATGTGCTACTTTCTGAATGTCTTCAACATATTTATTAAGTAGAATAATTCTAGACACCACAACAAAGACCAGGGCTTGAGACCTTTACTTATGTATTCCTTCCTTGGGGACAGTTGTACACTACAAATTAGCACGGCACTCTCTTTTTCACTTAATGTACCACAGAACTTGAATTTAAACCCAGGTATATTGATGCAAAGCCATAATTCTCCTAAATTAGAAGTGGTTGACTCAGTCTATGGCACCCAGGTTTTTGTTATCATCACCCTCAATATTGCTGTGGTTACATTTTTTATATAATTAACACCAATTAGTAGACTCTGAGTGAAGCAGATTACCCTCGATGTGTGGGTGAGCATTATCCAATCACACAAAGACCTTAAGAGAGAAGACCAAGGTCATTCAAAGAAGAAGGAATGCTATCTGTAGGCGCTCTTCAATTTGTAGAACTGAATGTCAACTCTTGTCTCCTTCCTTCCCTGCAGATTTTGGACTTACTATCCCCTCCATCATCACTTGGGAAAAATTTTAAAAATAAATCATTTTCGGTCACTACCTCTGTCTCTGTTTCTCTCTGTACACCCATCCATACACACAAACACACATACACATACATAAATATACCCACAATTATATTCTATATGACATCATATTTATTCTGTTTTTCTATAGAACTCTAATACACCAGACAAAGGAGTAACTCTCCCACTTCTTCCATATTTGGCCATCAGTGTGTCTGAATCACCTATAAACATAAGTGAGTTGCCATTTTCAGAAGTTCTGAACATTGTGGTATAGACATACATGCTGAATTGACATTCTGTAGCTGTTGACCTGAAGTGGAAGGTTTTAATTTAAGGTAGCTCCTCTGATTGCTCTTGTTTGCCAGTTGCCTAATAGAAGTGAAATAAATCTATTATAAACACTGAAAATTGCATTGCAACACAAGTCTGCTGGCTTTCTGCACTAAAAATGATGATCCAAAATGCTTTTATAAGGCTTTCTAGTATTAGTGATATTTTGAGATACACTATATTTCCATATGATATACTCTATCTTCACATTTGCTTGCTCCTGTTATGACCAAAAGTAGACAATAAAATATATGAAAATTAAATCAATCTTTTTTTTGTACCAGGGATTGAACTCAGGACCTTTTGCTTGTGAGGCAGGTGCAGTGGCACTGAGCTAAATCCCCAGGCTGAAAATTAAATCAATCTTAATTCAAAAGCATTTGAAATTGCACCACTATTCAGGACTCCGTAATATTCAGAAAGTTAACATAGGAACAAGGCCTGAAAAAAAAAGGGGAAAAAGCAGACAATGCAAACGAGAAAGAAGAAACAAATGAGTCAAAGACTGCTAGAAATAAAGGTAATAAAATCTTATAGTTCCACATAGTAATGATTAATCGTAAACAAAATAAATGAAAAAAGCTTAAGAGTTATACAAGCACACAACAAAATGGTATAACCATAGAAAGAACTCTTGTAATATTGAAGAAGTTAAAGAAAGCAAAAAGGTTATCATGATAGAAAATATTGTAGCAAAAACAAAAATAAATGCAACTAATAAAGTCAGAAATACTACAAACAACAAATTAGAGAAGATACCACCAAGTAAAATGAATATAATATATATGAGGGACTTTAGAGAAGATAATAAAGATGTTCTAAAACATGCATGATGATTGTTTCTCAGTAAAAGAAATAGTTTGAAAGTCATTCAGGATATATTCTGAATTTTCTCACTCCAGGAGCATGACATGATTACAATCCTCATTTCCTTTGATAGGCATGGGCCACTTGACAAGATTGAGCCAATGAAATGTGAATAGTGCATACTCTAGGAGTTAGTGTTTAATTTACCATATTCTCTTCTGCTCCTATCTGGTTAACTGTGGAAACATTATCCAATAGAACTTTCTATTAGTTGGGTCCCTAGGTGACTACATTCAGAAAGCCCCTGATAATCAACTCTGGACTTGCAGTATGAGCAACAAATAAATTTTGATTGGATCAAATTATTAAGATTTATTTACTGGAGCATAATTTAGAGTAAAATTAAAATAGTATGAGAAAATGATGCAACTTATCCTGCTACCCCAAAGTTCTTAGTACAGTTTTATTATTTAATAAATTCAAAAAAATAACAGACACTAATTAATAAAAAATTAATTGAAAGTTTAGTTACATTTCTTCTATATTTATTTTTATTAGTTTTAGTAATACATTTTAAATTCTGTTGTTGGTTTCAATGCTTCTTATCTAAAATGAGGGGTTCCAAAAAACATAAAATTTGTTGTTTAAAATTCACAAAATTAAATAAGCACAAAAACATAGAAATGACTCTCAAATGATGTTGGTGATGAGCTATTATTATTTATTTTACTCATCACAATCATTTTTGAGCTACTTAGAGACTATTTCTTTTAGTTTTTCTTTTTATAGCCAAGCATGATACATGACATCATATAGATGTTAAATGCATTTCTACTGCATAAAATTAAATTATTAATGCTTTTAATGTTGCCATGTGAATCAATGCAGACTGATTTTTCTGTATAAGCATTATAATGGGAGCCATTTGGACTCTGTATATACACAAGTAGAAGCTTCTTTACTATGAATAGCACAAGTTTTATTTAAATCAACTTAGCTACATAGGCTACTGCATATATTGTAAGTTTGAGCTTTAACAATTGTAAAAACAATGATGGTTAAAAGCCATTATATAACTATGTCAAAGTAATCCCTTACAAACTGGTTTAAAAATGACATAACAGTATTTTAAAATTAAAATGAAGATCAAATTGAGACATCTGAAAATGTAACTGACAGGGTTTTACTTTTTCTGTCTTTGAAAGCAAAGTGATCAGACATATTCTGAGAAATGAATTACATACATGATTTTGAGGGCATAAGTATCTCTGTCTAAATCTCCTCTTAAAACAATGTAATTCCCCTTTGTAACACATTCAACTCTATCCAAATAATACAGTATACAGTCCTTAAAAACCTAAAGATCTTTTGCCTTCTGTTTTAATACGAAAGAGTGCTGTGTAGAGGAATTTTTTCCAGGTCCATAATGTAAAGTCAAGTGATCTAATCACCTTTGACTTGCATTTTAGCACCTGTCTTTAGTTAAATACTTTATTATAGTGTTCTGAGTCTCTCCTGCTTCCCTAACACTATTATTCTTCCTTTGATGACTCATTTTTTCTTACTTTCCTTTTTGATTGCAGATAATTTATTGGATCTGAATTTCACTTGTATTATTTTGCTTTTCTTGATGATTTCTTCAACTTCTATAGCTGAAAATATCATCCCAGTAGTCATGAATTCCACTTTAATGTCACCATCATTAACTAATTTCCAGCTCCATATCTTAATTTTCAACTTCCTGCCAAACATGACAGAGTGATTTCTCTATGACCTCTTCAAAGTCAACATATCTAAAAGTTGATATTATTCTCTCCCCCTGGACATTGTTATCAGCTTTTTATACCATGGTTCTCAACTCAAGGTTTAGAGAAGAAAGTTGGGGCTGTTAGGGAAGTGAGGTTGAATCAGAAGGTTGGATCTTTTGAACTAACCTTTTGCCACACGATCTGTTCCTGAATTCCTTGGAGCAGAAAATTAAAAACAAAAATCAAACAAATAAAAAGAAATAAAACTTGTGGGTGATTTGGTCCAATTTTCATTCGCCCATGATCTTCAAATGAAAATGGCTGTGATAGGCTCATTGATACCCAAACTTCTTCCTTTTCCATTCTTTGCAACATGTGACGTCAGTGTGCCTGAGACAAAGCTGAAGGATTTATTCACAGCAGAAGGAAAAAAGGAGATAAAAGAGTCCGTGGAATGGTTCTAATTCTAGAACATCTCTAACACCTGTCTCAAGTTCTTCACTCTCATTCCGCCTTACTTCAGAATTATCAGGATTATCTTAACTTCTGAAAAGACTTAGGAAATGACTTCTCTGCCTTTAATATTTTTTTCTGACTCCATCCACTCTACACATTGCTATCAGAAGTACACATATAAATATATTGTGTGTTGTATAGTTGAAGTATAATTTAAATGCAGTAAAATGAATCAATATTTAATGTTCTATTTGATGAATTTTGAAATTGTACAAGTCATATAACCACCATCACCATCATTGAATAGAATATTTCCACAAACTAAAATACTTTTCTCATACTTCTTAGCAGTGTGTACTGTATCTTCCAATCTCCAGATTCTGGGTATCATTAATTTATTCCTCTCTCCATCTGTCTTTCTCTGTCTCTGTCTCCTTCTGTCTGTCTCATAAAGCAAATTATAAATGTTTCCTCCTTGCATTGGTCTGCTTTCTCAATGCTGGCCACAATACACAGCACTCACAATATAAACAAAGAAAGGTTTAAATTGGCTCATAGTTTCTAGGGATTCAGTTCATGGTCTGCTGGTTCCAAGCGAGAAATATCATGGCAGAAGGGTGTTGTAGAACAAAGATGTTTTGTTCATGGTAGCCAGGAAGCAGAAAAAGGCAACAATGACAGGGAGAAAGGAGCCAGGGACTAGATATATTACCCAAGATGACAATTCATTAATCCACCAAAATATAGAAGTATGCCTCACCAGTCCTTTAAGTGCTTGGAGAAATTGTCTAGTGAATGCATCTGGGCCTAGAAATTTACTTGGGGGTGAGGCGAGTTTAAATTAAAATGCAAATTCCTTAACTGTTATAGGGGTATTCAAATGATCTGATTCCTATTGGACTCAATCTGTGGTTTTGAATAACATACGTTTCCAAATAATGTGGATAGTGTTGTTTGTAAGATTCCCTTTTTATCTTTTTGATGCCAGCAAGATTTATAATGGTATTCATATTTCATTCCTAACGTTAGTAATGCATGTCTTTAATTTTTTCTTAGTCTTGTCTGGGCTTCATCACTTTTGTTGTTCTTTTCACTTTTCAAAGAGATACCTTTTGGTTTCATTGATTTTTCCCTCTTGATTATCTGTGTTCAGTTTCACTGATTTTTGGTGTATTAGTTATTTATTTATGTTAGTGGTAAGAAATTTAGCACATCAATTTGTGAGGACAAATTTTATTTGTTAAAGCAGAAAATGATGGAATGTAGCCTTGGAGCTGAGGTATACTTTCAATTTTTGGTAAAATTTGTGAGTCCAGAGCTTTCTAATCAAACTTACAATTCACCGTGAGCACATATTTCTCCTTTTCTGTGTTGAGGATCTCACATTCCTAGTCTCTGGTCTTCCATAGCTGCTTCTTCTTTTTATTTTTTTGAAACAGTGTCTCGCTATGTAGTTCAGGCTGGCCTCAAACTCACTAGGTAGCCCCGGCTGGCCTCAAACTCACTGCAATCCTCCTTTCTCAGCCTGCCAAGTGCTGGGATTACAGGGGTGCACTACCACGCCCGGCTTCACAGCTTCTTCTTGAAGAAAGCATCGATGAGAAGTTTTGGAATTTTCACATTGCTGATATCAACTGTCATGGGGGTGGTGATGACAAATTTCTGATATGCCCTATCCAGAGGAACTTGTTTGAGGGCAATCACAAGGAGCAAGTTGCTGCTCAGCTGTGTTAGAGCCCCCAAACAGGATACACAGGAGGGTCCCAGCAGTGATGTAGCTCGAAGTTTTTTTCACAGACTAACTGGAGGGTTTTAGACCATGGCTCAATAGCTTTCAAAGAACATCTTCAGTAGGACTATATCTTGGCATTTTGTGAAGGTAGCCACCGTTGTTACCACAATGTAATTTTTTGATGGTAGCAAGAATCTTTTCCTTTTTCTTTTTAATCCTGGATTAGTAGTTGAGCACATCTTCTTCTGTACATGGTCTTTCTGGGATATGCAGCAGGTGGGGAGTTGGTCTCATGAGGACAAGGTTGTAGTTGTGGTGAGACTTTTCTTCCTGGGCTTTTTAGCCTTGGAGTTACCCTTTTTAACCTTGGCATTGGCATCAGGTTTTTTCTCCTTAGTGTCTGACTTCTCACTGTTTTCATCTGTCATCTTGTGATATGGGGAAAGCCAATTTCATTAATTTCTATGCTTATATTTACTTTGTATTTCTATCTTGGAGTTACCTTGCTCTCCTTTTTCTAATTTTCTGAACAAGGAGCTTAGATTGTTAATTTGAGAATTTTCTTCTCTTCCAATGCAAGAATTTAGTGTTAGAATTTTCTTTTTTGGCATTATTTCAACACTATCTCATTAATTATGACACATCAATGTATGTTTAAAAATTTCTCTTGAAATTACTCCTTTCACCAGCAGGGTTTTAGAAAAATGTATTGCTCCCAGATGTTCTGCATGATGTTGGGAAACAATCCTGACCCTAGACAAACTGTGATGGTGCTGTAAAGACTGTTATTTATAGGAAAATAATCACAAGATTGTACTTTACTGAAGACAATTATCTTCACATTTTGCAATCAGGATACTTTAAAAGAAACTTAGTATACAAAGATTAGGCAAATTTATTGACATAAGAAATTCTATTATGAAGAATCAAATTACAAAGTTCTGATTAAACAGCATGGATTGAATGCAAACTTTTGTATTTTTTCTGGAACAATACTAAAGTAATCATAAAAGAGTTTTGAATGTTAAAAATTAGTAAGGAGAATGCACACAGGAGAAAAGTATAAATGTTTTAGAAGCTGAAAGTCAAACAGCTGATTTCACAGAGCAGAGGAAGGAAAAGCTTTACCTGACAGAGTGGGAACCTCTGAAGCCAGCTCATCACCCTGTGGAAGCCCAGCAAAGCATAAGCCCCAGAAACAACTGTCACACTGAAGTGGGGTGGGGAACAAGTGGCATTGAAAAGATGATTGCGTAAAAGTCTATGATGTATAATATATACAATACATATGCATATAATTTATAGTATTTATAAATACATATAATAACAGCTTAAAACCTAAATCTGCTCCATGTTTCCTACAGTTCAGAGATTGTGTAAAGAACAAAATTCCCAACAGAATTTTAATTTATTCTTTCTAGAAGGGTCGAAAGTGAAGCACTCCATATAAAGATAAAGGCTATTTGTCACAATATAGGAGCGCAAAGTAAAAGTAGCCAGTCTCTCATTCTTTCCAGGCAGAGCACTGTGAGATTCCTTTCAGGGTAAGAAAATTAATTTCCAGATATTGACAGTATTAAATTTTGGTCCCTCAATAAAATAGCACAGCCAGACTATGCTATAAGGACTAGGAACTGACCAGTCTGGTTTCATGTTCTCAGCTCCCAATCAGATTTCCAGTGTCTTTAAAGAACGGGCAACCAACAAACACCAACATGAGAAGAGATACACAACAGAGATCAAAATCAACAATAGCAAAATAGAAAGAGAGATAATGGAAGGAGCAGAAGAGTACTTTTCACTACAAGTATAATTTAAGAGAATTTAAAGGAAATTGCATTACTTACAATAGGAGACAGTAAGACTGTAGCCCTTGGAAATTTTAAAAAATGAGCAAAAGTAAGGAACTTAAAAGAATAGTCAAAAGGTAAATTTTCAGAAGAAAATCACAGAAAAATAAAGAGGTAGGCTGTATGAAAGAACACAAAAATCACCCAGAGAGTCCTGAAAATGGAACAACAGGGGGCAAGGCCTATCTTATGAACACAGAGCATCAGGTGGAAACTGAGTTACACAGGGCCAGCAGGCTTATTATTGATTAGGGGCTTTATCCCAAACATAATGGGAATATGCTGAAAGGTTTGAAGCAGAATTTGATCAGCTTTGAATTCTTGAATTATCCCTCTGAAAAACACATTGGAAGGAAGGAAGAGGAATTTCAAAGAAGATAGCTATAAAGATTTGCAGTTTGGGGCCTGGGATTTAGCTCAGTAGTTTCGCCGCCTACTGCGCAAGCACAAGGACCCGAGTTCGATCCCCAGTACCAAAAAAAAAAAAAAAAAGATTTGCAATTTGTTAATTTGTTTCAGAATTTTCTCTCCTTCATGTTTGGTTCTTGTTTTGCCAAGAAATCCAAGCACTAAAATAATATCTAACCACGATGGTTCAATTATTGTTTGACTCTTCTGACAGCCATGTTGAAATCTCATGGTCCTTTTGGGGGTATGTTGGGAAATGAGGCCTACTGGGATGCTCCAGTCCTGGGGCAGGGCCTCCGTGAAGACTAGTTGCTTTCTTGCAGGGGTGGATTAGCTTTTGAATGAGTGTGGACACCTTTCCCCTCTTCTACAGGTGCTCACTTGTCCGTTCACATTCTGCTGAACTGAAGTATGGGAGGTCTTCGCCAGATCTTGAACTTTTCAACTCCAGAACCATGAGCTAAAATAAACCTCTTTTCTTTATAAATTATCCAATTTCAGGTATTCTGTGAAAGCAATTAAAAAAAAGATTAGGACAGTATCCAAGGAGCAGTGATTTAGAATAGGTGGCGTGTGTGTGTGTGTGTGTGTGTGTGTGTGTGTGTGTGTGTGTAAGGTAGGGTAAGGAGAAAGGCAAGGGGATTGTCTTACTCTGATGTGAAACCTGAGTTCCTCCAATATGCTTTATTTCTCGCCTTGTTTCTGTTTCTCACCCCCTCAGGAATGTCCTCCTGGAGGCACCAGGCTTGTCAGGGTGGCCCTCTCAGTGTGATGTTCTGTGTAAAACACCGAGTCACTTATCATGGAGCAGCGTAATTTCCATCATGAACTATCAACCTATCTCTTTTGTTATTTTATTACTTTAACCTTAAAATGAATATATAAACTGAGGTAAAAAGGTCTGTGTTTTGACAAGAAAACGAAATTTGGAAAGTTAAGGGTATGCCCTCATTTTCCCTGATATAAACTTTCCCCCAATTTCAAATGGAATATCCATCAAATGAGTTTCAGAGGTAAAGAAGTTTGAAGAAAGACATGACATTTCTTTGTCAAAAATTCTATTTAAAATGTTTTCCCTGTCTGAGCTGTTTAGCATATTGGTAAGAGGCTTAAATGGTTATATAAGCACAAAAATCAATCTATGCCAGTTCTACAGCATGATTTTTCAATGACTGTTCATTTAGTCTTTTACACTAGTTATGGAGCAGCACTGTTCTAGGCACTGAGATCTTCGCTTTCAAGTGATTTACATTCAGAGAAGATGACATAAATTGGCAATTCTAACATAAGTAGACTATAAAAATTGCTTAAGTAAATGTGGTTCCCAGGATACAGAAGTACAAAAAGGACATTCCACTCAGACATAGTGAAAAGCCAAAGAGGAGAAATTTTTGAACGGATGTGTAAAATTCTAGCAGGTAGAGTAGTGGAAAAGGATAACTTAAAACAGAGGAAAAAATAGAGCCAGGCCCCGAAGACATTGAAATCATGGTTCACTTAAGTATTTTGGTGTTTGTGAGAAGATTGTGTGGTAGGGAGACTAACAGAAGCCAGAGAGGTAAGGAAGGGTCAGATGATGAGGAGTCCATGAGCCACATTAAAGAATTTGGATTCCAAGTTCTCTTCAGACATTGAGGATGCGTATAAAGTCTTAAATAGAATACTACAGTCAGATTTACATTTTGAACAGATCACTATGACTACAATGCAAAGGATAGACTAAAGAGGGTGAATTAATTAGATGGAATAAGGAACAGTATAGGCAATTGTTTAGGATATGGATGGATAAGCTAAGGAGAGAAAAGAGCGAAAGATCACACTCCAGTTTGTGGTTGGGAAATTGGTAAATAGAAGTGGACATGTTGCATATGTGGTGCCAGTGAAAGATGCAAAATTGGATCATTAAGAAAAAATTATATTCACAGATGAAGAGTGAGAGGTATGGAGATATGTCTATATTCACATATGTGGGGATAGGTGAGTATATGGCAGGGAGTGTTTTATTATTAAAACATATTTGCTAGTGACATACAACTTCATTCAAGCAATGAAGGAAATGTATTAATTCATATTGAGGAAAACTCTGGAAGTAGATGTGTCAGGGTTCAGACTCATTTAACTTCAGGGACTTAGGTGAACTAATCAAGACTTAGATTTTATCTGCTATTTACTGTGGTGGCCTCATACCCTCCCCACAGCAGTACTGCACTAACAGCATTCTAGCTGCCAACAACCTCAGCAGAGAGAGTAAAACTCTCCTTTGATGGTTTTAATATAAATCCTCTAAGAGTTTCATTGACTCTATTTGACCTCATTTGAATCAATCTCTGTGGTGAGACTGAAGGTATGAAAATATCCACTGCAGGGATGTAGCCCACATATTTATAAGACAAGTCTGGGAAGACTGTGGCAAATGGACAAGAAGATAATAGGAAATTATGATGATGAAGTGTACTATTTTTATTGTCACTGGGACAATGTATTTGACATACACAATTTAAATGAGGAAGGATTTATTTTGGCTGATGATTTCAGAGGGTTCAGTCCGCGGTAACTTGACTCCAAGGCCCTATCGATTAATAACATATTCAGTTATGAACTCATCAGTGGTATAGTACCTCATCCTCCAATCACCTTCTAAAAGTCCCACTTCCGAACAAATGAGACTTTTGGGGGACATTTTGATCTAAATCATAATACATATCAAGAAACCAATAAGGTTGTATATTGAAGGAAGCAATGGTCAGTTGTGGCTAATGATGGTATAAGATCAACTGAGCAAAGAATGTACAATATTCATTTGCCTTTAAAAAAGGAAAAACAAAAATGCTTGAATATTTTGCTCAATCACATAGTATTGTTTTAACTAATTTAAAGCTTAATGTCTTCAGTCATAGCATTTATTCAGTATTCACTGATTTTTTTTAGCACTTTCATTAAACTGAAGTTCAAAGTGTCCCTGATTCATATTCTTGTGAATCCTAAACTTGCACTGGAGTTTGGTATCATTTAGTAAATACCTTCGACATTTTATTTTGGCTATGAAATGGTAACTGAAATATTTACCAAAACCTTAATGATAACAACCAGATTCCTACTTCTATTTACACTATATTATCTCCAATTTGTATTAGAAAAAATTGTAGATTGTCCTAAACCAAATTATGATTCAGACAAATAGATTGATGGATTTATGGCATAGTCAAATCTCACTTAGGAATAAGTTTTAAAACAGGGCTTAAAGCAAAAATAGATTAAAATAATGTCCTTGAAAATGATCTTTAGTACAATATGGTGCTGTCTTTTACTAGGTGCAATAAATTTTTCCTTCCAGCCTTACAGTAGAGATCTGTTTCTTTGGTTAAGCAACAAGCTGACAGCTAACTTGCATGTGAGATATTCAGAGACCTTATCATAGGAAAAATATTTATTGTATTTTTGTAGGCGAAGATCACACTCACCAAATCAAGATGTTCATACTCAGGCAGTTGAGAAGTACAAAAACTGAGGGAGCAGCACATTTGTGTCTTCCATTTCATATTTTCTCAGAGCCATGAACTCATCCTGTGGACAGAGAACAAAACCAACTGGTCTTTATCTCTGATCCCTGCACATATATGATCAGATTAATTTACCTTATATAAGCATATCATGCTATTCCATCAAATATTTATGAGATAATATCACTCCACTAGATTCTTTAACACATATGAATAATCTTTTCACAAGCATATGTGAGAGTTAGTCTTAATATTACTAAGGTTTTAAAAAATTTAATTAAGACAAGCAATCAAACAAAAAAATTCCAAAGAATTTGAAAGAGCTTTTGCCCAAATTATTTTAGGAGTTCAAAATAATTACAAAAGATAAATTATAGGACTAAAGAACCCAGATTGTTATTTTCTGGTCCTGCCCAATACAGATGTAATACATAACAAGAATCTGGGAACATCTGTCTCTCTTTGATATGGGATTGGAACAACATGGAAAGGGATGTTGCAAAGCATTATGACTGTAATAGATGCACAGATTGGTGCCACATTGCTGAAATTCAATTATCTTGGTAACTGAGATAGAAATACTCTCTGAGTAGAAACAAAACAGTATTTCCCTCCCAACACAGCTTGACTACGTCCTAACATCTATTTCATACAGTACACCAGGGCATTTTTTTACCTGCTGGGAATTAGGTTTCCTTCATCCATACCAATACACCACAAATGAATAAACGGTGTGTAAAGGTTTATAAATCAGTAATTACAATTAAAAATTGAGTGGTTTTTTTTTTTTTCCTTCCTCAAGATGAGCTCATTATGTGGGCATGTATGGGTAACTTTTGAGTTTCTTTGTAAATAATAATCAAAATGCATCACCTCAATGTGCATCCATTTACCTATAAATGTCTCTAGTTTCTCATTCTTTATGGCTGAGTAGTACTCCATTTCATATAAAACAATTTTCTTTATCCGCTCTCCAGTTGACTGGCAATTGGGCTGTTTCCAAGATTTAGCTGTTACAAACTCTGCCGCTATGAACATGAGTGCACATATATTGCTGTGGTGTGATGTTTTTAATTCTTTTGGGAAGATACCCAGCAGTGAAATAGCTGGGTCAAATGGGACCTCTAATCCTAATTTTTTTGAGGAATCTCCACAATGATTTCCACAGAGGTTGCACCAGTCTACACTTCTAGCAATAGTGGAGGAGGGTTCCTTTTTCCCCAAAGACCCACCAGCATTTGTTATTGGTTGATAAATAGGACACACATGTGTAAATACTGAATAGTTTCTCTGGTTTGAGAAACTGAAAGTGTCAATAAGAATCAAAATGCATAATAGATAATGTGAAATAGGAAGAAAAAGTCTAGAGGGGAAGGGGAAGAGGGAGACACAGGGGAAAGGAAAGAAGGGAAAGGAATAAATATGAGAAAAGGAAAAAGCAAAAACAAAGTTTATGTAAATAGGGAGGGGTGGAGGGGTGGAAGGGAGGGCAGGGGAATGGGGGAAAAAATAAGAACCAAGCTATATCATGTAAAGGTATAAATTCCCAATGGTGAATGTCAGCATATTTATACCTAAAATGTGCCAATAAACTTAATGAAAAAGAAAACGAAAAAAATTTTAAATAATAATCAAAATAATTGATAATTTGAAATAGGAAAAGGTCCAAA
>NW_004624837.1:7646877-7742013 GCF_000247695.1 Heterocephalus glaber | reverse complement strand
TATATATATATATATATATATGTATATATTAATATTACCTGGGGTATACCAAATCACTGCTGGATTGTAAAAAACCCTCAATTCAGAGAGACATTACTAATTTGGGTCAGTTCTAAATTGCAAGTACAGAGATTAGTCCCTGTATTTCTAAATCTGATGTTTAAGGCTGAATTATGATGAGTCAGGCTTTAATTGGACATTTTGTAAATAAAGCAAAAAAGGTTTTCTCATATAAATAGATGGCACAAAGAATCCACTTCCAAAGGAGTTTCAAAATTATACAAAAGAGCCTCTCTAGACAAATACACCCCATAAAGAAAAACAAAATGGAAGTGGGGAGGAGAGAGAGAGGGATATTTAGAAAAATTATTAAATTGTACCTATCCTTAGGAATTTTAGTAAATATTCTGAGAAACTGAATAAAGTGCATTTTGTATTGTTCGTAATAATATAATTCCAACCCAGCTTCCAATAAACTTGAATCAGTAAGAAATAATAGAATATTCATTTGAATAATGATTTGACTCGTGTTTGTGTGTCTTCTCTCATTAGATTGGATTTTGTGTTAACATTATTTTCGGCACACTCCATTATAGTTGTACAGATGAGGAAACTGTTTCAGTGAAGTTAGATCATTCATCAAAGATTATGCTAGTTTAGGGTCTATCTTGAGGAAAAGGGAGTTTTTGGATTAAAAAGGGCTTCACACCCCTTACGACACTGGATTCCTCTTTAGTTTTTAAAATCAATCACCTTTAAAACTGATTTTAAGGAAGACTCTGGAAATCTAAATTTCCTACTGATATGCAAGTTTTTCATACCAGACAAAGTTAATACTTTGGTTGGAGGCGGAGAGGGGAACAGAGAGGATGGGGCTCTATGGGGAGCTTCCTGTGTATTAATCTGCTGCTAAGAGTGTTAGTCATGAAAGAGGCAAACAGTGAAGGGAACATAGAATACACACGGATCTTATTGATTCCTGGACTCTGATTTCAAGTTCTACTCTATTTGCAAAGAGCAATTATTTTCTTCTCTTTCCTAAGTTCCTGCTGCAGTCCTTTCTCTCCTTGCTCACTAGCTCCTTCCTGCAGAAAGAGAAGAAGAAAGAGGATGAGGACAAAGGAGGAGAAAAGGATGAGGGGAAGAAGAGGTGTAGAGAGAACAGCAGGGAAGAGGAGAAAGAAAGGAAGAAAGAGGAGGAAGAAGAGGGAAAGTTCTTATTAGTGAGAGCAGAAAGACTTAAGCCTCCACTTGGATTCTCAGAATTGGCCTCTACATGGGCCTCAGTCATTTTGCTTTGGTTTTAGTGCTACAGGCAGGCTGGGATCTTCCTGTGGTCATTAGAGCCCTAGTGGTGCTTTGAAAGTCTGTCTGTCTGGATTTGAAGGGGAAGAAACAGAGACTTATCTTAACTTACTGGTTTGCATTGAACTTGCCAGTTATCATTAGAGAACCTGTCGTTTATGTGTGGCGCTGGATTTTGAATACAGGATGGTTGACTAGACTTTTCTGGAATCCCATTGCACTCTTTTATTTTTTTGTCATTATAGCTACTAAGAAAGCAGAACAACTGGTGCCCCAAATTGAAGGTATTAATAAACTTGAGTCCATTTGAAAGACTAATAGAATTTTAAGAATGCAAAAATATGTGTTGTTTTCAATTTTCTCCCATGACTAAATAACGAAAAGAGGAAAAATTCTAAACTTCTTTTTGGTACATACAAAGCAAAAGCAGTAATAGGTTAAAAAATAGATAAATCTTGCAGCCTGACAGTTCTGCTTTAAAAACTGCAAAACTTTGACACATCATGGATTAAGAATATGCTTTCACAATGTCTAATTGCTAGCAGATAGAAAGACAAGTATCTGCTTTGAATCCAATGTTTCCATCTGTTAGCTGATTGCTTCAGTGTGAATTTACTAATAACAAATTTTATTTTTAAAAAAATGAACATTTCAAATTAAGATGTCAGTATGTAGTTTTCTTTTGTTCTGAAATTTATATTGTGATGGTTACAACTGAAAATCACCAATTCCCAATTCCTCATCCTAGGTCATTTCCCTGGTCAGAGTCTCTCACCATATCTTGTACTTTTCCTTCGTACTTGCTATTACAAGAGATGGAGTTATTGGTACAACCATCGGTGATGGACTGCGTTCCTCAGGAGCTCGAGGATTACATGATAAACAAAGGGATTACATGTCTTTTCATCATATGTTTCTGCTATTCAACATAGAAACTGATTCAAGACAAGTAGATAAAGTTCAACAAAAGCAACATCACATTTTTAATGCAAACACAGATATTAGAACCATCTATATTCATGCCAAACATTAAAAAAAATTTAAAATGTGATATTGTCACTGTTCTCAATAACTTGCTTTTTGTTTTAGAAAATGTATTTTTCAGAGTAATAGGTTAATTATGCCAGACAGAGAAAATCCAAGTAAAGCTTGCAGCACAGTACCTGGAACAGTGATTGCTCATAAAAAATTACTTATTAACATCATCGCTAATGAAATTATAACCGCATGCCCATTGTATCCTTGACACAACTATGAAAACCCACTATCAAAAGTAATTTTACAAACACCTATTTTTCAGTGTTGGGTACAGCCACTCTCTCTCATGCTATACCTTATCCACAGAAGATCTTTGAGATTCCTCTAATCCTTCAGTTTCCCTCCCTTTCTTCACACATAGCATTGGCTTTATCCAGAAGACTTTTTTCGTATGCCTACCATGCTCAGTTTCTACTTAAGTCCTTTACTGTTTGTGTTAATCTGTGTCTCATGGAACTTTGAACATAATACTTTTAGCATTTTGTGCTTCATATTTTTGTCTTTTTGATTTCTACTCCTTCCAGACTTCTAGAATAGTATACAGCATGTAATAGGCACCAAAAGTATGCTTCTTATGAGAAAGCGTGAATCCATTGAGAGGGTCAGATTTGCTTTTAACATAATACAGATTTTTGTAAGGTGCTTCAACACTGTTTCAATTTTCTTTTATTGGAGACATTATTTACCAAGGATGATTACTGACATAGATAAACATATTCATCCTATTTCCAGTCAGACCTTACCAGATGCAGATGTACCACGAAGTCTTTGTCTTTTCCAACATTTGCTACCAGTATTGGATTTCTCAAAGGTTAGAAAGGAATTTATAGAGCCTCTGAAACACAAAAATTGAAATGGAGATTTTATTCTCATGGACTATTCAAGGATAAAGGGGCACTCCCTGGTAGCTAGGCAGAAGGCCCTAATTGTCTCTTGTCCAGTATTCTCAGTGAAGGCTCCAGTATTTAGGAGCTGGCTTGTCTATATAAATGACCAGGAGGCTGACTTTTGTACATCATGGTAAAGGGGACAAAAATCAGAAAGAACTGAATGACACCATGATACATCTTTTTCTTAGCCTCAAACCATTCCTTAATCTAGTTATATGGAGTCCTTCATGAGGGTGAGAACTCCAGAGTGAAAACCATAAGGTTGCTAAATGTTAAGAAAGGAGCCTAGGATAGGATACATTTGCTATGCTTCCTATGACAGATGCCTTCATTCTCTGCTTGGAACTGGTATTGGGGTGGGACACTTAACAATGATAATAGTCCATGTTATGATTAATATCAAGAACTAAATGATACTATAACTGGGAAGATTTTGAGCAAATCAGGATGGGTTGGTCTCTTTAGCTACCTTGCATTCTTGGAAGGCTTTTAATTTTCCAATTTAATGTTTCCATGATTTTCCTTCATATTTTAGCTCTAGCCCCCTACAAGCTATTTTACAATGATAACTTTCTGAAAACTGTTTACAATTTGGGACCAGTTATTTTCTGCTCCATAAGATGACTTGGTCATCAACAGAGGACAGGCACAAAAACCAGTAGCAGTGCCAACCGATTGCTGCTTTCTTTCTAGGGTGGTTGTCATGGGTTCTGCTGGAGAAGCTTCAGGAAAATGACTATTTTACCTTTCTTTTTTCTCCCTTCCTTCTTTTCTTCCTTCCTTGCTTTTTTCCTTCCTCCCTTCTTTTTCTTTATTTCCTTTTCTCTTCAAGATTCTCAGTTCCTCAGTACAGAGATGGCTTAGCCTTATTCTTCCTTATAAATCTCCAAAGATATATTAGAGTAGGGCTATACACACATAGCATTTTATTGGGAAAGGAAAAACTAGAAATTATTTTCAAAGCAAGTATTACTGACTCTGAGCCACTGCAAGAGTTGAAGAAGAAAGAAGAGGAAGGAAAAGGAGAGTTAGAAACTGCAAACCAATTACTATACTTAGCTATACTTTGAGGATCCCAGAAAAACATTACTAAGTACACATTCCAAGCTAGTAATGTGATTATAGATTATTTATGTCTTAATGTGGCATGACAGGTTATAAGTGTTGTAGTCCAGGGAATGGGGCGTTGGATAACCCAAAAGACTGATTTAACCCTTTAAGATGTAATACTAAGGCTTACATAAATATAAATTAATTTTAGAAGGACATTTGATATCTTTAGTCTTGTGAACAAGGTAAGCACATCCAGCCTTTAAAGTCTCTGAGAGGTGTAGTATTGAGTAAGGAATGTCTGTCCTCATATTAACTCATAGTACAGCAGGATTTAAAGTGGCTCTGTTTGTAAGAAACTGCAAACTCTCCAAAGAGAGACACCAGATACTTTCGGGTAGTGTTAGCCTTGGCTCCTACAAGTGCTACTGGATGCTTAATTCACTGACATCCTATGGCTGGATTTGAAGAGCTATGCACAAAACCAACAGAGTGCAGCCGATATGTGCAATAAGATCAGTTTTATTCTATTTTCTGTAATTCATCCTGGTTCAGAGTAACAAAAAGAGCCCTGAGAGGCTTAGGCTTCCAGGTAAAGACAGGGTTTCAATCTCAGCTGTCTTACCATTTGTGATGTGATATGGAAGAATGGCAATGGGCACGGGCAATGTGCCCCGTGAAAACTGACTCACACTAGTGGAAGGGATGTGAGACAGAGCGCCGTGGGCAGGCACAGCTTCACAGGGCAGTCGCCCTCTTTCTGAATGCTGTGAGAGGGACATCGTGTTTTCAGGACTTTAGAAGGTAACCAAATGGACTGTCAGAGGGAGAAGTGGATGTGCACTGAGAGTTTCTAGAGGTATTTTTATTAAATAAAAGAGGTGTTTGTTGAATAAAAGATGAATTCACTGAGTTCAGAGAGTCGTCATTTTGGGGGCCGTTTTCAGGAAGTCAATCGTAAAATGAATATACATGCTAAACAGACAAATAGAAAACATAAATTTCTCGTTCCGGGGAGCTACAGGTGTTCTCTAAGAGAAAAATTACTTCTAGCTCTGTGACTTTACCATTAAATTAATCTGAGAACAGGTTGGGCTGTGCTGCTTCAATGTCTTCATTATGTCACTTTCCAGAATACATGTGCTTTTCTCTTGTTTTTTTTCCTCAAGCCAGATGTATGACAGAATTTATGCCATTTTCAAATAGATCGATTAGATCTACAGTACAGCTCTCATTGACAAGGTTTACTTATGCTACTTGTACCATTTTTCTAAGATCCTGGAAGGAGAGATTTTAATAATATGATTGGTCATGTTCAGGGTCACAGTGCATCATTACTTCATTGCTTCCACCAGTGAAAACAGCCAACAGTTATGTCATCATTAAGTAATATCTACTCATCATTTTGTGTACTTTGAGAATGCATTCTGTATCTACTGTTCAAGTGATCAATATTTATTATGCCCTTACTATATTCTCAAGCACTGATAACAGTTACTTATATGTCTTTCTTCTAAATTACCAAGTGATTTATTTCTTAAATATGGTAATATTTATTTGACAAAATGTGATGCATTTTGCATATTTTATATTTCCTCCCAAGTGCTAGATGTTCTATGGAATGTTTTATGTATATTATTTGTAATCCTCCCCTAAAGCCACTTTAGAGTAGAAATTGTTATCTGCATTTTATTATGAGGGACTGAAATTCATAGACATTGAATGACATACTCCAAGCCACATGTCTAGTAAGTAGGAGAAGGGTTTTTGAAACTGAGACTCTTGGGGTCTGTAGATCATTTCCTTTTACTAGACCACATGGTTAGGGGTCATTTGTTAAATTTTATTAAAAAATATTTACTGTTAAGGGAAACATATTTTGAAATTTCATTGATTGGTACAATGGTTCCCATGATTTATCTGATTTATTTATTTATTTCTGGGGTCTCATACATGTTAGCTGAACACTCTACTGCCGAGCTATTTGACTTTTGATTCAATAAAGATCTGATTCATTGGTTTTCAGTAATATTTCAGGATGGCTATAATCTGGATCAAGAAAGGTCCAGAAGCAAGTCACAGAAAGGAATATGACCTAGGGATAAAAATCTATGTGCAAGAGAAGAGGATTAGAAACACCACTAGATGTATGATCATTGTGATACTAGAATCTGAACATTGTCCTTAGGAAAAGATTCTCCAAAGAGTAATCAACTGTTCATGGAGTGAACTATGTTCTTTCTTTCTCCTGTTGTCCCTCCCTTCTTCCCTTTCTTCTTCCCTCCTTTTTTCTTTCTTATTATTTAATAACTTATATGTTAAATTCCAGCTCTACAATGAATCCAAGAGGGCACACATCAAAAAAAGATACATATTAAATAAAATCAGTTACCAGGTGCTAAGAAAGTTGAAAATTAGTAGGATAAAGACTTAAGTAAATTTTACATGTATTACAAAGAATTTTAATTATTTCATATATATATGTGTGTATATAAATACACAGTATTTGGCACAAGAAAGATATTTTTTTTTCCGAATTTTACTAAAATTTTTATTTCATTTACTGAAATTTTGTTTTTCCACATTAAAAATGATCATATTTGCCAAATGATTAAGAAAGATATTTTCTTGAGAACACAGAACATAAGCATTTACCTTTTTAAAAATCTTCCTCTGAGTAGTCTAGCTTATACTATGTACTTTTGTAATTTTTAATAAACAATTAGATCATTGCCTTTGATGAATCCTCAAATTGGCAATTTTTCTCATCTGAGTTTTGAACTTTTTATTTTCATTGAAATTCTACCTAAGGGGCCGGGGATTTAGCTCAGTGGTTCCGGTGCCGGCCTTGCAAGAGCAAGGTTCTGAGTTCAATCCCTGGTACTGAAAAAAAGAAAAGAAAAGAAAAGAAATTCTACCTAAGGTTCCTTTAATAACAACCACAATACATATGTAATATCTATTGCTTCACAATTTTTGAAGTATTACCATATGATCATTTTACCAATTTCCTTGAAATCACCTGAGTTCTCATTTTTTAGGAAAGTAAACAGGAGCTGAGGAAGACTCCATGACTCCTCCATGGCTGCTTACCTAAAATTTTGGGCTTTCTATCTCAGGCCCATTATATTATATTTAGTCTATGAGAAAGAATTTATAGTGAGACCCTCACATTTATTAAGCCTAAATAAAAAATATTTCCTTCTATTACAGCATAGTATAGTGTAAGTTTTATAGGATGTCAGCCCTGGAGCTACTATTTATCAATTGTGAGTCTTTGGTAAAGTTAAAACTAAATTTTTAATTTGTTTCAGAGCATTAACATTTTAAAAAGTACAAATAACTACCTTGGAAGGGATGTTTCATGGATGATATGAAATCATATGAGAGGCTGATTCAAAATGGAAGACACTGTTATTATGAAAGCAGCAGTCCAAAAGCATTGTGTATTTGATTTACCAAAAAAGGCATCAAAGGAAACATGGAAATTAAGTTGACCATCTAAGTCAGGGAAGGACCTCGAAGGTGTGGAGATGACAGAATTCTTTTTTTTTTTTTTCCTTAAATTCTTTTATTGGTACATTTTAGGTATATAATACATTTACATTTCTCATTGGGAACTTGTACCTTTACATGATGCATCTTGGTTCTTATTTTTTCCCCGTTCCTAGTCCTCCCTTCACCCCCTCCACCCTTCCCTATTTACAAAGACTTTATTTCCATTTTTTCTTTTTCTCATATTAATTCCATTCCCTTCTTTCTTTCTCCCTACCCCTCCCACTTCCCCTTCCCCTTTGGACCTTTTCTTCCTATTTCACATTATCTATTATACCTTTTAGTCCTTATTTACACTTCCGGTTTCTCATAATATATATATTCTCATATATAGAGAAAATATTTAGTATTTACACGTGTCCTATTTATTTCCCTTAAGAGTATCACCTCAATGTGCATCCATTTAACTATAAATGTCTCTAGTTTCTCATTCTTTACGGCTGGAGTAATACTCCATTTTATAAAAAAAAAACCCAAATTTCATTGGAATTAACAGATGACTGGCTGGCATCTGGGTCATCTTTGGTTGAACTACTGAAACTGTTTCAGTGTTTACTCTTTTGGACTAATTTTGTTCAGTTTCTCACTTCGTTGCCCAAAGAACTTTCCAAAACGTAAACCTCATCGTGCCACAAATTCCACAGTGGTTTCCTACTCCCTGTGCAGTAGCATGAAATTCCCCTTATAGTACACAGAATACTTCCGTTTCTTTCCATGTGTCTTCCAGTCCCAAGTGCTAGTGATAGCGTTTGCGGCTCTATCGAGGAGTCACGTCTGTTCACTTACTTATGCAGGTGCCACCTGCTGTTTCCTTCACCTGGAAAGGCTTTGTCTGGCTCAAAAACTGCCAGTCCCCCTTAATGGAACTTGTATTCTATATTCCCTTAACAGAAATCAGTGAACTATAGTCATGATCCAAACCCAACTCTCAGTTAGTGTGTGATTCAGGAGCTTAAAAATATTTTACATTTTTTACAAGTTAAAATGAAATCAAAACAATAATGATATTTTGTGATATGTCAAAATTAAACCAATGCAAATTTCAGTGTCATAAATTAATGTCATAAATAGTCATGCCTATTGGTTGACACATTGTCCGTGGCTGTTTTTGCATTATAGTAGCAGCATTAAGATATCACAAAGACAATTCAGCCCTCCAAGCTGAAATAGTTATGATTGGCCTTTTATAGAAAAAGATTGTTGAGCACAGCTCTACTCTAAGCTCTACTTTGTGCTCCCTGGAATCCTTTTCACTTGAAAAAAATATTACTCTCAGAGTATAACACTTACCTTGACTACCATCCAAGACATATAGCAGGAAATATATTTTTAAAACTTGTGAAAAAAAATTGGTTTCTTCACCTTATAATAGAGGCAAAATGGTACCAAGCTCAGAAAGTTTTCCATGAGGATAAAAGCAGTTAATAGAATAAAGTGTTTAGAACAGTTCCTGACACATAAAAAGTGTTCATTAACTGTGCTTTTTTTCTCTGATGTATCTTATATATGCATCTATTATTGTGCTGCACTGTTTCAGTTCTTTTAGCATTATGAATTAACTGATTTTTCTTCTACTTAGACCAAATGAATCTTCAATAAATACTTCTAGAATGAATAAATGAAGGAATGTGAATGGAGTGGTAGCTGCAGAAGGTAGAATAAATGTGAGTTATGTTGAGTACTACATTGACATTTAATATTAGGATCAATTTTCTTCTAGTTTCCTTTTGATGTTTAGTTGAATTTTAAAAATACAATAAAGTCAAGAACAATTTGCATTCAAGTGATCGTTGACCAAACTAGAGGGCTATGCTACATAGCCAGTAAATAATTCTGAACTTTTATTACCTTGTGGACTGTAGTCTGTTATTGGAATCATTCTGGGCCACATATTCACATTTTCTAATGTTTTTGAACGTTCTTGTGCCAGTGTCTCTTTCATATCTCTCTGCCACTGGCTTATTTGCTTCCTGTATAGGAGAGTACACTTAACTAAGTTCAAAAACAAGAATAGATGTTATCAAAATGTCAGAAATTAAAAATTATCTCAACCTTAAAAAGGAAAGTGCAAAACATGCACGTATACACAGTCCGTGCAATATGTAGTATAGTTTTTTTTAAATTCATATGTTAATATGATAGTACAATGGAAATTCCACTTCAACTTAGGATGGGTCTATTGCAGAGATTTAGACCAAATTTGTCATTTGCACTGACATGCTGGCATGGGTTCTCCAGAAATCTATTTCTGTGAACAACTTGCAAAGTCCTTTGGAATTAATTCATTCTGAGAAATAGAGTCTGGAAACAAGTTTACGGCAGTAGCACAGTGTTGGTAGTCAGAGAGGAGAGGTGACTTTGAAAATAACAAAGTATTTACTGGTTCTACTCATCTACTATGGACTGATATCTAGTTTTCATATGTAAATGTTGAATTTGAAAGGATTGTTTTTTAGAATCTTGGTATAAGATGGGAGGGGAGGAAAGGGAAGGAAGTGAAGGAAGGAAAGGGGAGAGAGGGGAAGAGGAGAGGAGAGAAGAGAACAGAAGAGAGGGGAGGGGAGGGGAGGGGAGGGGAAGCCATATGTGGATCTGCAGTTCATTTAATTCTGACAACCATGCTATGAAGTTAGTACAATAAGTTGTGTTTAAAATGAGAAACTGAGGCATAGAGAGGTTAAGTGATTTGCCTTATATTACGTAGCTAAAAGGTAGCAGCTCTAAGATGTAAACCCAGGCAGTTTTACTCCCATGTCTGTTATCTTAACCTTAAATTATAACATTTCTTGTATAATATCCACCTTTAATTAAATCATGCACTCTGCCTCATAATATACTAAATATTTATATGCCTTATCTGATTTAAATATATTCTGGTTACCGCTTTTACATTTGTTAGGGTTCTTTAGAAAAAGAGAATCAATATAAACTATATGCATAATTATATAAAGAGAATTTATTAGGTGGGCCTAAGGGTCAGAGGAGGAAAAGTCACAGTGGCGATCTACGGGATCAGAGGTAGAAGAATCCATCTTACTGTAGAGCCAGATAATCCAGGAGCAGGCAAAAATCAAAGGCTTGAAAACTTCCTGTAAAGTCACTGATGTGAGTCTAAAGGGGCTAAAGAAGGCTAGAGTCTGCATTTGAAGGTTGAAGAAAGTGGAGAACAAGGTACAAAGATAGTGATGGAGACTGGAGCTCTTCTGAAAAAAGGGAAACACATCCTTTGTTCCCTTTATTCTGTCCAGGCTTCAAGTCTATAGTTTGGTGCCACCCGCATGTTAGGTGAGTTTTTCCCTCCTTAGTTTGCTGGCCTACATATCAATCACCCCCAGACACACTCAGAATTTACTAATGTGCTAGGTGATTCTTACTCAAGGCAAATTGACATATCACAGTTAACAGTCACAACCGACCCGTTCTCAACTTGACAACCAATTTCCTTAAACCATATTTAATTTCCAGATTTAATAGCAGTTCATAATTACACCTAACATAATACAACTATCCTGCAAACAAATGGAAATGCACCAATTTCCTTCTCAAAACAGGAAGCAAAGTTTTCTTTGAGTGATGCATACCCGCCTCCTGACATTCCATGAATTAAATATTAGAATATATGGTATTAAAATAGTCAACATTATATTACCGAGAAAGAAAACAAAGATACCTTCTTAATATGTGTATATATTATTAACAAGCTTATTAATAAAATAAGAAATAAATTCTCCTGACAATTATACCTTGTTCTTGTAGCTGGTCACATGGTCATTGCTGGTATCTATAACTGCCTTCTTCTGCTACTCATTCTTTATTCTCTTGACCTTCAGCAAGCACCTTAGCAGCTCTTGGTTCTTTACTTGGTGGGATGACACATACTTACTTTCTTGAAGACTATAGGCCACTTATTGTCTTGCTTAGATTGGGTTGTTGCAGTTTCCCTTTGACCTTAATTACAGGACGTGGTGATACTTGGAGGCATGGTAAAGATCTCCTGAATTTTAAATATATTCTTTCTTATTTCTCTTGTGTGTAGTACAGTTTTCTCTTAGTAGTCTTGATCAATCACCCCTATCAATCCCAAATTCCATGTTTTGCTACATGACTATGTGACTATTGTCACTTTATGAGCCCACTGGACAACGGCAGAGGGCTGAGGAAAAACTCTGGCTGCTATCCACAGAACTGATCATCCTATCCACTTAATTATTAAAGTCTTCTTCTGCAGAGGTCATATTTTGATGAGAATTTAATGGGCGCAAATGCCTTCACATTTTTTGCCTACATGAAGGGGTCTATCCACATGCCACCTCCTCAAATGTCTTTGTCACCAATTTTCCTTCCATATTCTTCCAAGTCCCTTTCTAGTCAGCCAAACCTTTGGCTACAATACATGAAACATTATATAGTCTCAATCTGGCCATTTTTTCTTCTAAGCAAAATATATGAGCTGATGCCTTGCCCAAAGTTGTGCCCACTGTGATGATTTTCCTTCACCATTGTCCTTCAGGGATGTCCTCAAAAAGGTTGTAGTGCTGTAGCTGTCCACTTTAAGGTGATGCCTGGAAAACGTGCAGAGCCATATATAAGTTGGGCCTTAGTCTTCTCTTCCTTTGTCAACTAATTACAGGGTATGTGCTCCATGAGGCCATAAGGTGATTCTGGAGGAGACATTACAATAGCAGTAGGAACCATGGACATTTGGGCAATTTCTTCATGTAACTTACTTTTAGCTTCAGGACCGGCTTCCCAAGTATATATATATTTGGTAGGCCAAATGGAAAATAGCACCCAGTTCATGAGGGGCAGTTGAGGTTGTTTGGTAACCTCCTGGCCCATGGTCAAGTGTTCACTTTCCACTAAGGTGCAGTAGCAAGCCCAGAGCTGTTTCTCAAAGGGAAAGTAGCGGTCTTCAGATGCAGGCAGAGCTTCGCTCCAAAATCCTCAGGGCCTCCACTGTGGTCCCTATCTACCCCTGCTATTTTCAGTCACTTCTCCTCTCTGATCACCAACACACACTACTATGAGGGCTTGCCAGAGGGTCCAAACAGCACCCTTACCTGCCACTGACACCTCAAGTACAAATGGAGCCACTGGGTCATATGGCCCAAGGGGCAGAGCAGAGCAGCATGTACAACAGCCCAGACCTGCCACAGATCCTTCTCTTGTTCTAGGGCCCACTCAAAACTCACCACTTTCTGAGCCACTTGGCAAATGGGCAGGTTAGAGAGGTTAAGTAACTTCTTTACACTGCATAGCTAAAAGGTAGCAGATCTAGGATTTAAACCTAAGCAGTTTTACTCCTAGACTTGTAACCTTAACTTTAAAGTTGCAATATTTCTTGTATAATATTCACCTTAAATTGAACTTCTATTATGTCACATATTATATTAAATATTTTATATGCTTTATCTGATTGAAATATGTTCCAGTTGCCTCTTTCTTCATACCAGAACTTAATGACTTAAATCAACAAAGGTCATTTACTTTGCTTAGGAATCTGCACTTTGGGCTGTACTTTGCTCCTCCCAGGGTCAACTCAGTTGAAGTCTGAAGAATTTGCTTTCAAGATGGTTCACTAACATGCTGGGAAGTTACTGCCAGCCAGTGGTGAAGACCAGAAGCCTTACTTCCTCTTTGTGTGAGCATCTCCATCTGGCCCAGGCCTCCTTGCAGCTCAGTGGCTGGGTTTCAAGATCAAGCATTCCGAGCCAGAGCCAGCTGGAAGCCAATTACTTTTTTTTTTTAATGTCTCAGTTCAGAAGGTACACAGTACCCCTTCTATCATACTCTCCTGGCTGCAAGTTATTAAGGTCAGCCCAGATTAGAGGAGAGAGCTATAGACTCACGCTTTGGAGGGGTAGAAAGGGTTTGGAAGCACCTATTAAATCAGGAACATTCTTGCAGCCATTTGGGGAAAGTACATTGATATACATTATGTAAATTAATTTTCACAATATGAAGAAAACTATGATGTGGGCTTTATCAGTCTCATTTTGAAGGAGAAATTTAGATGCATAGAGATGAAGTAGACCGCAGTTGTCTGTAGCTGGTATCAGGTGAGGAAGACATGTTTCTGACTCAGTCCATTTTTGGCCTGAGGTATTGCCTCCTTCCTCCTTAAGCTTTATCTAACCACTACATTCTAAACAAAATTGTTACTTCTTGGTAATATTTTATGAATGATTGCATGTATCTATTATTTTATGTGTCACATTAATGTGTCTGGAAGATAAGGTCTTAGAGCATATTAAAGGGCGGGAGATTAGAGGGGCAGGGACTCTGGAGCCACACTTTTTGAGTTCAAATTTCAGCACTGCAGCTTGTTGTAAATTGATTCACCATAGATGGCCCCTTGACCTAAGTTTTCCCACCTTCAGGATGAGGATGAAAATATCACATTCCTTGGCAAGTTGTGAAGAATGAAAGCGATAATTTTAGAGTGCTCAGAAGAACAATGCCTGCCACATGGTAAGTGCTTTAAAAATGTTAGCTATTATTTGTGAATCACTTAACTGTCTGCTTCTCCTATGAGACTGTTAGCTTTTAAGGGGCTGCAATTTATCATCTTGTTCTTCTTCTTTTAATAGATATTATTTTTATAGCCGTTTTAGGTTCATAGGAAAATAAAGGGGAAATGGCAGAGATTTCCCATATAGCTTTTGTTCTCACATATGTATAACCTCTTCCATTACCTACACTGATACCAGAGTGGTTCATTGGTTTTAACTGATGAAAATACCCTGATACATCTTTTTAGAGTCTATATTTTATATTAGTGTTCACTAGGTATTTTATACTCTATAGGTTTAAGTAACTGTATAATGACATATATTCACCATTACAATGTCATACAGAGTTGTTTTACTGCCCTAAAAATCCTCTGGGCTCCATCTATTCATCTGTCCTTTGCACCATATTTGTGAACCACTGATCTTTAGTTTCTCCACAGTTTTATATTTTCTGGAATGTCACATAATTGGAACCACTGAAATATGTTTCCTCCATGTCTTTTTATGGCTTCATAATTCATTGCTTTACAGTACTGAATATATTCATGGTATGGATGTTCCACACCTTGTTCATCCATTCACCTGCTGAAGGATATCTTGATATCTTCCAAGTTTTGGCAATTAGAAATAAAGCTGCCTTAAACAACCATGTCCTGGTTTTTGTTTGGACATTACTTTGCAACGCTTCCAGATAAATAGCAAATAATGTGATTGTTGCATCCTATGGTAAGAGTATGCTTTGTCTTATAAGAAACCACCAACTTGTCTTCCAAAATAGGTCTACCACTTGGCATTCCCATCAACAAGGGGATGGAAGGTGATTGGACTATGGGGGCATTATAACTGATTTGCTGTTAAAACATGGAGTATGGTGGGAAGAAGTGGGTCGCTCTGGGTGTGACCTGGAAGGGTATATCTCCAGTTTTGACTTCCCTGCTTTCTGTCCGCATTACAGCAAGCAGCTTTTCCTGCACTATGCCCCTCTGCCATGCTACACTGCCTTGGAGCCAGAGTTTTATGGACTGAAACTACTAAAAGTGGTGAGCCAGAATACACCTCTCTTCCTTTACTATCCAGGTATTAGGTATTATGTCTCAGCAATGAAGAAAGTGGCCAAGACTACAATAAATGAGAGTTTCTGTCACTCCACATTCTTGTCAGCATTTGCTTTTGTTAATGTTCTGGACTTTTTCATTCTAATAAGTTTGTAGTAATGTTTCATTGTTTTACTTTCCATTTCCCTAATGACTTGTTATGTGGAACATGTATTCTTATGCTCATTTTTTATGTATATATTTTCTTTTGTAAGCTATCTCTAGGTCTTTGGCCATTTTTAAAATCAGGGTTGTTTTGGGGTTTTTTTTTTGTTCTTATTGTTGAGTGTTAAAAGTTCTTCATATATTTCAGATAATAACTTGTCATCACATATGTCTTCTTGAAATATGTTATCCTCATCTGTGACTTCTTATTCTCATGAAAGTATCTTTCACAAAGCAGAAATTTTTAATTAAGAAATATCGAGTTTATCGATTCTTCTCACAGATCCTGTGTTTGGTGTTTTTTTCTAAGAAGTCATCAGCAAACCCAAGGTCATCTAGATTTTTCCCTTATTTTATGTTCTTTGAGTTTTATAGTTCTAAATTGGTGATCCATTTTAAGTTCATTGGAGGCACAAAAATTAATTTAAAATGGATTGAAAGATTGCCAACCTAGAGCTATAAATCTCTAAGAATATAAAATTCTGTCTAGATTTCTTTCTAATTTTTTATTTTTCATTTTTTGCATGTCAGTGTTCTAGTTTGGATTTATTTCTGGATTATTTTCCTAATCAGCTCTATTGATCTATTTTATTCACCATGCCGCACTATCTTGACTACTGTAAGCTTTGTGGTAAAATGGAAGTTGAGTAGTGTCAGTGCTCCAACTTTGCTCCTCTCTGTCAGTGTTGTGTTGGCTACTCAGGGCTACTTTTGTTTATCTATGTAACTTTAGAATTACTTTGTAAATTTCTACAAAAGAACTTTCTGTAATTTTCATGGGATTGCATTCACCCTGTAGATAAAGTTGGAAAAAAACCCTGATATCTTGATAAAGTTCACTCTTCCTTTCCATGAACATGGACTATGTCCATTATTTAGTTTGTATGTTTCAATCATGCTGTAATCTCTTATTACTTCCAAGAAATTTATGATTTGTTTTCAGTTCTTAAAAGTTTTCTACACTAATGGTCATACCAAGTGCTAACAGTTATTCTTCTTTTGGTACACCCAATCTGTATACTTTTTATTTCCTTTTCTTAGTGCATTATCAAGGACCCCAGTATAATGTTGAAAATCAATGATGAAAGAGGACATCTTTCTCTTACTTCTGATCTTAGTGGAAAGATTCAGGATTCTCACTATTAAATATGATGTTTAGCTATAGTTTTTATTTTTCGTAGACATTCTTTATCAAGTTTAGGGAGTTCCCAACTATATCTAGTTTACTGGGAAATATTACCATAGATAGGTATAAGATTTTGTCAAAAGCCTTTTCTGCATCTATTGATATGATCATATGTTTTTTTCTTCTTTAGTCTGTTAACATGAAGATTACGTTAATTGATATTTCAAAAATGAATTAGACTTGTATGCCAGGGATAAACAAACTAAGTTATGGAATTTAATTCTTTTTATACATTGTTGAATTTGATTCATTTACATTTTTTGAGGGTTTCTACATCTGTATTAATGACAGATATTAGTGTGTGGGATTTTCTTGTAATGTCTGTCTGAGTCTTGGTAATAGGGTAATGCTGGCCTGAGAGAGTGATGTAGAAAGCATTTCCTCTGCTCCTATGTTCTGATGGATTATGAAGAACAGATATAGATTCTTCCTTAAAAGTTTGATAGAATTCATCAGGGAGCCCATCTTGGTCTGATACTTTCTGTTTTGGACAGTTTTAATGATTTATGCAATTTCTTCAAAACATATAGTCCTATTAAGATCATTTGCTTTTTCTTGTATGAATTTTGGAAGATTATGTCTTTCAAGGGATTAATTCATTTCATCTAAGTTTTCTTTTTCTTTTATTAACACATGTTTGCAGTACATGCAGTTTACAGTTATTCTGGGGAATGGATACATGGGGTTTAGAGGAGGAGAGAGGGAGGCAGGAAAGAAGGGGATTAAAAAAGAATCAGTTCTATCATCTAAGTTTTCAAGTTTATAGGAAGAGTTTATTCATAGTATTCCCCTGTTGTCTTTTAATATCTGCATGATCTTTAGTGATTTTCTCTCTTTCCTTTGTGATATTAGTAATTTGTGTCTTCTCTATTATTTTGTAGCCTGCCTACAGACTTATCAATTTTATTGCTTTTTAAAGAACCAGCTTTCGGTTTCATTGATTTCCTCTAGTGATTTCTTGTTTCCAGTTTTACTTATTTTTGTTCAAATTTTTATTATTTTTTTCCTTATTTTGGGTCAAATTTGTTATTTTTTCCTAGTCTCCTAATATGGTTGCTCTTAAATCAATTTTACATCTTTCTTCTTTCTAACATATGTACTTGGTATTATGTTTTCCTTCAAGCATTAAATTAGCTGCATCTCATGATTTTTTGAAAAGCTGTTTTCATTTTCACTTATTTCAAAATATTGTTCAACTTGTGCTGAGATTCTTTTTCTTTGATCCATGTGATGGAAGTATGTTGGTTTATCTCTAAGTATTTTTGATTTTTCCTATGTTTATATTACTGATTTCTAGTTTAATTCCATTGTGTCCTAAGAGTAGGCACTGTATGACTTCTGTTCTTTTAAATTTGTTGTGGTATGTTTTTAATAACATACTTTCTCCTTTGCTCTTTTATTTTATTAGTACATGTTTTCAGTACACCATGATTACATTCATCATGGGAACTTGGTGCATGTACATAGCACATCTTACTTCTATTTTTCTTCTCCTTCCCTTCCCTTTTTCTCCCCCTTCCCTCCATCTTTTGGTCCTCTTTTCCTATGTAAAAATCTGTCTCCCTGTTTCCTATTAGTTATGTTTTATGCCCAGGAATATGGTCTATGTTGGTGCACATTCCATGTGAGCCTGCATATCTCTGATTGATCGATGGTGGCATTGAGCTTAACCATGCCTTCTTGTCTTTCTGCCTGTTGCTTCTGTCCATTTCTGATAGAGGGGAGTTGATTTTTTTCACTGTAATAGTGAATTCTTCTAGTTCTCCTTGCAGTTTTGTCTGTTTTTTTGTCTTGTAGATTTTAGCTCTCTGTTGTTAGGCACATCACATTATGTCCTGAAAAAAAGTCTCCTTTATCATTATGCAATGCTCTACTTTATCTCATAATTTTTCTGTTTGCCACTATGATTGGTCATCTGTTTACTTTTAATCTATATGTGTCTTCATATTAAAAGTGTATTTCTTGTAAACATAAAGTTTGGTATTGCTTTTTATCAACTCCAATAATCTCTGTCTCTTAGCTGGTGCATTTGGATCAGTGACAAAGTGACTATTAATATAGGTGGATTGATATACATCATATTTGTTACTATTTTTTATTTGTTATGTTTGTTCTTTGTCTTCCACTCTTTTTTTGTCTTTCACTCTTTTCTGCCCTTTGTGCTTTTGTTTGAGCATTTTATATTATTTCATTTTCTCTCATTTCTGAACGTGTCAATTATCTTTTTTTTCCCATTTTTAGTGGTTGCTCTGGAATTTGCAACACAGGTCATCCAGCAATACAGATCTACTTTTAAAGAGTGCTGTACCATTTCACAGGTCATACAAATACTTTACAGTAACAATATAGTCCTATTTGCTCTCTCCTGACTCTTGTTTCATTGCTGTCATTCATGTCACTTATACATAGCATTTATAAGCATATATACACACAGACATAAGTAAGTTTGTGGTTGTTCTTATTTTTAATAGATACTTATCTGATAGATAATTAAGAATCAGAAAAATAGTTTCATTTTGTCTTTGCCCATTTCTTCTCTATTGTTCTTCCCTTCTCTATGTAGATCCAAGATTGTAACCTCTCATTTTCCTTCTCTCTGATGAACTTCTTTGAGCATTTCTTACAAGGGTAGTATTTACTAATTTACTTGTATATTTTTATTGTTGTTTTGTGGAACTTGGGATTGAACCCAGGATCTCACATATACTAGGCAAACAGTCTGTCACTGAGCTACATCCCCAGCTCTACTTTTCCAACAACTACAAGATACTGTAGAAGTCATCACTTAATACCTTCCTTGTTTGATAGATAAGGAAGAAGAATATCAAAGAGGTTAACCATTTTTTCATTCATCAGATAGTAATTAAGCTCCAACTAAATCCAGGGCATCCATTATCCTTGTTTTATTTACTTTTTCCAATTTATTTACTCAAAGAGAAATAAGTATTAATGTGATAATTAGTAAACTCAAGAACTTATTCATTTATTAATTAAAATTGTTTTTAGCACTCACTGTATGTTTACATGTTCCATGCTATGTTCCAGCAATGTCAAATGAATGAGTCATAGTTTTGGCCTTCCAAGATTAGGAATATGAATATAAATGATGCCCTCGCTGCATGAGCAGCCCATTACAGTTCATGATATCTTGTTAATGTGCTTCTGGGAAAAAGTGGACCCAAATTCTAAGGGAGATGTTCTGAGTAGTTTCTCTAAAGAGATAATACTCAAGTTGTGGCTTGAAAAACAAATATTATATTACTAGGGGTTGGAATTCTAGATAACATAAATTATTTAGATCAGTCGTTGAGTTGTGCTTAAAAAGCTACCGTGGCCCAAGGAATATGCTGTGTACTGATATACAGTATGAGCAAAGATCGATATGATTTCTACACTTGTACATATTTTAATCCAGTGGAAAGTGGAAAAGTTAAGTGCAAGTAATTTAACTTTCAAAAAGGCAATGAAAATATTTAACTTGAGAGTGGAGGAAAGAGAGAAGCTGAGTTACTTACTAAGGAGGTGACATTTGTCTGGAGATAACAAGAGAGTTAACTATGCTGAGCAAACTATGGGAAAGGAAGGAAGAATATTATGAGGCAAAGGTAATATCTAATGGCTTGAAGGATTAATCAACTGTTTATGAAGGTGGCTATGAGAATGGTAAGATGCTACTAGGGAGATTGAAGGGTTTAGGTCAAAGACAACACTGCTAAAGCCACTGACAAGTTGTAAAAGACAGATAAGTAAAACAATAATGTGTAGTCTGAAGTATCACTGACTTCATAGGTAAAGACAGAGATATAAAAGACCCATAGCATACTTGGAGTATGGGGCCTGAAATGAAGACTGGGGTCAGGTCTTCAAGGAAAGGCCTTCTGTCCAAGGTTAAGACTTTTTGCATTTCATTCAGAAGGAAATGGGAGCATCTCAATGAATTCTATGAAGGAGAATAAAATGATCAGACCCTAAGAATCATACCAAAAACTTCCATGTGAGTACTGCATGTTGTAATTACTAATGCAGATACTGGATTGACAGATTTTATAAAAGTTGCAAAGAGCCAGATGTGGTGGCATGTGCCACCCTGGGGAGTCTGAGGATGCAGGATTGCATATGCAAGACCAGCTTAGGTAACTTCATGGGACTCTGCCTCAAAATAGAATAAAATGTAGCTCTGGTGATAGGGCACTTCCCTAGCACTTGTGTTTAATCCTCAACCCTGCAAAAAAGAAAAAAATTGGAAAGAGAGAAACAAAACCTATGCATTTCAATCAAGCAGACAGGTCTGTTTTCTGCTTTCTCATTATTTAAGGTCTGTGCAAAACCTCAAGTATAAGAAACAAATGCAAAGATGGCAGAGAAGAGCAACTTAGGCCTCCCATGCAATGCCCTTGTTGGATGGACTCTTTGTGAATACTGCTCTGGTGTATGCCTGGGCATTTATTTGAGGAGCTTATGTAAGTTCCTCAAGGAAATGCCCGGGCATATACCAAAATAATGTCTGCGTATGTGATGCAACCTAATGTTGCCTCTACTTGCTGCAATTTTCTTCTATGCCTCTGGGTGATAATTAGAGATTGTTTGATCTTAGTTAATAAAATAGTATTCAATTTCCCCTAAAGACATCAGAGATGTACTTATTAGAGTAAAAATGTTTTCCCATACCACTTTGAATTTCAAGCCTAAATGTCTACTCATTTAATTTCTAGCTACATACACAGGCTTTTTCAACATACAGACTAAGTACAAATTAAAACTATAAGAATATTACTCATGGTTCTGAAGGTAAGGATGGTTGGATGTTCAGTAAATTACATCTACTCCAATGGAAGTTTTTGTTGATGCAGCTAATGAAGGTTAACTTTCTGATCAATCTACACTGGCTATCTCCTATGACACACTCCACACCCCAAGCTTGGATTAAGCAGATGGCACAATAAACACGCACATTCAGAATCTGACAGATAGCTTTGAAAATTCAATGGAATTTTATGATACTAAATTTCTGAATCACATATCTCTTACTTATCATGGTCCAAATCTTGCCTTTCAATTCATTATAAACATTCATCTTAAAATAGAATTTCTCTGAAAAACTGGAAGCAATCTTTGTTTCACACCTCCTTGTGTTATTGTGGAGAGGTGACATTCTATGTGACAAACTATGGGGCTGCTAGTGGGAAATTTAGCTGTAGCAGTGGCAGACTTGGAGAGGAACAAATACAATAATCAAGTAGTTAGACCTCACTGATACATTTCACAAGGAATAGGAAAGAAATTACAGGCCAACTCTGTGCCATTGCCAGCTTGGAAATGTGAATCCATATTAATTTGGTGAAATATAAACTCTGAATATGGAAGTTGAATATTTTCTATTTCCTTCAGTGCATTATATGTCATTAAATGGTAAGTTAAATATAATTTTAATGTAAGTGATATTTTCAGTAAAAATGTCTTTAAAACAAGTTCAGGAATTCATATTTTGCATCAGTTATCCTCACAACACCTGAAGGCTTCAATATTGTTATTTTGAAAAGTATGATATGGGGTATAATTGACATAGTTTGTAATAAAAGCTAAAGTAATATTCTAAAAACACATTTGGAAGTAAGATTTGGAAGTAATCACCAACATACAAAGCATTAAAATGTGTTGTTTTTGAGAAATATAAACATGGGTTAACTAATGGTCAATTTGGAATGCCCAGCTGAACTGAGTCGGCATGGTTCTGGGCATCGAGGACCCATCTGAGGTTTGTTGAGAAAATGACATAAAAGGAGAATGAGAGGGGAAGATTGTATGTGTTGATTTTCCTGGAGAAGCTTGCTGCACTTGGATTTCCTGGTACAAATCCAGGTGTTCTCGTCATCAGAGGAGCTCACGTCCTCACTGTCTCTGGTGATGGCTGCTGCTCTTTTCAGGGGAGCTCTGGTCTTCGCCTTGAGCGTTGCTTCCTGGCTCCAGTGCAGATCCCTCAGCCTGGTGGCACAGGTCCTTCACCTGCCAGCGCAGACTTTCTAGCTTCCACCACTGGCCCTTGGGCCTTCCCGGTGCAGATCCTTGATATAGACTTGTATGAGACATTGCCATGGACTTTAAGCCTTTGGCTGGACTCCTGCTGGAAGTTCCCATGGGATCCAGGCCCTCGGCTGGATTCTTTGGGTCTCTAGCACATGGACAGACCTCTTGCAACCTTCTGCATTTGAACTTTTGGGTGAATATTATAAAATAATCCTATAAACTATGTGTCCTGTATTAAATCTATTCCCTTGAAAACCCTGACTACCACACCAAGTTATTAATGAAAGAGAAATTTAGCAGCCCACAAATAGAGGACACTAACCTGGAGGAGATTTTACACACACACACATATATATATATATACACACACACATATATATACATATATATGTATATATAGAGAGAGAGTATATATATAAATATCGAATATCAGATATATATATTGAGTTAAATAGTAAAGAGTTGAAAAATGAGTTAGAGGATATACAAGACCACAGAAAAATCAATGAAATAATGGAAATGTATAATTAAATAAGAATCACATCAGTAGTAAAGACAACAGGTTCTGTGAGGTCACACGCCACAGAGCACATGTGCATTGGTGTCAAGAAGCCTTCGTGTGGAGAAATAAAAGCATTAAGGCACTAGTAGATAACAGGCAGGTGGAGAAGTGGGGAAAAGGCTTTCAGGAGGAAAGGTGGGGGTGGTGGGTAAGGCTTTGACAACAGGTAGGAGGCCAAAGAGGAAGGAGCTCCCGCTGTTAATGTTGGTAACTAAATCAGTCTAGATACAGTCATGTATTTGGAGAAAAATGGAAAGTAGGCCAGGAGCTCAAGTTGAGGAAAGTATGGGACTCCTACAATCAAATCTGTATTAAAAATATTTCCAGGTCTCTCCTGATCTTGGATGACATATTGTCTTGTGGTAAATTGTGCTGGGTGTCTTTAATGCCCTTGTTCACTTTACTGCCTCACATTCAAAATCCAAATGTGAACTTGGCAGAAGCGGGCTTTTACAAAAGAACACAGATGACTACAAAATTATTTTTCTGCACGCATATCTATCTTTTATCTCAACTATCTATTGCATATTTACACTTTGAAATCCTGCTACTCCTCCCTCTAATCATGTCCAAAGTGAAAATTCTTCTCAATCTGGATGCCCATTTTCCCTGTATCTGTTGGGGGTTCTGCAAGGTAGTTTCATCATCACAGCTACTTGGGGTAGAAGCTATTGTCCAGCACGTAGAAGATGACTATATAATTTATCATCCAAATGAAAGGAGTCCTATCAATAATTACACTAGTACAATGGATATAAACTAGATGGTCCTGGGGGAATCAGAACTGAGAATCCTGCTTAATCTTTCTGTCACTAGAGTCTACCGATTCTTTATTTTAATTATCTTGAATTTTCTTCCCTCCCTCCCTCCCTCCCTCCCTCGCTCCTTCTGTACTCCCTGTTACCCCCACACTAAGTTCTACAGTACTCTCCTCACTTTCTTGCTAGTCATCTGCCCCTCTCGTCCCATTCATCCTGACACAGGGAAATGAACCTAAAATTCTATTACTGGTGCAACTCCCTTGCTCAAGAATCTACACTGAATCCTCAATATTTTTCCCCCAAAGAATAAACTCCTCTTTCTGGTCTTTTAGGATTACCTATTTAATCTCATTACTTACTGCTATGCCCAAATATGGCACTCGATTAACGCAGAATATCCACAGCTACACCATGGTTTTCTGTGATTTTCTTCCAAGGAGACTACCATGTGATCTTTTGAGTCTTCTCTGATGGTGAACTCTTCTTTTAACTTTATAAATTTACATCTAATCCTTGATGCACCATTACTTTTTTGGGTTTATCCTGCTTTTTACCACTACTATTCCAGGTCAGAAATGCTAAGCTCAGGAAAGTAGGCGCCCCCATTTGAGTTGGGATGAGGTCATCACACCGGTGGCGCTTTCCAGTGTTCCAATGTCAGCTCCAAGTGACAGCACCCTGCACCACTCTTTTTCTTCACTTCTAGAACCAGCTCTTTTCTTTGAGCCTTATTTAGGAAAGAGAAGAAATCTTAATTTCCTACTTCTTCTTCTTTTTTTTTTTTTTTTTGGTACCGGGGATTGAACTTGGGTCCTTGCGCTTGGGCACCAGGCGGCGAAACCACTGAGCTAAATCCCCGGCCCAATTTCCTACTTCTGATTTCTATTTTCTTTTCCACTTATCCACTGAACATAAAAATAGGGTAAGATTTATTTCTCTATCTACTCTCCTTCTTGATTTTGCAGTGCAGTGGGCACTTTAAGAGCTGGAGTTCCCAGGTTTTTGTCCTGGATGTGTTAAAACAGAGTCTATCCTCATGAGACATAAAGCCACTTCCATCAATATTATCTTACAAGGGTCAAACCCCAGCTTTCTCCTGCCTCAAACCAGATTTAACAGAAAAAAATTAAGACCTCTCACTTTAATATTGAAAATGTACATTTCTGGATTATACATAGGTTAGAATACCACTTCTTTTCCATTAAAAAAAATGCTAACAAAATATTTCCCTATGTGAGGGCACTAGTTTTCATAATTAGATCCTAGGAGTATGTAGCTATGCAATTATATGGTACCATACCTCAAAATCCAGGGTCATATGTGTGGTTATAAAAATGCAAAGCTCAAGCATCAGCAATCAATGCCATTTCCCCATGTATATTAAAAGGAGTTAAAAATACCAGCTTTCTAAAGAGTATCATTTTGAGCAATAATTATTGTTACTGTTAATTACTTATCTATTGTAACCTTAAATTATTCACTCAGAACAATGACATTAATAATACACTGCTTGGAATTTTAAGAGATGAAAGCAGCCTGCTAACTCTTGTCTATTCTCTCTTTTCCTTTCAAGTCATTGCTCATTCATTCAGTATTTACTAAAAAGCTACTTTGAATCAAGCCTTTCATGGGGTGAAGCAATAGAGATATTAACCTTGGGTACTCAACCACAAGAGCTCACATGTTTTTAGTACTCCAGGCATTTTCTTACTATCTTCTTCCTTATTATATAACTTCATAATATAGTAACTCCCCAAATATATGGCAGATTTTTTCTGAAAGATGAGTAGAATAGAATAGTAGAATCTAAGAGAAATCACTGCTTTACTCAAAAGATGAATGCCTCACTTTTCCTTCATATGCTCAGTTCATTCCAAGTTTTGTTTATTCATTTGTTCACCCATTCATTCAATAAATATTTATTAAGCAGTTTTTGTGAGCCAACTGCTATAGTTGGCCTCTAGACATAAACCATCTTCTTGGCCTTCAGAATTATCTCAGTCCATGGAGTCAGTGTACCTGATAGTGCTTTAATAGTGAGCTATGAAAATGAATCAAGGTGGGTGGCTAAGTCTGCCCGAGTGGGGAGATTTTCACAAAGGAATGGATAACTTGGACTGAATGTTGTAAAAGTTAAATCAGAAAGAGCAGTCTCATCCAAGTGTACTGGACAGACATAGAAGTAGCTTGAGAAAACATAATTTCTTCAAGCCCAAAATAAAGAATATCCCCAAACACCTACTCCAAATTTGATGGGCATAAAAATATGCCCAGCTAAAAGAGGCCATTTCCTAGCCTTCCCTGCAAATCAAATTGAACCACGGCAGTGTGGCCCAGGCTGGTTACAGAGTTGTAAGTGGTCATTGTGGATTGTGAGGCTCTGGGAAAACTCTGTAAAAGGGGAACAGTCTTAACTGATTTGGCCTTCTGTCCTTCACTCTTCCTGGCATTCCTGCCTGAAATGTAAACATGATGTCCACAGGTAGAACAGCCTCTGTGATTACAATGCAATAAGCATGGGCTAAGCATAAAAATGCAAAGAGCCTGCAGTGTTCTACCATCTACTGACTGAAGGAAAGGATGCCTGAATTACATAGGGTGATGGTTTTCAGATTTGTATTACTTGGGCAAACTGATAGGGTAAATGTGAACAAGCTAGAAGAAGCAGACATTGCTGAGCCATATAGATTTTAATACTGATTTTAGTGTTCTAGATGGCCACTAGGAATTCCAATTTCATTTTCTGTACTTCAACCAAATCTAACAAACAACCTAAATAAATAAATACATAAATCTCCCATATTTATGTATATGGAGCAACTGATGCCTCTGTTATAGTAGGTGAGTATAAACTATTCTAATAATTTAACAGGCAATAATTCTTTTAATGTTCATAAGAACTCTAGGAGATGGGACTATTATTATCCCAAATTGCAGCTACAGAAAGTGAGGTAGGAAGATGTTAAACAACTAAGTCACATAGCTACCGAGTCACTATGCTACATCTTTAATTTTTGACCATCATGGATTTTATCATTTGCAATTCCAACTATTTATCAGTGACCACAAACATTTCCCTGATGTAGTCAATTATAGGTAGAATGAAGACATTACCATCATCTGGTTGCTCTCAGACATATGCATAAAAATTTAAACCTTGTGATAAAAGTAGTTAACATGACTTTGAATCTTATGAGCTGTGATGTTGGTTTTGATGAGAAAGTTACTTTGCATAGCTAATCTCCAAACATCTGTTTCTTAGTTTCTTAATTTCTGTTTTTTGTAAATTTGGGAATTCTCAGAGCCTGGGAGTTGAAACCAAAGTAAATATTATGGTTTTACAGTAGCACTTCCCCAAATACTTTTCTTAAACAGATGTTGAATAAGATGTTAAATTTTTAAAAGTCTTCCCATTTAAATAAATTTGAGAAATATTAGGTTATATAAAGTCTTCACTTAGGAATTTCTTAAAACTTTAATATGAAAAAGCCATTGTAAATCTCTGAAAAAGAAATATACGTGCATTTCCAAAAAATTGGCCATGCAATCATTTTATTCCCAACATATATAATGTTACTCACAGAATACAGTTCTAGAAATGATCATTATAGTGTATTCCAAATCTAAAAGTTTTATTTTGCACAACTTGAAGTAATATATTTTAGCAAAACTACTCATAGGTTTTTGTAAACTCTGGTATTTTTGATATGAGTATCCATATACCATAGAGAAGAGAAATAAAAGGAGAAAAATGAAACCTAGTAAGTGTAGCTTTCCTTAATTGTGGAGAAGAGAAGGGAAAGAAAACTTTTATAAATAATTTTTAAATATTTACACTAGTATTCAAATCTCTTATAATTTATTCTAGCATTTTGTTATAAATTTTTTCCATCTTGGCTTTGAAGAATTCAGCTGCTTCTCCTCTGAGCTGAGCTGAGTATTTTATGTATAATCTTATTTCTTTTCTTTCTTTTTTTTGTTTTGGTACCAGGGATCGAACTCAGGTCCTTGCACTTGCAAGACAGGCAGCAGAACCACTGAGCTAAATCCCCGGCCCTAAAGAGCTTTATTTTTTTTCTCCATTTATCTTTGTAGAAGTTTAGCAAACAATTTTTGGATAGATTATTACAAAAAATTTTTTTGTTCTGTTATAATCTCTACTTGTTATACAAAATAAGTGAAACTTTTCCACCTAACTAGAATATACAATTACCAAGGCATAGTTTTTCTGTTCTTATATATGCATATGTAAACCTCTTGAGTTACCGGAGTATCTGTTCATATAAAGAAATATTCAGAGAGAAATATCAACTAATAACATAGCCACTGTGAAAGAAGTGAATAAAGAATCAGAGAAATTATAGGAGAGACTTTCACTTCTTATTTTGCATATTTACCACAATTCTTTAGATTTTTATCTTGAGCAAATATTCTATACTCAGAAAAATAATTTTTAAAATTCTTAAATTAAGGAACATAATATGAAATTCAAATAATATAACAACTTTTGAAAATACATGTAATGGTGAACACACTACTTTTAGAAATGGAAAGATGTGGCCAATAAAGGATATAAAGCTGTATTATCATTTAAGGTCACTTACCATGTTCAACAAAATGGAAGCAACCTGAATTTGTATCATTATTGCAAATGCCAATAATAACTATCTCTAAATAGTAGAATTATGGCTCAAAAATGTTGGTTCTATTTTGTTTGGAGTACTTTTATATTTACCTGCATTTTCTAATTTTTCTAAAGTGGATGCATAACATGAGCATGATTTTTAAAAAATTAAATTGTAACAGACCTTATAAGAAGAAAAATATTAGAAAATTGTAGGGCAGCACAACTATTAGAAGATTGTAGGTAGAGAGCCAAGCATTGGTAAAAGGAGATTGGACAAGAATACATTGCCATGGCAGCCAGTGTATCTCCTAACATTTGGAGCCAGCCAGACCCGAGTTCAAATGCAAGTTTTAAATTATAATCATGGACAAGTTCTGTAACATTTCTTATGTTGTCTCATAAAACTTATTTCAAAGGCATGCTGCAGACACTGTATGAGATGATTTTGAAAAATAGAAAGCACCATGTTTCTTAGCGTTGATGACAAACAAATGATGAGTAGACGGACACAGTCTTCTACAGTGAATGCATCCTCTATTGGTCATCAGCACTAGCGCCTTTCAAAACTCAGTCTGAGATTCCAGCTACCACAGTGCTGTCCAGGGGAAGGAACAGTGCAACACTGAGAGTCAGTGCCAGAGAACAGAGCCTAGAAAAACCCCAAGGTACCCATCCAAATCCAGAGCTCCAGGTAAGTGTCTACTGATAATCCCCACTTTCCTTCTTTCCTTCCTTCCTTCCTTCCTTCCTTCCTTCCTTCCTTCCTTCCCTCCCTCCCTCCCTCCCTTCCTCCCTTCTTTCTTTCTTTCTTTCTTTCTTTCTTTCTTTCTTTCTTTCTTTCTTTCTTTTTCTTTCTCTCTTTCTCTTTCTCTCTTTTCCCTTTCTTTCCTTCTCTTTCTGTCTTTCTATCTTTCTCTCTCTTTCTCTCTCTCTCCTTCCTTCCTTCCTTCTTTCTTTCCCTCTCTCCCTCCCTTCATTCCTTCCTTCCTTCCTGTCTCTGTCTTTTATTTTCCTTCTTTTTTTGAGGCAGGGTCTCACTATGTAGCTCAGGCTGACCTTGAACTTACTATGCAGCCAAGGGTACACAGCAACCCTCTTGCCTCAGCCTCCTGAGTGCTGAGACTGCAGGTGTGCATACCACACCCAGCAATCCCCATGCTCAATATCTGTTTACCTAGAAAAATTTCCCATTCTATTGGGAACAATTCATTTAATTTGTGAATAAATGTTGGTTTTATGTTTTCATGTTTATTACTTTTACACTGAGTTAGAAGGGAATGAACAGAATTAATGGTGGCAAACTGACATCTTGAATCCAAAGGGAAATGGGCAGTTTATTGGCGCACAAGAAAAACTGAAGATATTAAAAAAAACCTTGGTTGCTTGCTAGAATAAATTATTATTATTATTAAAGAGAAAGACAGAAGATGCCATTGAAGTCATTTTCAACTCCAAACATCCATGATTTTAAGATTTTTGCCATGATATGATTAAGATGTTAAAACTTATAGCCTTTATTAGTCAAATACATACATGGTGAGGAAATCCTTTCCATTATTTCCTTTTGGTGTTTTCTATGTGCTAATGTGAGCCTTTGTAAGCCTTCGTTTTCTATACTGTTGGAGCTAAATAACTACAGGTTGATAGCATGTCTTTTTACTACATTAATATCTTTAGTCCAATTATAGTCAATTTTTACATACAAAAAACATTTTTCCTTTTTAAAGCACTGTTTCATAACCTCCTGGTATGGGCCTAACAGCAAGCAACTGATCCCAGTATCTTTCTTCCCAGTGCTGAGGAGACTGAGCCTGAAGTAACTGATAAATTATTGATGAACAAATTCTATTCAGATTCAGACATTCACTTTCTGATTTATTTATTTTAAATTCAAGAATTCGAAGATGGTCTATCTTTAAAGTGTTCAAATTTATACACTAAGTTATGATGTTTTCTTCCTTAGATGGGAACTCTTCCAACCAACAGAAATTAATGTATCTACTTTAATAAACTTGTTCACATTTGACACTTGGAGCCTTACAATTTATTTTTGTAATACAAGAGCCACTGCTTTAGAACTAAGGAAGTGAGAAGACTTCAATTTAGTAGCCAAATGCCAAAACATTATGTAAAAGTTGAACTGAAAATAGGGTCCTTTTGCTTTTCAACAGCTTGGTAGATCTTCACCCTGAAGAAGCAGTAGCAGATGGCTATGCCAAGTCTCCAATTAAGGAGGAAGAAATAATAAATACCACCCCAGCTCACGTGCACAAATCCAAACATACACACATCCCCTATACTCCGTGTTCTAAGTGATTCCAGTTTTCAAAAGGAAGACAATCAATATGAAAAGAGAGAATACAATTTCTTCAAAGGTACCAAGAAAAGATCTTGCAGCAATTTTAAGTACATAAAGATATAAAAGGACATAATTCTAAATGCAATTAAATTAACATGAGCTAAAATGACACAGACTAGTAATATATGTATCTACCTTGATTAAGCAAAGGAATTACTAGACCTTTTATTTTCTTTATGTTTTTCCTCTCTCTCTATGGACGCTCTGAAGTCCATAGCATACATCATGCTTGGTACAGATAGGCCTCCTCTAAATTTATATTCTTTTATTTTCTCCTTTGTCCCTTCCACCTTATTGTGCCAATATGATCTTAGGGTCATATGTATTATTGAAAATATGTGGCTGTGAAAGTTTCTATATTACAAATCTCTCTTCTTTACTCAACACCGTGTGTCTATGCTCTACTAGTGTGTGGAGGATAAAATAGCGCTGAAAATTCTTGTACATTGCTATTTACCCGAAGTCTAGGTGGGCTCTGTGAATGCTTTAGCTAAGAAAATATGCACAATTGACACTGTGCTAGTTTAAGAGCCCAAGTCTTAAGAAAATGGCAGCTTCTACTTCCTGTCCCTTACAGTGTCCTGTGTGAGAGTCCTGAAACACTATGGGAGTCCACCTTTGTGAAAAGTCAATACTAGAGAGGCCACACATATAATACTCCAGTTGTCTGTCTCATTGGCATCCAGTCTTCCACACTCCTCTGCTAAGGCACCAGGTATGTGAGTGAAGCAGTCTTATATGTTGCAGAACAGTCCTTCTGCAACTTAATACAGTGCATCGACCCCAGTTAATACCATGTAACATAAAAGAATCCTAAGTCAAGCCCCAGCCAAATCCTTGACACACAAACTATGAGATAAGTGGATGCTGTTTCAAGTCACTATCCTTTGGGATAGTTTGTTACTCAGCAGCAGATAACAGTGACAACATGTTACTACAAGTTCAGCTAGTCTACAATTTCTGACTGCCATACCATATAGTTTTAAATGTCTGCATCAAACTGTAGTTTCTTTTTAATTTTCATCACTATAAGCATTATATTACAGATCTATTTTTATTCTATTATAAGATCCATCCATATTGCTCTTTGAAAATCTGGTTCTTTGCTTCCAAGTGCTAAAATTGTAGCCATCGAATATTTCTGTATCTCGAGAGCCATGGATCATTCTGCAATACACACCCCAATACATGCTTCTCTGTCAACGAACGTGATAATTTCTCTGGGACATTTTCCAAGGAGTAGGATTGCTGGATGCAAGGTATACGCAAATTTAGTTTTGTTTAATATTGATAATAGCTCTTCATAACACAAGTTTATTCCCATCATTTTTAATGTTATTGCAAGTTGTTACATTTCTTCCATTTTATTTTGTGTTTTCTGTTTCCATTTCTTTTTTCTTCATCTGTCTTCCTTTGGGTAAAAGACTTTTCTTCTGCTGATTTGAAAGTTATATATTCAATTGTACTCTAGTGATAATTAATATAATATTAGCCAGGATTTAGTTATAAGAACAAAATCCTCTTAACTAGTTTCAACATACAAATATTACAGAGTTTTAAATATCTTATGAACACAGGAAGCCTAAGGAAACAAATTCTAGATTAGGTTTTTTATAACAATTCAGGGAAATTCTTAATTATTATTTCTTCAAATATTTATTCTCTTTGATGTATACATTTTTCCTCTGTGATTTTTGTTATTAAAAAGTAGATACTTTTAAAAAGCTCTCTAGATTTTTCTTATATTTCTGTCATTTTAAAAAAATTTTATTTTTTGAGTATATGCTTTCAATACATGATGTTTACATCCATCTTAGAGAGCAGGTGCATGTGCATAACACATCCTGATTCTTTTTTATTCCTCTTCTCCTCGTCCCACTTCCCTCCCACTTGGGAAGATACTTCCTCTTATGATTAGCAATTAAAATGCCCCCCTCCCCGCAAAGCTCATGTGTTCTGTTGAAGGCTGGATCCCCAAAGCAGCAATGTTCAGAGGAGAAGCCTACAGAAATGGCTAACTTCACTATGGAGCCATCCAACTACAGACTGAAACCTCTAAAAGCATGAACCCAAATAAACCTTTCCTCCTTTAGCATGATTTTCTGGGATATTTTGTCATAATAATGAAAAACTGACTAACACTTCCTTCAGTTCTTGCAGCCTGTACATTCACTTTCTGCTGTATGCATTTTAATACACACCCTACGTATGTACAACCTTATACATTTTTAATGTAACATTTTCCAAAACCAATATTTCCAACTAGTGCTTTTTGTAAATGTTTGTTTCTAACTGCATATTACTAATGCCTGCCCATGTTTCTTTGAAGATACTAAACTTATCTTCAATACCTGCTCACTCTGATCTTTGTGTGTGTGTGTGTGGTATACACTCTATAGTTTGTTTTTCTTTTCTATTGCATTCCTCCGATTCTTCTTATTTTTCCCTGTGTGCTTATATTTCCCTAGAGATGGCAGTTTACAATAGCAAGTATGGTAGTCAGAGGACAAGATTGCTGCCTCCAGTATTCTGCAGTTTGTGTATTCTCCTCCAGTTGAGGAGTGGGCTGGACCTAGCAATAGATTCTAATAAGAGTATGGTATGAGATGTCATTTCAAAGATGAGATTATAAAAACACTGGGTTCTTTCCTCTTTTGCTTTCTTGCTTGCTCACTCTGCTAGAAGTCACCTGTGGTTGTCAATCGCCTATGGGGAGATTTCCCACAAGAAACCGAGAGGAAGGCCTCTGTCTCCCAGCCCATGAGAGGGTATCTCCTGCCAACAACCCAATAGGGAGTTAGGAAGTAGACTGTCCCCTAACTGTACCTTCAGATAAGACCACAGCCCTTGCCAGAACCTTGATTACATCTTTGGGAGAGGCCCTGAGGCAGAGATACCCAGGTAAGCTGCACCTAGATCTCTTGATTTTCAAAATCTGTGAGAAGTAAATGTATTGCCTTATGCCACTAAGTTTTGGAGTAATTTATTACACAGCAACATACAACCATTAGAGGAGTATATCTTGTGAGAGGAGTATACCTTGTGATAGGAGTAAAACAACCTAAATCTCTTGAAAGCACAAGGTCCTGAGTTTGATCCTTGGTACAAAAACAAAAAATAAACAAACAAACAAAAAACCCAACCTAAATCTTATTTCCTTTAAAGTAAAAAACTAAAACTATATCCTATTTCTTTCTTGCCCCAGGTGACTCAGCCTCTGGCATTAAAATATGGCCACAACTTCCCACCCACTATCTTTCTACCAACTTGCCTTTCCCTTTTAGGAACCATCAATATTTCTGCCCAGAGGAATATTTTTCCTTGCCCTCTCATTCGGACACAGTCATCTAGCTCTGAGGTATAGAGGGAGAGGGCTATCAGAGAACAGTCAAGGTCTGAACTTACTGTTTGATACCTCTGCATTTCTGCCTTGTATCTCATTGTAGTGCTAGGGCAGGCATTTATCCACACAGGGAAATGTGGGCAAGAGACATTTCCTTTTGTTCTCACATCGATGTGCAAGTTTGTCTGAGTGTAGAGCTCTAAGATCTAAATAATCTTCCTTTATCACCTTGGAGACGCTGTTTTCTAGCAACTCACATCAGAGCTGACAAGTCAGATGTCATTTTAGTTCTCCTTACATTTAAGTAACACTTTCACTTCTGAAACCAGGAGGATATGTCTATTCTGGCTTCTACTGTTTTTTTCTCCAATGTTTTCTTTATTTGCTCCTTCAGAATCTCCAATAGGAGAGAAACTGACTTTTCTTAAGCAATATAAATAGCTTTGTGCCAGAGTCATTACTTGTGTGAAAACATAAAAGATACAAGTTGCTGAAACCCTTATAGAAATATCAATTCTAGATGATAACTAATTAAATTTAAAATAAGCTTAGAATTGGATTGCAAAATCAGTCAAAAGAAATAGTATAAGAATATATGTACAAATAGTTGCTTTTTATTTATTTATCTTTTATTTTTTGGTGCCAGGGATCTAACTCGGGACTTTGCGCTTGTGAGGCAGGCGGCAGAACCACTGAGCTAAATCCCCGGCCCAATAGTTGCTTTTCAATAGTGAAACACATGAATGTTCACCAATGTAAGGGTTGAAAAAATGATGACATATATACTGTATGAAATAGTATTCAACTACTTACAAAATTAATCAGATTTGAAGTACTGTTTTTCCTGTGAATATATTCAATGATAATGCTATTGTTTTTAAGGGGGAAATATTAAAAGAAGAAAAAAGTAGAAAGAAGAAAGGAAAGAAAGAAGACAAGAAAAAATATGGATGATAGATTAACCCCTAAAATCATAGGTTTTGAATTTTGGTGACAAAGTCTTTATCTGCTACTTCGTCTCCTGTTCTTGAGGACAACTAACATTTATGAAGTTTCAGGCTGTTTTCATAGAACTGCACATCTGGGAAAACAAGTCCTCCCCAAATATTTGTTAGATATTCTGTTTCCATGCCCTCCCTCAATAAACCCATTCAATAGGTCAGTATTTCTCTAAATCGGTACTCCTTACTTTTCTAAAAGCCAAATCCAGAAATAACTGTGGAAATCTATGCTATGTAGCTTTCTAAAATGTGAAAAGAAGCTTAAACAATATTTGAATTTTATTTGACAATTTTTAATTTTTTTGGATGCTCTTTTCCACATCAACTTGTTAATAGTCTGGAATGTTATTTTTTAATACTGGAAATCTCTGCAAATTGGGATTTAAGGTGTGTCTGACAGAACAACATTTCAGAATGCAATTTTTTATTAGTAGTGCAAGTCTGTGATATATAATGAATGTATTTGTTGTGGGGAGATAGTACATATCACATCTTGATCCTCTTTATTTGCCCTTCCCCAGTCTTCTTTCCCTGTCCCTCAATTTGCTCATAGAAGACAAGATGGGAAGCTTCTCTCAGAATCCATAAAGACAGAGGTTGAGGAACTCTGAAAGATATAAAAGAGTATTTTTGTATTCAAAGAAACTTTTATAGTAACTTGGTCATACTTAACATTCTAATTTCAAAAGATAGGTTAAAGGAAAATAATCATGGCCCTGACTGTTCTAATACAGGGAAGGCATTAAGTATTAGTAGGGAGTAGAAAGGCCTAAAATGACAATAACAATATCTTTTTTAAATTATGTCTGTTAATGTAAAGGGGAAAATTAATTGAAACAGGAATATTCCACTTAGAAGAACAACCCAAGGGGAAATAATCCCTTCACTTGAAAAGAAGTCCAAGTAATGCTCTGGAAACCCTACCATCTATCCTGGCATTCAAGTCCACAACAATATTTATTTTATCTGTCTGATTCTTGAACTAAATGGAATTCACAGGATTGTTGAATTGCAGCCACATATCTAAACAAACAACTGGTACCTTGGCAGGAATACATAAACATTAAGGAATTTTATATCCATCTTGTTTGGGAGTTCCATCAAGACAAGAAAGAGCAACATGTCTTATATCAGGCCTGATAGGCATTCTTTCATTCTCCCAATGAACTATAGATGCTGAAGACTGAAGTTATGGAACTGAATAAAGAAGACACAATTCCCTCATCCCGCAGAATGTGCAGTGTTATGAAATAAAATAAAAAGTGGTTAACTGGGCTGGCCTTAACCGGACTTGTAAAGGGTTCTTTAGGTATTTTGCTCACTGTAATTCCATTATCTTTGCCCTGCACATTTGGAAACCAGTTCTCAGCCTGGCCATCATGCTTATCTGGAGTGGGGTAGATCAGCAACACAAGACCTGCAATACTGGATCAACTCTAGAAACTTCTCCCAACTTTCTCTGGACAATAACCTTCAATGTCTTCCTATGAATGACTAATCCTTCTGGAACAGGAATTCCTGATACAGCTGATAATATATTGAAAGTCAAGGCCCAGAGCTGGATCCCAGCCTCTTTCAGAAGAGCATTTGGACCTGGAACTCCTTCTTCCAGCTGGTTTTTATCTCAGTGGCTCCTGGAGCGATCAAAGACACCAGAACTCCCATTTTCAAACCAGGTAATAAATCCATAGGACTGGCTGAGACCAGGATGCTTCCCTGTAATAAAGGAAGCTCTAGGGGGCAAGAAGAGGATCTGGTGCCATAATGGGATGATGTCTAGCTCCTGTGGTGAGGAAATTGACTGTACAGTTTCCATGAAAAGGAGTAGTGTCTTAATAAGATATTTTGCTGTAGAATGGAGTCAGTAGCATTGAGCTATTTTTCCCATAGAGTAATGTATGGACCAAAACTTCTCTGGACTAAACTCACCTGAGCGTGGCAAAAAAAAAGAAAAGGAAAGGAAAGAAAGAAAAAAAACCCACAACAACAAAAACCCCACTAACATTTCAGCAAACCATGAACCTGATTTGTTTTATGAACTGAAACCTAAACTTTTTTCATTTTTCCACCTGAACTGGGTAGTAAGAGAAAGTAAGAAGACTCATTTATAAGAGGATATATTTCCTATTCTGTCTTCCTGAAATGTAGATGTATCCAAGTTGCTATACTTGTAAATCAACTCAATTTGGATTATCATTAACATTTACCCTTCAAAAAATGGATATATCCATAACTTCCATAATAAATACAAACTTTCAGAAAGAGTCAACTGTCTTTTAAAAAGGTCAAACTATTCAATTCAATTACTTGTTAAACAAATATTTATTAAATGCCTACCATGTGCCAGGCACTATAACTTTAGTAAAAAATGTCTTCAGGAAGTCCTGGAGTATTACAGTCAGGATAAATGACAAACTGGTCAGGTAGTTTTTGAATGTTTGGGAAATCATAGAATCCTCTGTGGCATGAGAGAACTTATTACTTTTCAGACCAATGCTTATGTGCTTATGTGGTGTGCCTGTTAATTGCAAGTGTCAACTTGACTGCCTAACCAATTAGTAAAGTACACTTCTGGGTGTGTTTCCCTAGGTGATGGGCATGTAGGCCAACAAACAAGGGGGAAGACCCACCCTGCTTGTGGCTGGGACCATTCAATAGACTTATAGCTTGGATAGATGAAAGGAAAAGTAGGCGCAAGTTGGCCTGCATTTGAAAACCTCCATTTTGCATAAGGAGGTGCACCTTTTGCCACTCTCATTACCCATGGACCCGAGGCTTCAACTTCTCCATCCAGACTCACACCAGCGACTTCCAGTCCTTCAGTTTTAGACTGCTATGTATCCTTAATCCTTGTTTTGTGACTTACAACATCTTAGACTGAGCAGATACTGGATCCTCAGCATCTCCAGCAATGTAGATAGCCATTGTAGACTATCTTGCCTCTGATCTCTAAGTCTATCTAATAAATCTCCTTGCATAGTTATATTGATTGATTTGTTCCTCTAGAGAACCCTAACAATACATGTGGTTTGAATTGCACCCATCCCCACTACTGCCCACCAAAAGATACTTCTAGTACCTGTGAACATGACCTCTGGGAATAAAATCTTTGCCTAAGTGATGGATATTGGCATGAAGTCATTCTGGATATGGGATGGGCCTTAAATGGATGAGAAGTGTTCACACAGGTAATAACAAGAGAGAAGAGTCAGAGACTCAGAGAAGGACATCATGAAGGCAGTAATTAGAAGTGGGCTGCTCCAAGCCAAAGAATGTCTACAACTTCTGGAAGCCACCAGGAGCTGGGAGAGGGATGGAACTGACTGGGTCTCCCAGAGTTTCCAGAAGGAACTGCCTTGCCAAAACCTTGACTTCAGGTTCCTCCTAGGCTTCAGCACTCTGAAACAATAAGTTTCTGTTGTTTTTAGCTACCCAATGTGGTAATTTGTTATGGCAACTCTAGGAAATGAACCCAATATTGTTAATATGCAGCAGTTTACATTTTACCTATTCATGGGTCCCCCAAATGTCTATGAAGTCCAGCTTAATATCCAAATTAGAAAATATTCTGGAGACTGCGGCCACAAGAGAGGATTAAGGGAAGTGTGCAACTGGTGCTTTTGTGGTAAAGATCAGCCAGGGATACTTAGCCTGCAGAGGTGATCAACAATGAGAAACATGCCGCTTCTTCCCATGTACTTGGAAAACTGTCAGGTCTACTTGTTCTTATGGAGGAATACAATATAATTTGTCATCCAAAATAAGGTATTTCTGAATAAAGGAGGACAGTATTAATAATTAAACAGGGATGAAAAGATTATACAAAGTGAAGCTATATTTCAGGAAATTTAATACATATGGCCACTATCCCCATAGGAGAAAATCACCATCAAAGGGTAGGATAGACCAAAGGGGAGAGGTATAATTTGGCTCAAAACAAGAAAGAAATTTGAATAAAAATAATCCAACCTCTTGGTAGAAATGCTCTAGCAGAAATTGAGAAATTACTTGGCAAAGAATTTTACAAGAACAATATTTTGTTAAAGGAGACCTCTGCAGTCACTTCCTATTCTAAAGTGCCGTGTTTCTTAGATTTGTTACAATTTTTGATTTAGCTATTGTCTATACATGCTTCTGGAGTGAAGAATTAACTTTGATATCCTTCAAAATTATTTTAAGTTCTAGCTCAGTTACTTTTCAGTTATAAGTTCTTAGCAAATACACTCAGTTTCACTGAGTACAATATTATCTAATTGAAAATGTGACTGTGAAATTTAAATAAAATGTGTAAAAATTCAGCACAATATGAAACACATAAGTGACCCATAAATAAAAATCCCTTTCTCCCTAGTAAAATCTGAATGCATAATACAACAAATTTGCTGTTTATATAATATATAATTGAATTAGTTCCAACCCCTGAATTATTGACACATTATTATTCCTTGGATTTTTTTTTAAAGCATCGAGAGTAGAAAATTATGTTTTACACATAATCTTGAAGGGAAGGGAACAAGAAAGAAAGAAAGGAAGCAAATAATAAGGGAGAAAGGAATAAATGAATAAGTGAAAATGCAAATGAATGAGTGAAAGAAAGAAGAGGAAAAAACATGGAAAAAAGAAAATTTCATAGTTATCCCTTTGTAACACGGAGAACAGCTTCTCTATGTAGATTTTAACTAGCTTCAAAGGGATATAATCTGATTCAGGATAGATTGCATAACTAATGTCCTTCAAAAACCCTGTGGTAACTGCTGGAATGTTCCAAATAGATTAGTACATCAGTGCCTCAGATACAGTGTAATGATATGTCTAACACTGAAATAAGATATAAATATCTTGCATATAGTCCCTTCTAATGATTAGGACTATGTTTTTAGCACCTTAAATTTCTATCAACAAGCCTACTGCTTTTAAGGGTTCTAATCAAGATAATAGTTAGGGGGCATAGATAATAACATTTGTCCTAGTTTTCAGGGTTCTCCTGAGGATCAAATGGGATAATAGATTGAAAAAGCCTTAAAACCTTAATTGCCACAGAGTGGAAAATTCTATTAATATAATGAGTCAATAATGACAACAATTCTAGTGGAAAAAGTCAGGTCTCCTCAGCAGCAGGGACATGAGTTGTACACTTGTGACTCACGGGCAGATAGAGAATCCAGCTTTGCTTTTGGAATATAGGGCATCTGGAGAACACACAGACTGACTTTGAAGAAGCTCTAAAGTAGTAAAGTAAGAGCCCTGTGGTTTGCAATTGGAAAGATGAGGACTACATAAATCATAAAACCTCAAAGCGAATTGTTTTCAGGGTGTAGCAGTCATACTGGTACCCTGCATCAAGCCTACTAACAGCTGTGAACGAGATGGTGTTATGCAGGGTACAGATGAACACAAGTGCCCGGAGTCCCATGGCACTTTCCTGCTTTTCCTACTTGGAGTGACCTTTTCCCACTAATCCTTCCTGAGGACCATGCCCTTAGTAGGAGGGTAATCAATTGGAAAGTTAAATGTATAGGTTCTGCCTGTATATTTTCTCCTCCCTTGTTTCTAGCAGGTAGCTTGCCTTTGTAATTATGGTCTCTGGGAGTGGAGCAGAGTTGACACAGAAGGAACCAAATGTTAACAGTGCTTTCTGCATTTCACTAAGAAAAATCTCTAGAAGGAATTACGGTAGGGAAGTGGAGAGAAGTTTGGAGAAGCTGTGAGACTCTAGGATTGATTCCCAAAGACTAGAGATGGGAAGAGGTTCTGAGAGACCAGCAAAAAGTAGGTGTCACACCTTGCAATGTTGCAGCATCTCAAACAGAGAAGATTTCAAAGAGAATTTGATGCATTTAGAAAAACAGAATCCCAAGCACAGAGTTCTCAGCTTCTTCAATGACAAAGATCTCATGCAAGCAATAGAGTTCCTGAATCCGAAGTTGCTGTGAACTCAGAAAATGGCTATTTGAGTGGCAATGACGAGGACCCAATATCCTATAACCCGAGGAGTCCCCACATCCTTAGGAAATGAAAACAATCTAAAGAATTTGTCCAGCACAAAACGAAGAGCACCAAATTATCTGAGATCTAACTTGCTGTCATTATAACAGGTTGAGGGTTTGCAGTTTGAATTCAGGCAGTTTTTAACAAAATTTTTCTGTCATTTTTGCACATGTAATTTTGTGGACTGAAAGTTAGCTCTCACTATTACGATCTCTGACTTTTAAAATGATGACCTTGTTTGAGTGCTTCATTCAGTCTTTACTTTCCTTAAAGTATGATGCATCCAAACATTGTGCCTACCTTTTTCCTCACTCACTATTTTAACATCCCTGTCTTAGTGTGGGTGGTTTCTGTCTACAGGCAGACGTCCAAGAAGTCTACCCTCTCATGCCCCAGAAAATATTCACCCCCCGATTTGCACTGTTTCCAACAAGACAGAAATGAATGAACATGAGGTTAAACTTGTTAGAATGCTTAAATCTCTATGTAAATAGAATTTTGTGAAGAAATTTTACTAGAGGTAGGACTCCCCTCACACTTCCTCTCCTTAATCTTTCAATACAGTATGAAATTGTAAGATTGTAATTTTCTTAACACTATAATCTCCAAATAGCGTCTCATCACAATAAAATCTAGTGTCACAGATGAATATAACATTGTGAATGGTCCCCCTTGCTTGAAGAAACAACTTGACACTTCTGAGAAGATACAGATTCATGGGTTAGAGTTACAAAAAAAGGAAGACTTGCCACTAAATTGATCTAGAAAAGACAGGGATTCTGGTCACAAATAGCCTCTCAATTCAAAGGGAATTGTACTTACCCTTGTTTTGCTCTAACTTGAAAACAAAGTCAGAATGGAGAAGAAAAAAATCCTTTGTCTTAGCTTTCCCATCACTGGGAAACCGTAACTGACACCTACAACTTAAAGGAGCTGGGGTTTGTTGTGGTGCACAGTTTCAGTCCGTGGCTGGCTGACTCCAAGACAGAAGCAGGATGGCAGAAGAATGTGGTGAGGAAAAACTGCCCCATCCTGGAGGCCGGGAAGCAGAGAGGATCTCTTCTGAAGGGTTTATCTTTCTCCCCTCCCAGGTCACGCCCCAGTGCACTGCCTCTTCCCACCTGGACTCATTTCCCAGCAGCACATTCAACTACGGATCCATCAGTAGATGAATGGATAAAATATAATTCCTCTTTGATCTAACCACCTTCTAAAAGCACAGCCTCTGAACCCTTGAGCTATCGGGAGACATTCTCAACCTAAACCATAACATCCAACACGCTCCGTTCTTAAATATACACTAAATTCAGTAAACGTTCAATGAAGTCGATGAAAGAAGAGGAGTAAGAGAAATATACAGTATTATTCTCATAAGTTAAATTTTGAATGTCTTCAAATTCAAAAGAAAATTAAAAATTGAATTACAGTGTTAAATAAAATTATTTTTAGCACTTGAGTTCTCATATCACCAATTGAATATAATTCTTCTGACTTAGAAAATTAAACTTCAAATTTTAATGAAATTTTAATATAAGAAAAATGTTCAAAATGTGGAAGTTATATTTTGAAAATCAAATCCAATGATTATGTTCATCATAATTGTTTTTCAAAGCTTAATTTTATTGAACTTTAGTTCTAATATGTTATAAATATCATTAAGGTCTTTTATTAGCATTTATATGTTAAATGGATACTTTTTCTTTCTTTTCAACACTAGCGAACTATAAAAGAAAACCTCAGGCTCTTCAGCAAAGATTCACACACTACGTTTGTTGCTGTTGTTAAAATTGTTCCCTTTCACAGCATTGTATGTATATAAAAATTGTGATCCAGGATAAAACCTGGCTTACAAAGTCACAACTTACAAGTGAGTTATAAACATGGTCTGAAAGAATTTATTCGTTTGTTTATTACATGCAATTCTATGAATCAAATATAGACGTGGGAATTTTAGATGCCTTTTGCAGTTGCATCACCAACAAATGGTTTGTTTAAAAATATAGTTGTAATTTTAAAAGTACACAAGGTACCATAACATTTTAACACCCCTTTCCTTGTGAAGTAGAGGTAGAGAGGCCAAAAAAAGCAATTCTTTTTTCTCTCCTAGAAAAACAAATACATCTTCCATTTCCACCTTTTTGTTTGTGAACCTTACACTTCTGCTTACGCCAAAGGTTTTATAGCCTTTTTAGTGGCAGTTGAAACCACTTTCCAAATTATGTTTTCTGCAGAACCATAACCTGTACAGAACAGATGAAAGTACACCTGCTCTGCTTGAGGTGGGGCACAGTATCTACTACCTGCACCTTCCTTCACTGGCCTCTGAGAATGAACTTGGGCCCTTATTCCTTCAGGGCAGTTCCAATTTACACCAGCTCCTCCAAAAGTGCACTTAGTAATTCCCCCATCTACTCTTAGACTGCATGGTCATCGTGCTCTGGAGCACTGCCATGGAGCTGTGAGCCTCGCAGGACTCTGATGACTCCACTGTCAAGAACTCTTCTAGAAGTGAGGTGAGAGGTCTCTCTTCTTGCAGTACCTTATGCCTCAGTTCATGTAGCTTCAACTCATCCAGGCTAGATTTCATTCTAGATCATTGTGTTGTCCAATAGATACACTTTGTATAAAACAAGTCTCCAGCATGCCTCTGGCCGACATACTTCTCCTGTAGTCACCGTTTCTGTTAATTCTAGCAAGTCCCAGATCATGAAAGCCAAAATTCTACTTAATTTTTATTTTTTTCACTCTCATGCCAAAATCTATTTAGCTGTCAACCTTCTATCAATTTGATCCGTTTTCTATGTGCTTTTTTAAAACCTCCATTGTAACTGTTATTTCTCACCCAATTCCTTTTTTAAACATCTGCTCCTCAATTTCCCTTCTTGCATGAAACTCCCATAAACCTTCTCAAATTCCTCTCAGCTTGAAATAATCTCTCTTCTCTGAATGTCATCAGAATTTCATTCCTGTCTCACTTGTGACTCATTCACATTTCCACTTTCAGTTATGAGTATTCACATGTTTTATTTCTTTTATTGACATCATTTTCTTGAGGGAAAGATTTATGATTCACATTGGTGTTTTTGATAACACCTGGCACTTTTGAGATCTAGGAATATTTATTAAATGGATAGCTATTTGGATGGATGAACAAATAAATACAAATCTGTAAGTTGCATTCTATATATTCATTGTTTGCTTCAACCTTAATGATCTGACATGAATTATGATATGCTCTTCACTGTCTTCCCCACAAAGCAGGAATGTCTACCAAATTTGTCCTCTGCATAAGCCAACTTGTATGATTATTTTCAAAAATGACCTACATACAGAGCTTTCCCTTTACCTTCTCTGCTTCTATATGCCCCCCAGGCTTTCAAAATTCAACTCAAAATTAAATTTCTCCTCACTACTAGCCTAATTAGCCAGCCCCACTGAGAAACATTGTTATTCTATAACATTTAACCAATCTCTATTCCCTGGTATCATCAATTTTTAATCCTACAAATAACACAAAGAAAGTTAAAACGAATTCATAGTTTTCTATAATATGCAAGTCTCACAGACTTTTCTAATAGCTCAGTTTTTTAGTACTTGCTCTGTGCCAAGTTTTAACTGTAATAACCCACTCATTTTCATTATAAACCCTGTAAACAGATAATATTCTCTTAAAAATTAGGAAACTGAAGCCAGAAGGACAAGTAGCAGAGCTGGGCTTCAGATACAATGTAATATGAGATCAGCTTCAATGTTTACAGTCAATGTATATTTCTGCTTCTCAGAGTTTTGCACATGCTATGGGTGATGAACTGAGATTAATTATGCAGTATAATTGAAAGCCTTCAAAGCTAGGCAGACTGAAGTTCAAAGTCTGTATCTGCTGCTTCGTGGCTCTGAGACCTGAAATAAGATATGTAAATGAAATCTCAGTATTCTCATCTCTAATACTGGGAAAATTCTAGAGTGTGAGAATTAAACGAGTTCCATTTCATCAAAGTACACTGCAGATGACAGTGTGTAGAGAATGTTCAATTCATAAGGTAAATCTCAGTGGAAATTTTTAACATGGAGATGATTTAAACAGAACCAAAGGGCCCATTTTGTTGTTTCCACTCTTGCTTTGTTTTCCCCAGCCATTCAAGTAAAGAAACTAGGAAGTATTACTGAAAGTTTGGGCTCTGGAGTCTGTTTGGGTTTAAATCCAGGTCTAAAAACAATAAAAAAATGTGAAATTGAGGACAATTCCTTATCCTTTTAAGCTTCAATTTCTTCATCTGTCAAGTGAGAATAACAAGAGCACTCAAAACATTAGATTATTATGAAAATTCTAGGTTAAAACCATAAAGGGGGCCTAGTGCATAGCAGGCTGATATTGCTAATCAATTAACTAATTCCTCAAATCAAAATGCCCAAATAGTCCCTGAGAGTTCTTAATGCATTTAAGAACTTTGTTTTACAATCCTGTACATTGCAAGGATCACCATGGTGATCAAAATTCTAATAATTCCCCTGACATTAGTCTCCCAGTGTTATTTTTGTGATTGTTATCTTCCATGGCAAAAGATTTTGCAGATGTCATCCAGGGAGATTACTCAAGTGTGCCCAGTCTAATTAAGTGACCCATTTAAAACAATTTGTTTTTCATGCTGGTGGCAGAACAAGAAGTCAGAAAACTGAAACAAGAGAAAGACTCGTTGCATTGTTGCTTCTCTCAAAGTTGGAGGAGACCATGTGAGAAAGAAAGTAAAGCCCAGGTGACACCCAGCAAGAAAACAGTACCTCAGTCCTATAACTTCAAGAAACTGACTGCTGCCTGTAACCTAAATGATTGCAGAAGTCACTTCTTCCCCAGGCCTTCAAATAGATTCCAGACCAGTTGATACTTTACTTTCAGCTTGTGTGACCACAAGTAGAGAACCCAGTTACTCTTGTGCTGAAGTTCAGCCTAAAAAAACTGTGAGATAATGTCTGGTTTCTATTTTAAACTACTAACTTATTTCTGTCATTATGCAGAAATAGAAAACAACACAATCATTAGAATAACGAGTTGGTTCATCATTTCAGTGGAAGCCTAATTGTTAACTTGCTGTTCAGAACCTTCTAGAAACCTTCCAATCTATTCTTCCTGATTGTATTTTACGTGTACTAGTTGCTTACAAGTAACAAAAACTCTCCTAAGAAGAGAGAATTAACTGGCTTTCCATTTTGCCTTTCGTTTTCCCACCTTCTGTTCTTTCTTAGTAATTGTTCTCAATTGCTAAGGCATACCTCCTCTCTCCTTTTATTCCTTCCTTGAAGCATCTTTCATTATGTTTCATCCCTACTCAGAAGAGAAGTCCCTGGCTGCTTATACTAACAGTTTTCCATTCCTGGTGCCTGAACAGCAAGTTTGCTGGCTCCGGAAGATGAAAAGGTGTAGAGATGAAGATATTGGTGATTATGCTGATAAGAAGGATATAAAGACAATAACAGCATCAGGCAGTCATTTTGTTAAATACTTATAATGTCTCAAGCTATGTTACTTTTACTCCCTTCCATCAGTCCTATTAGATAGTTTTAAGTTATCCTAGTTTGTAGATTCAGGAAAATTTAGACCAGCTGTGTCAGTGAGAGCCATGTTGGGTTAAATGTCCAGTTTGAACAAATCGTTATAATAGACATACTCTGAAGAAATTTTAAAAATCACATGACTTGTGCCATTTAGGACCCGAAGTTAGTAGAAGAAATCAGTTGGGCATTGTGGAGTTCTACAATATGTGGTGGGGGAACTTGTGTGATAACTTTAATCCTAGTATATGCCCTTCAGCTTGCGACTGTGGAAGGAGGAACAATTCAGATCCATATTTTTAATTTACAGTTAGGAGATGGATGGTAGGAAATTCAGAATTTCCTAATCAGTGTGTAGTATCATAGTTTGGAAAACCTTTAAGACAACATAAATCATTTGATTTTGGAATGCAAAGAAGTATAGTTGCCTGAAGGGTAGATGTAATCTCTGTTAAAAGGAAAGCCTCATAAAACAATTATCTCTTGGTGGCCGTCTGGTCAGAAGGGTCAGGCTCCGGTAACATTTGTTAATGATTATCTGAGTGTAAAATGGTTTGGGAATGTGTCTAAAGTTAATTTCCAAAGCAAGAGTAAAATATACTATTTGTTGCAAAGACAATCATTTAAAAACAAAAGCAAATTTAAAAAGCACATGAGAGAGAAAATAAACAATTCTACAAGTAACTGAGGGCGTTTTCTGTAGTGATGTTGATTTTTAGTTTCTGAATATCTGGAATATTTTTCAATGAGTCTACTTTGTTTGCCTTGACATAGGAGACATACAATAGTCTGTTTGTTTTATTTTCCAAGCAAATTTTTCTGATTAAATAATGTAGCATAGTTAGAAAAATTAAATTCGTAATTTTGTGACTTTATTCAGTATTCTATTGTTAATGTAATTTTCAAAACTAGTTACTACATAAAGGGGGAGTACTGAAAATAAGTCTTTGAGAATGGAGACATAATTAAATTGTTTCATAGAAAATCTGCATTTGATTCTTCCAAGGTTACTGAGACTAGATCACTTCCTAATGCCTTATTATTCTAGTGATATGCAATAAAAAGATCTTAAAAGATATACAAATAAATATTAATGTATGATTTACTTATGAGAACTTACAGAAGTTTTTAAATTGAAATGGCACTACCTAGTCCACATTTTAATTTCACTAACACCAGCTAAATCTTTTTAATAATCTAAACACAACTTCTAGACTGGGAGGGACTGCCATTCATTTTTTGATTCAATTCCAGCATTCCTTTCAGAGTAATAAAAACATTTTCTAAGGAAGCAGAAGATGCCCTTGTTTCATTATTTAAGCATCTCAGTCTCTTTGATTTTTTCCAAGCTCATGGAGCTGGCTTCAAGGACACATTTTTTAATAAGGGTTTTTGAAGAGGGCAATGATGTCACCATCACAGAAGATGTCAAGCATGCGTCTGTGCTAGATATTAGACAGAAGGGGCCCAAAGAGAGAACTCTTCAAACACAAGCCTGGATTTAGGTCTAGAATCACATCTGTTCTGTCTTAGGAGAAGACTACATTGAGAGTATTTCAAAGGGACAAAAAAATTTAGCAAGAATTACCTTTCAGTGTAAAAAAAACTAGGAAAATAAATTACAATCAATTCAGAAAAAGGTGAAGGTGGGTGTTTTAAAATTATATTTTTATCTTCATTTTTCATTTTATTTTCCTCTGGTAAAGACATGTGTCATAGTAACTAATATGTATTAAATATCTTAAAAATTGCGCTGAAACTAAATCGTCAAATAATATGTTTGGAAGGGTTTTGAAATAAGCTTAAAATTTTTCCATCTTATCTCAAGTTGATGGATTATAATACATTATCCAAATTCTGCTTTGAAATTCAAGAATGTAAGGGTTATAAATAAAATGAAAGAATAAAAAATATCAAAAATGGCCTTTTCTGTATAAAGAAAAAGATATCAATATAGATTGCACATGCATTCTACACAATGGGACCAAATTACTTGACCTTCTCTTTAATTAAGAATTAATTAATTCTTTAATTTTTTCTTGATTTTTTTTCCTTAGTGTCCCACACATAAAACACTTACTTTGTTTTCTCTGTGTTACTTTTGCAGAATGGCCACTTACTATAAATTTTTATCTACAGTCACGTTTATGACTGTAGATAAGCAACATATACACAACATATACACAACATATAAACATATGACAGCAACATATACACAAAAGTAACTGTTGTTTTTCAGTCAATAATGGTCCTTAATTAACTATGGTGAAGTCAGGAGAGAATGTAGACTTGAATGTCAGATGCATTTACACTCCCCTAAATCCTGTTTCTTGTTTATTTTTTAATAATTATTCTGCATAGCCCTCCATTCTGTCTACTTTGCTAACCTCTCGACAGACCTCTGATTATTTCTCTCACCTATCGTATTCTCAATTTATCTCCCTCTTGGCCTTGCTCACCTCAGTGTAGTGCACAATCTGATCATGTAACTTCCCGAATGCCAAACAACTCATCAACCCTCTGTGACCCTCGGCCAGTGGACGGACCCTTGATCTCTGGCACACTTTACCTGACCCACACTCTCTCCTCTAGAAAAGCCTTTGTTCTAGCTCTATCTAAATGTGTAATAGTTATGCTGAGCGTCAGGACTGAAAGTCATGAGGCCCTGCCCTTTTTGAATAACCCTCCAGATAGCTGATCATTTCCATGTCAATATAAAACTGTTAAATATTAAAACACTGTCAGACTTGAATTAGTATAAAAACTACCATTTTTGTGCAGTTATTTTTATTTAAAAATTTAAAATATTTTAAAAACTACTCAGCAGTGACTTTTTCGCTCTACCACAATTTGTAATCACAAAATTATATTTATTTCAAGTTCTATCTCTTCACAAAGTAAAACAAAGAAAGTTGATCTGAATTTGAAAAGGTCTTTATTTTTCAAAGTGTTTTAAGGTGGATCCTCAATTATGTCATGCAGAGAAGAATTTCATTCTAGATGGCTAACAGAAGAACTTTTGTCAGAAGAACCACAAAACATGCCTGGAAAAAGTTCAGCAATTTTGAAAATAAATGTCAGGACGTCAGCTCCTCATGTCTCTTGCCACAGGGTATCATTATTTGGCCATATAATGCTAGTTAGTGCTGGCCCTATATATTAACCCCACGAGATGAGTAAACAAAGTGGGACAAAGTTCCTGTGAATCAACTCTCAACTCTTTAATGTCCCCCACATAAAACGCTTATTTTGTTTGCTCTGTGTTACTTTTGCAGGCTGGCCACTTACTATAGATTTTTATCTACAGTCATAAACAACAGCAACAACAACATATACACAAAAGTAACTGTTGTTTTTCAGTCAGTATTGTTCCTCAACTAAATATGACCAAGACAAGAGAATGTAGACTTGAAGGTCAGATGAAGCCAACACTTATAAAACCTTTTGTAATCACAATACTGGTAATACCAACATTCTAAAATTCTCTGTCACTTGAACTCTATCTTCATTTTGCAACATTCTAGTGTGCTAGTAATAATTTCAAGGTAGTCACAGATGAGCAATAATAAATCAGCTTAAATGGATTGGTACTTTAGAATCTTGCAGTAGTATAAGGAAAAAAATGCTCATAAATGAGATAGTCAATAACTACATGGTTCCATTTAAAATTCATTGTCCCTGCATATGATTTAAAATAATCCAGTCTGTTTTTAAAGCTACTCTTGAAATCACTGTGAGGATGGATTGGATGTATATATGGAAATGGGGAAAGAAGTAAATGTAGGGAGAATTCTTTATTTTCTCACCCAGCCAGTTTTACAGCATTGTTTATGTGGTAAAATCAAAACTCCACTCGCAAGATGGTGATATTGTATATAATAGTGAAAAAGCGGAAACTGCTTGACTGTCACTAAAGTGTTAATAGGTCAGTGTAAAAGTTGATGCAACACGATGCTATACAGCTGTTAAAAGATATTTTAAAATATCATTATAAGAAAAATACAAAGCATTCTTACACTTATAAGATAATACATCTGTTTATATTTATATATGTGTATATACATATGTTGTAGAATATATAATTACATATACATAAGTATGGAAGGGTATGTATGAAAATAAAAATACGGTTTATCTTTTTGTCATAGGATAATGGATAATTATTAGTTTCTTTTTGATCTACATTTCTAAAATTTCTATAGTAAATATGTTACAAGTATTACTTTTCTAATAAGAAAAAGAACAAAATTATTTTAAGTAAGGTTGATGGTCCTCAGAAATTATTATTATTACATAATACCTATGGCTATATGTATGTGTATGTATAATTTAACACATACCACTGAAAGTATTTCTTACAGAAAATTGCTTCTGACCCTTCGTTGATAGGATTGCAAATATGCAATCAAAAGCATTATTTTCATTTTCTTTTTGCTTGTTGATTGCTTAGTGCACCCAAGAATGAGCTGCTGCTTGGGAGTTTGAATTCCATGGCCTCTCCTTAATCTTGTAGGCATTAATCCAAGGTTGGATACATTTTCAATTTTCCTTTTAATCAAATCTATGATCCAGATACCAGAAAGGAGACTCTTGCAGCTGAGTTGCAGCTGTAGCTCCTCTCCTCCAAAATTGAAGACCAAGTATATCAGGAAAATAAAGTTAACTCAGCCAAAAGCAAAGAAGAAAAATCATGTCACACACACACACCCCTCAGTGTTTCCCAAACTGTCAAAATTCATATGCGAAAACATTTTGTTTACACTTTTTAAAAATTATGTAGCTATCTATATAGCTTAAAATGGAAGAAAAAGTAAATTCTCATAAAAACACAAAAGAAATTCGAAAATACTCACATGTAAGCATTTTAAAGCTATAAAAACACGCAATTATACAAATTAACCCATGTTAGTATTTCATAATAATTACACTCCCAAATATTCAATTGCACATAACAGGTAAAAATCATTTTGGGTTTTATGATTGCTTTAAATTTGTTCTCCTATGGCAAAATTCATGCCCATATCCGTATATAAGACTTTTATAGTCCTCTAGATTTTTTCATTAAAACATGGGTCAGAGTTATTATATGCAATTACATAATTTTAAATTTATTTTTAAATGAACATGTTTCCTTGGTAAGATCATTAAGTGATTATAGCAAAACACCATTTTAGTTTGTGTTCCATCTGGCACTTCAACACTCCATTCAATGATTAGCCCAGAGTAAGGCTGCATAGCAGTAGCCAGCAAATGCATAGCAGTATCCCCAACAAATGAATAAAAAAACCCTCTTCTCTCAAACAGCATCATTCAATTAATTCTGAAACTTTCTACTGTTTTTAAAATAAACCTCTCATTTTATAGCACTTCCTTACATTCTTTCTTTGAGGAATCATAGTATCTATCTTATAAGTTATTTTAAAAATTACGCATTTCACAAGATGTCTACCAAAGTGTATGTAATGTGTGTCCCTGTGGAAACACTGCACACTCTGGAATAAAATTAGCCTGCATTTAAATGCTTACTCCTTTATCTCCTGTGTGGCTTTGGATAAGTTATCTTAATATTTTTGAGCTTCAGTATAAACATCTATAGAATAAAAAACTTAGCTAACTAGAGCTGTAGTTGTGAATAATAAATAACATGTTTAAAGCATCTGTTATATTGGAGGAATTTCCATACTAGACACTGAAAACCAACTAAAGACTAAGTACTCTTTAATCTATTTTGTACAAGACTTCATATCTTACACTTAGTTAGGAAATCATCATCCTTAATAAAAAAATTCATGAAACTAATGTTACCTATGAAGTTATCTCAGTATAATGGACTACTTTTAACAAAACAACAACTAACTGGCTCCTGCAAGATTCTCATTTGTGGCAGACTGTCTCTAATGTACAAAAATTACCATCTCAATGGGAAAAAAATAAAGGGCACAAAGAAGCTATAAACACAGTGAAAGCTCATCAATCGTGGTGAAGATAGTTTATCAAAGCAACCAAGTCCACACATTAATTTACGAGCTTGTCTACAATTTGCCATTCAAAGGAAATGACCAGGATCTTGAAATTTCTAACAAACAAAGTAATAACATGCCTGTCCTTCTGTATGAGAAAGTGCTGCTAGGTCTTTGAATCAACTGGAAGAAAACATGACTTATTCAATAGCACACTTAGTGACATGTGCGATTGTTCTCTCCTTAATTAGTAGAGATTCATACTTCCCAGGTATGGAACTGAAGTTAATTGGGGTCTCAGCATTAAAAAAACCCAAAAAAACTATAGTAATTGGCCTGCACATGTGGCTCCTATAGTCACTGAATTCTGTTTCTTAAAGTTGCCTCTTGTTTTATTTAGTGATAATAGGGAAGAATATGTAAAGAAATAAATATACACACAAAAATCCACATACCTGAAAACTTGGACATTTCCCACAAAACTGGTGAAAATAATACAGAATACTGTATGCATTAGTAAAAGTGTACCACTTTCTTTTATCCCTTAACACGATCCTGTGGCATGATCCTTTCATTATCTTAATTTATAGATGAAGAAAAAAGTCTATAAAAGTTAAAAAATTTAACAGAGTTCAAGTAGTTGGTAATAAATTGGCAGACTCAATGAATGTGACATTTATTCTCTCTAAAGTCTGCTTTCTTAATCTCCCAGGCAGAAACTGCTAAGAATTCACACAGAAAGATCAGCAAGTCTGACTATCATACACATTGATCATCAACAAAATAATAAAAGGGAGGAAATTGGAGGAAGAAACTTCAGACTACAGGAAAGTGCATATAGATTTCAGAAATGAGCATACCTTAGAGGCCATTTATTTAATCTTCTTGCCATAGAGTAAAGCTCAGCTCAGGAAGATAAGGACAACTCTGCTTTCCACCTTCTAATATCTTCCCATAATACCATTGTATAAAAGCTTTAACAGTATTTCTTTCCAAACAATTTGGAGAAGATTCTACTCTACTTCTGACCTCTACCTTGATTTGTGAGAATTCAGTGATTTAGGTAATGTGCTGCGTGGATTTCCTCTTATCATTGCAGAATAAATCTCCATGGCAGCAAGACCTATGCTGTAACAAGTGAGTCTGTGGAAAAGGAAATGAAACATTCTATGAATGGGGTAATTTTCTTCTCTAATGAAGTGGAAAAATAAGCAGTTGGTGAAATAATGTTTAACACATTTCTAGAGCCACTTCTATACTGCTAAAAAGATGATATTCAATTTAGTTATAGCTGCATAATAATTTAAGAACACAGTTGAATCTATGATCAGCAATTATTCTATAATACTGGACCTGGTTGGAATAAAAAGGAAAACGTGGGAATTAAGAATTTTCTCCAGGAAATGTGTCTGGCTTAATTTTGTTTTCCTCTACTCTCTATTTTATTCTATCTGATTTCAGCAATCAGATGTTCAATGCATCTCACTTATGCCCTTTCTGCTTTCTAAATAGATGCTATTTTCCTGTGGGTATGCTTGGTCTCCTCCAGCTGTTATGCCTCATAGATCAGCTACGCCCTTCCTTGCTTCAGGATTTTTTCACTCCTTCATCCCTGGCTGCAGTATTTTGTACCCCAACATACTGTTCTAACCTAATTCAGAACAATTTGATCTGTGATGTCAAAAGACAAAATGACTGCCAATTTAAAGATCTTTCTTGGCTTTTCCTTGTGATTCAAGAACCTGGCAGAGGGGACTTCCTTATACTCACTAAAACTAGCCTGTTTAGGGATTTGGCTATTATCTCTGCAGTTTTCTTGGATGGTCAAATAATAGGTTTAGTTTTTGCTTGGTGGTGTGGAACTGTAGCAAAAGAGAAGTCATTCTACTTTGGTTTGGTCTGTTGAACCTAGCACAGAATCTCACTCCAAACCAATGAACTCTTGTGAATTTTTATGTAACAGCAGGAACTTCATTCCTACATTCCTTTAACAAATATTCCCTGACAGGTCCATATTAAGAGTTGCCCAGGGCCAGGGATTTAGCTCAGTGGTTTCGCTGCCTGCTGCACAAGTGCAAGGACCTGAGTTCGATCCCCGATACCAAGAGTTGCCCATACAGTGGCGAAGAAGTCACTGTCTAATTTTTTGAAGTTGAAACTGCTAAATAAACAGCAATGTGTGAAACCCTATGGAAGAAATTGACCCTATTCGGCTGCCACAGATACCTTCTTCGGGAAGCAACTCAGCTAAAACTTGAAAAATTCATCAGAAATCTACCCAGGTGAGGGTTTGGGAAGGAATAGTATTGTAGCTGAAAGGGGTAGCATGTGTTCTCTTGATGTAAAAGGGGAGCAGTAACCAAGTGTGAAAAAATTGGATGCACTCTTGATTTATAAAGCAAACAAAGGTTTTTCTTTCAACTATTATCAGCTACAGTGAGCAGCGGTGATAGGTCCAAATCAGCACGGTACTACTAAACTTTCAGTTATTAGAGCAAACATCTGAAATAAATTAACTTGTAAGGAGAAAAGGTTTATTTTTGCTCATAGTTTTGTAGCTTCTCATCCATGATTGATTGGCCTCATCTATTTGGGCCTGTGGTGGCACATTGTGGTGGAAATGCTTGCTAGAGTAGAACTATTCACCTTGTGGTGGGGAAACAGAGAAAGAGGAAGAGGCCAGTGTCTCACAATTTCCATTAAGGGTACACCCCAGGGGCCAAAAACATCCCTCTATTTCCCACCTCTTAAAATGTTAAACACCTGCCCAAAGTGCCACTCTGGGAAACAGCCTCTAACACCTGGGGCTTTGGGGACATTCCAGGTTCAAACTACAGCAGCATCGTCACATAATTTCTCCCAAAACACTGAACTATTCTCAGCTCCTCCACCTGTGAGTGAGAATATACTCTCCAAAGCCACACAGAGTAGGTGCAATTGTTAAGTGAGAAAAATTCAGGATGCAGACCAAGTATTGTGTGTTGTATAAGATATTGTAGCTGTTATTAATTAATTTGCAGGTCTAGTCAGGTTATTCTGCTTGATAACTAGTGACCTATTTTATGAAGAGACAGGAGATCACTTAAATTTTAATATATTTATCAATTTTAATGTCTGTATATAATCATTTGCATATTTATGTATATTTTATGTATTTGTCCATGCATATGGACACCACCACACCATACTGTATCCAACAGTTCAGATTTGCATAAAAGAGAAAATAAATGAGGCAAATTCAGAAAGTTGAGAAGTTAAAACAGGTAAGGCTCACACGGAAGAAAGAATTCCACTGTTGAGTCTTTACTCGTGACCTGAAATTACATTTGTTCTTACAACTTGCTATCTTAAATGGCTTCAAGAATCCAGGAACTTGGTGCTCCTGTGCCCTCAGACAACTCCTGGCACTCCTGTAGTTCTTCTGCCTAAATGCAGAGTTACTGGGTCTGGACTGAGGAGCATGAGTTTCCCATCCATCTGTAAGAGCCCTTCCTTAAAGATGCCCCCAGCCCACTCAAATGGAGGCAATATTTTATTTAAAAAGCCCCTCACTCTGCTGAGGGCTGATTCCTACAGCTCCAAAGGGAGTTTTGGCATTTCTTTTTGGAATTCAGCAGAGAAATGTTAATTATTTACTACAGTAAGAGGTAGCTTACTAAGATAATGTGTTTAATGTTTACCAGAATCAGATTTTTTTTTAAATGAGCCATTCTGCCATAGGCCCAAGGAAGGGGAATACTCATTGTTTCTGTTTAATCTCATTTTTTATCTTAACTACTTATGGGAACAAGTCTTTAAAAAAAAGAAAAGTAAGTAAATAAAAGTTTATCATGTTAAAGTTGTTAGCTTTATGTATGCCAACATTTGCGGTACTTCTCCTTTATGTCTGTGGTGTCTGTCAGATGATGTGTTTCCAGAGCTGGGAGCTTGGCTAAACTCTGAGTCCCTCCAGGAAAAGACTGTGTGTTATTCTACTGGCTTCTCTCTGCTAATTCTGTATCTGCTACTGAGAGCGTTTTGTTGCTTAAGTAAAACGGTTCATTAAAGTGAGCATAGATTAGTCCTGTTTCTATCAACAAATTTCAGCAATTTTATTAATTTTCTACAAAGACATCCAATTTAACAAACACTTATTGATCAATAACATGTATCGTGAAGCTGTTTCCTGCAGATGGCCAAAATTGCAGCAATAAATGACAACTCTATACCTCATGCTTGCCAGATATTATGATTCATACATGTGAAATTAATAAAAAATAGAAAAATACTTCATTATCTACTAGTGCCTATTCTTTTTCTAAATGTGGGGTCTACAAATGGTGGAAGAACAGGTGCTTTTAAAAATAATTAAGAGCTAAGGATGTAGCTTGGTGGTAGAGCACTTGACTAGCACGCATAAGGCCCAGGTTTGTTCTCCAGTACTTTGAAAAGCAACAACAAAAAATTGATAATCATAAGTCTAAAAAAAAATTAATGATGAATTTATCTAAAAAATCTCTATTTTTTCTCTTTATAACAATAATGCATGTGTAGTAATTCCCCGATATCCAGTCTAACACTTAAAATATTAATAAAATGTAATGCATGTTTATTGTAAAAAAAATCAGACATTAAAGATATGTATATTACAGAAAGGAAAATTCTTCCATGATATAGTAGAAAGTGCTAATCCTGAAACAAGTATAGCTATTCTTGATCTCTTTTGCTTTCCATTTGCATAGAATATCTTTTGCTATCCTTTTACTTTTAGTCTATGCATATCCTTACAAGTGAAATGAATCTTTTATAGGCAGCATATATTTGGGTCTCATTTCTAACATATTCAACCATTCTTTTTTTTTAATTAGAACATTTAAACCATTTACATGCAATGCAATTATTGGTAGGTAAAGACTTACAACTACCATTTTGTTAATTGTTTTCTAGTTGCTTTGTAGATCCTTTGTTTCTTTCTTCCCAAAATTCTAATCTCATGGCAAGAGAGATCTGGGGATTTGAAGACAGTTTTATTCAGTGGCTGCCTTATCTACTCTGCAGGAAAGTTAGTAACAGAAGGAAGAACAACTCCATCATTTCTTCCAATCTTAAAATGCAAAATTAGAATTTTCCATATTGTTATATGATTGAATCATGGTAATTGATGTTATTAGATGAACAAATTAGATAAAGTCAGCCATGAGTTTACATGCAGGATTTTAGAACCTGTGATTTAGATAATCCACCCTTTCAATTACTGTTGGTGACTCTTGAGTAGACAAAGTAACTCAGCTCCATTTAGTGTCAGCCCATTTGGGAAGGCATCTCCCAAGAAACATCACCACAGAGTATGTAGTCACCTTTCCTTTCTTTTTGATGTAAAATTTACCACCTATGACTCTAAAATGGATGACTTCAAAGAAGAACACCAGAGCATTTTGGAGAAATTGACCCAATTGAAATTTCTCTTTCCTCAAACCTGTCAGCTCCCTTCTCCTCTGATAAGTGAGAATGCTGACTGAATCATGGCCACTGTGTCCTTTACTTTAGAATATTTTTTTTTGGTACTGGGGATTGAACTTGGGACCTTGCACTTGTGAGGCAGGCAGCAGAACCATTGAGCTAAATCCCAGGCTCTCCTTTACTTTAATTGCTTTTATCTTGTTCAATATCATGCTGCAAAATTTTACTATTTTTTACTCATTTACAGGCCCCACCTTTCCCCGAAACCTCAATTATTTGCTCCTAATTATTCTGAAAATATAGACATTTTTATTTTATATCATATAAAAGCATTTTTTTCTCCAAACAAATATTTATTTATAACCACCATATTTGTGGTATACCATGTGGATGAAAGAGAAGATAAAGAGAAGGAATCTAAACAGAAAGAAAAAATAAACATTGATCATGTTCTTAAGGCACTTAAAAACTAATTGCTATGTGCATAAATAACTATATTTGTGCTTTTTAAAAAAAGGACTAATTGACAAAGGTGAGAACTTAAGAAAACATTTTGAAAATCTAGCAGAAAGAGAAATTAAACCACTTAAAGAGTTCCTGTTATACTTCATGGAAGAATGGAAATAAACCTGGTGTTGAAGGACATATAGTAATTAAACACTGTGATAAAAGGAAAACATAACTTCAAGGCAGGTAACTACATTGAATAGTAATTTCTTCTTTAGTTATTAAAATAAAATGGTTCATAATAGACCAGTAACCAAATTTGTAAGCAGAAACATTGAAACACTTAAAGTAGAAGGCATGTTTGTGTGTGTGATGGGGAAATCAAGAAAATTTCATTTAGAGCTGTTCAAAATATATGGGTACAAAATCTGTTCATCCCATGAAATGAAAAAATTTTTTTAAAAAACAAAAATTCCCTGAGATTTATCACTAATTATATATAGGATATCAGGTACAGGCCTTTATTGGCATTGACAACCAACAGAGACTGCTTTGGGTACAGTATATGCATCCCTGGTTCACACAGTGTTAAGGAGAACAGGGATAAAACAACCCCCCTTCTCAGTGAGATGAGAAAAATAACAGGAAGTGGCTGTGCCTTAAATGACCTCTCCCATTAAAGGGTGAGAAGGACTGAAAGTCTGGAATTAATTACAGGGTATTGAGAATTGTACTCTTGGTTTCATTCATTCAACAAATTGTAGTTGGGAGCCAACCTACATTATGCTAGGTGCCTTGCTGCACAAGATGCAAAACCACAGAAGATAATCAAACATACACTTGTTCTTCTCTCTACTTGGATTTCTCCCCATGACCATCACTCCTACACACACATTTCAAGATTCTCCAGCTGGCTCTTTAAACCCCTTCATGGATCACTTTTAATTAACATATCACCCTTCTTTTATAGAGATAGTCTCAATTCTTTCTTCTCTCACAGAATTCTGTTCTTTTTCTTTGGCACAGTTTTCCCAATTTGCAATTGTATTCTTATTTATATATTTACTCTTTTTAATTTCTCTCTCCCAGAATAGAATGGCTTTTCTCTGAGAGCAAAAACCCAATATGTCCTGTTTACCTTTTTACACTTATTGTCTCACAAAATTCTGTCATTATGTGATATTCCAAAAGTTATAGTGAAAGTATTAATGATCTTCCTGTTCAGGGAGGAAACCACCATTGAACTGATAATTAGATACGTTATGAGCTATTGTCTCTTACAAACTAAATGGTGTGACAAATAGTCCCAATTTGCCCAGAACAATGGGGTCCTCTAAGTCATAGTATTTTCACTACTGAAAATGGGATAGTCATAGGAAAACTGAGATGGTTTTTCATTCTTGCAAATTAAATGCATGGTTTGCAAGAAAATGGAGATTGCAATGTATGATTAGAGTAACATGAACCCTAATGTACATTTATTTTATATATATTTTTTGTTTTGAGAGAAAAATCTAACTACATCTTCTCCCTGTTCCTTCACATTCCATCCAAATCAAAAGGTAAGAGATGGTTACCCAGCATGTTCCATGTGAGGAAACTGAAGCTTGGAGGGTTTAACAGATTTCTCCAGAGCCATTTAAAAAAGAAATACTGGAAGACAAGGATGCCTACTATCACCACTCCTGTTCAATATAGTTCCGGAAACATTAGCCACAGCAATTAGAAATGAGAAGAAATAAAAGGAATAAAGATAGGAAAGGAAGAAGTGAAACTGTCATTATTTGCTGATGATATGATACTTTACATAGAAGACCCAAAAAACTCGGTCAAAAGTCTTCTAGACCTAAATGACAGATTCAGTAGAGTAGCTGGATATAAGGTCAACACTCGAAAAACAGTGGCCTTCTTATACACAAATAGCAGACTCATTGAGAGAGAAATTTGAGAAACAATTCCTTTTACAATAGCATCCAAAAAATGAAATATCTAGGAATCAACCTAACAAAGGGAGCAAGAGATCTCTATACTGAAAACTACAGCACTCTGAAAACAGAGATCAAGGAAGATATAAGAAAATGGAAAGACATCACTTGTTCCTGGGTAGGAAGAACCAATGTAGTGAAAATGGCCATACTTCCAAAAGTACTATATATATTTAATTCAATGCCTATTGAAATTCCAACAATATACTTCACAGAACCAGAGAAAAAAAGTACAAAAATTCATTTGGAAACAGAAGAGACCTAGAATAGCAAAAACAATTCTAGGCAACAGAAACATGGCTGGGGGTATCACAATCCCCAACTTGAAACTACACTACAAAGCTACTGTGATAAAAACAGCATGGTACTGGCAAAGAAACAGACCCCAGGATCAGTGGAATAGATTAGAAGATGCAGAAACAACTCTAGACATACTCAGCCACCTCATCTTTGATAAAGGAGCCAACTACCCTCACTGGAGAAAGATAGCCTCTTTAACAAGTGGTGTTAGAAAAACTGGATTTCAACTTGGCACAGATTAAAACTAGACCCATACCTATCACCATGCACTAAACTAAGATTGAAGTAGATTAAAGATCTAAATATTAAGACAGAAACACTCAAATTTGTGGAAAATAAGTTAAGTAGAACTCTTGAAGACATTGGCATAGGAAAAGACTTTATGAGCAAAACCTCAGTAGCACGGGAACTAGCACAAAGAATCAACAACTTCGATCTCATCTTATTAAAAAGTTTCTGCACAGCAAGAGAAACCACCAACAGAGCTAAGAGACAACCTACAATGTGGGAAAAAAATTTTAGCAGCTGTACCTCAGACAAAGGTCTACTATCTAGAATATATAAGGAATTGAAAAAAAATCAGACCCCCCAAATTCAAAGACCCAATTCAAAAATGAGCATCTGAAATGAACAGACATTTCTCAGATAAAGTAAAAGTAGCAAATAAATATATGAAAAAATGTTCAACATCACTCGTCATTTGAGAGATGCAGATGAAAACAACACTGAGATTCCACCTCACTCCACAAAGAATGGCTGCTATCAAGAAATCAACCAATAACAAATGCTGGGGGGGTGTGTGGAGAGAAAGGAACCCTTCTCCATTGTTGGTGGTGTTGCAGACTGGTGCAACCACTGTGGAAATCAGTATGGAGATACCTCAAAGAACTAGGGCTAGAGGTCCCATTTGACACAGCTATTCCCCTGCTGGGTATCTTCCCCAAAGAATTAAAAGAATTATACCACAGCGATATATGTGCACCTATGTTTATAGCAGGACAGTTTGTAATAGCCAAAACTTGGAAACAGCCCAAATGTCTACCAACTGAAAACTGGAAAAAGATGTGTTTTTTTTTTTTTGTAGAATGGAGTACTACTCAGCCATAAAGAACGAGAAACTAGAGACATTTATAGCTAAATGTATGCATATTGAGGCCATACTCTTAAGTGAAATAAATAGGACGCACGTGTAAATACCGAATAGTTTCTCTAGTGTGAGAAACTGAAAGTGTAAAGAAGGATTAAAATGAATAATTGATAATTTGAAATAGGAAAAGGTCCAAAGGTATAGGGGTGGTGGGAGAGGAAGGGGAAAGGGAAGAAGGGAAAGGAAAAATTATGAGAAAAGAAAAAAAAATGGAAACGAAGCCTATGTAAATAGGGAAGGGCGGAGGGGTGAAGGGTGCACAGGTAATGGGAAAAAAATAAGAACCAAGATACATCATGTACAGGTACAAGCACCCAAAGATAAATGTAAATGTATTGTATACCTAAAATGTACCAGTAAAAGAATAAAAAAAAAAAAGGAAATACCAGAAGCTATGCTTTTGGAAAGATGCTTACTGCCATGCCTGACCCCACACATCACACTGTTTGGTCAACTCAGAGAAAAAGTAAACCTGTAACTTCAGCCTAATTAATACCACACTTCTGGAGGTATTATTAGAAACCTGAGATAAGTTGACACTAAGAGTCAGTAAACCTGAAATATAGCTAAATAATATCTTTTATGGGTTCCATACCAAGTGTAACATTTCCGTGTTAGGAATATTTTCACTACACTGATATTTTCTTCAGATCTTTGAAATGTTTTTAACTGTATGCTTTTGATTTCCAATGTCATGATGTTGTTGTTGTTATTAATTTTTTTCTTGACACTACCTCATTATGTCTGTGACCTGTATCTTTTTTTTTGAAGCTCACTCTGTCATTTTGTGACTATGTACATGCAGAGCTTCACTAAAGATGGGAAGATGCTCATTATCCATCGTTCATCTCTGACCAAGCCTCCAGAAACCATCAATTTAGGTAATTGGAAACTACTGAAATTTTAAGAATAAATTTTAGGACAAGGGTCTAAAAGGGTGGTTTCTAATGAGTTAAAGTACAATGAATGGAAATAAAACTAGCCATATTTAAAAATAGCAGACATGTTTAATAAAACAGTTTCTTTTGTGGTAATTTAGGAAAATCATCTTTCTTTAGTTGTCTTCGAGATAAGCTGAGTCTGGCAAGAGAGCACTAAAGGTCAAATACAAAGATCTATGAGCTACAGAGAGGTGAAATATTAGAGTGAATCAATGATTTCTTGTCTTCGTGTTAGAGAACTTTAACCTCCAATTCACTTGAGGAAGCTTCTTAGCGTAAACACAAAACCCATTAAATATTAAACCAAAGCATGTAGTATGTAGAGAGAAGAACACCTTTCATAAATAAATTGGCTAGGGGAGATCTGCATCATTTTTCTTCCAATTTAGGTAGAAAGATGAAAGACAAGTTATTGATTTGGAACTTAGCAATTGCATCACCATTGATCTAAAATATAAAATGAAGAAGTGTGCTTAGATAATCACAATCTGAGCATAAAGAAAATGAAAATATACTTCTCGAGGGTCCGCCTGGTTCCAGCTCTTGTAGACAAGTGTAAAGAAAGTTTTCCAACCAAGGGAAGTCTCTAACCTTACACACTTGCTCTATTTTATACAGACTTCAAGGCATGAGCCACACATTTGGAAAGCAGATGGAAAAGGAAAAGAAGTTGACCCCTTCTACTTTTTCTGGGTTTCTAGGATACCCCTTTTACTTCACAGACGTGTCCTTTTTATTTCAAAGGACTGTTCTTTAGCTTCCAAAATGATCATGTTTCATACACAGACTAAAAAGAAAAGAATTCTTATCACCAGGGCTATTTTACTTCAAAATGAAGAAAATAGTCAAAGAACCAAAGGCCTTCTCTTAGTAAATCTTTTTTTAAAATATAACTATCTCCCACCAACATAAATCTTACAATCAATCAAAACTTTAAAGAAGGCTGTTAACAGGAAAACAACTAGAAAAGTGCTGAAATTGGGATAAAGGCCTAGATACATTTAGATTTGGCAGGTTTAATAACATTGAGTGTAAAAAACAGAGGGAAATAGTTAATGATTTTCCAAGCACGATAGCATTTTTGTTCTTCAGTGAATAATGAGTTAGATTATGCATGTAGAGATCTCATTAAAGTAAAGGAAAACATTCATAATAATTTGAAAAGATCATCATAAATATACAAAAATATAGCAAGTAAAAAAAGTCTCCCAATAAGTTTGAAATAATAGCATTAACATTAGCCAAAGTCAAGCATATGGTAGAAAGCATTAAAAGAAGGTAATTTTTAAGGTCATTGTTGATTTAAGGTGACTGAAGGCATAATAGACCTAGTTTTATAAGATAGTATCAAAAAGCATAGAAATATCTGCTTCTAGAAATTAAAAATAGCTATGAAGAAAATTATAAGGTTTTCACAGTCCATTACTAATCCATAAAAAACAAATAAAAGGCATAAATTAGAACACAGAGAAAATTTCTATTATTTATAAAATAGAATTTATTTCAAATTTATATCCCTTTAGCAACAAAAAAGTGTATCTGCATCTCATGTCAATGGAAAAGTCAAAAACATTGATCAAATATCTGGTGGCAGAAGTTATGTATTTTATAAAATTTTTACATAAATGTGACTATATATTTAAAATGAAACTGCTTAGAGGGTTAAAATTCAAGAATTTTTTCAATAATAGACTGCTTAGAAATAAAAATGAAAATGCCACATATCAAATCTAAAGAACAAAATAATCAATAAGTATATAGTTAAGTTCATGTTTTCATAGTATTTTCTTGCTTCATGATTCAAATACTTTGATTACTAATAAAGTAAATGAATAAATAGAATTCAATGGTAATTGTATTTTAAAACGTTTATTATTTAAAATAGAGAAAATAAATAAAATAAAATTCAAAAATTTCAAAACAGGGGAAAACTAAGCCCAAGGAAAGGAAGCAGAAGAAAATAATTAACATAAAATTAAAAGGCAGAAAAAAAGAGTAATATGAAATTCAGTTGGTCTTTTGAAAGACAGTAAAATTTATCAGCTTCTCAGAAATGTAATAGAAAGCAAAAACAATAAATTTAAAAGTAAGAAAGAAATTAAACAAATTGCTAAATAGAAAAATTAAAACTTTTAAGACAATATTATCTACATATGCTTACAAATAAATTTAAAATTTTAGTGATGTAGATGTTTTGGGGGAAATACAAATTATTAAAAGTGGCTAATGAAGAAGCATAAAGTCTACACAGATAATTCATATAGAAAAAAATTGGAAAGAATTTATCCAGAAAAAAATCTTCAGAGCCAATATTAATATTCTTTACTTCTTTAACATTTTTAATACAGCAACAATTTCCATCTTACCTCATTTGTTCCAAAATATTAGAAAGAGGAGACAATTTCACCTCTGAATATGTAGCAGAGCTATGACATGGGTCAGTGATGTCTTCCTACTCAAACTCTAGGGTTATTTTTCACTGTAGAGCAACAGTCTGATTCTCTCCAATATGACAAAGCATATTTTTTTATACAAAAACTATGGTTTCTTCCTACCCATTTTACAAGAGAAAACACTAATGCTCAATGAACTAAATTATCTTATCCCAGATCACCTAGTGACGAATTCCCACATGTCCGTTTGAAAACCATATTCTTTCTACCACTTTGCCTATCCATAACCTCAGAATCATCAGCCTCCAGCCTGCAAGATGTCTCCTGGAAGTAATTCTGCAGTTAAACTTGCAATAGTTCACCCTCATTTGTATTCTATAACCACACTTAACTCTTAGGCATCATTTCTATGATACTACAAACCTGAATTCCTTTAAGTCAAGAAAATGTATTTATATCTGGCTTAAACTGGATTGCTTATGAAAAGCTGCTAATCATTTACAGGATTTTTTCCTAGGGCTTCTCCCCCATCCCTCTCTCTTCTCATTAGGGTGATTAAGTCCTGAGAGATCCTGGGGAGGCAGGAAGGCTTACCCAGACTCTGGATGTAGGCACAGCGGTACTGGTTCATGATAATTTCTCTGCTGGTGTATATTACTTGCATTGCTCAACTCTTCCATTGACTCAAGAAAGGTAGGAAATTACCATGTCATCACCCAGTGCTGGCCACCTGCTGCTCATCATCTGCTGCAGAATCCTCTTACTCTGCATCTCTGGGACCTTTAGCAGGCATGCCAGCTCTCATCTTTAAGCTCCTTTCTTGCTTCATCCCTTAGATTTCTTCTTTAGTTTGTAGATAAAAAGACTTGAGTGTCAAACTTCAGTCCTCTTTTTCTCATTCACTTTACTTTGTCATCCGTTTTATTTAACTACTGCTGTTATGCTGAGATAAACAAACACTAGGATGAAGCTCCACTTTTCCCTATAGTTCTACTCAAGAAGCAAAACATCCATTTTCTGAATTTTATGATCACTTTTGACTTAGAGGTTAATGGGCAAATCTCAAATCTCTAGCGCATTGAAAACCAATACAACTTTTCTTTAGTTCTCCAAACAGGCCCTAGCTTCTACAACAACCTAATACATCATGTTCTAGCTTGTTATCTAGTTGTCTCCCTGAAGCCATTCTAAACTCCTCCTTTTTTCTCAGCACTTTCAATTTGTCATTAACCAAACATTTTCAGTTATACCCCTTTGTAACTTTGGTCTCTGGCCTTACTCTTCCGTTCTAGCAGCCAAAGATGGTTCTGATCATTTTGTGATGTTTACACAATGGCTTCCTTATTGATTCATTTTCCTGAGTTCTACTTCCATGGAACTCAATGCTGCTAATCTTGCTGATTTCTCCTCCTCCTCCTCCTCCTCTTCCTCCTCCTCCTTCCCCTCCCCTTCTTTTCTTCTTTCTCCTCCTTCTTCTCCTTTTCTTTCTTCTTCTCTCTCTTTTTTTATGATACTGGGAACTGAACCCAGGACCTACACAATGAACTATATCCTAGACCTTTTATTATAATTTTAAGACAGGGTCTCACTAAGTTGCTAAATTGCCCAACGTGGGCTCAAACTTGAGATCCTCCTGCCTTAGCTTCCCAGTATGCTAGCATGATGTGATCTATTAAAGTTTCATTTACAATTCCTATTGCCTTCTGAGTTGACAGTGCATCCCAAGTGATGGTCCCCAGACCATGATGCTCCATGGCCCATGCCTTCTTACTTCTCCTACTTTACCTCCCCTATTTTTCCACCCTATTTTATTGGGAAGAATATATCTGTGACCCCTAGAAATAATCAAGCTTTCATCTCCAGACTATGATCATTCTTGTCTGTCATTCTAAAACATCCTTTTCTTATCCTTCCCTTCACTTAGGTAATTCTCATTTATTTTTTCAATTCAAGCAGAATTTCTTCCAAAAAACTTTCTTCCTCCTACACTTCTCCCATGCCGTATCTGAATTAGGATACTGCTCACCACTGGGCTCCTGCAGGTCCCTGGTGAGATGTCCTCTATAAAACATCTTACAGAAATTATTTATTTTGTTTCTTCTAAAGAAGTAAATCCCTACAGGAGAGAGAATGTGTCCCCTATATTCACAAATTCAGGTTTTAGCACAATTTTGAATGGCATAGTAGCCAATCAAAAAGTATTTGTTAACTAAATCATTCAATAAATACAGAGTTACTTGGTGGCTGTGAAATCATGAGCAAAATATTTAACTGTTTCAGTTTCTTCATTTATAAATTGCAATAATTTTACCCCTGTCTCTTATTATCTAAAAATAATTAAATAATATTGTTTAATACAGTTCTTTGTTCAAAGTCTTGCCTGAAAGATTTGATTCTATGTCTATTCCCTCACTTTTATTGTTTGTCAGATATTTTCACTGGCTATGTTACCCACAGCAGGTTTAAAAATCTTCCCAAGTTTCATTTTTCTTATCTATTGATAACTTAATGTAGTACTACCTTCAAAAATTAAGTGAAATAATGATATAAAAGATGTAGTAGAGCTTAGCACATATTGAATACCTAATATACGTTTATTATCATTATTATTATTTACCAATTTGGTTTTAAAGAATAATACTTTTATTAATAATGCATGTTATAAACAAAGCTGTGCTTATGATTCCAGGAATCAGCATTACAGAAAAAAGTCTAAACATTTACTAAGCTTGTTAAAGAAATAAATTGCCTAAAACAAAAATTTAACACTTTCTGAGAATGGTAACCAATGCCAGAAATTAATTTATTATTGCTATTAGCATGTGGAATTTATTTGAAGCTAATATCTATAAAGTATTCTCAAGATTAATATTAAATCTCTTCCTAGAATTCAAAGGACATTTAATGATAGGGTATAATAATAGTTAACAATGTACATATCTGGGGCATATATTTTGACATTTTTCAACCACTTTGGAACATTAAGCATCAAGGGAAGCAGAAATAGCACAGATGAAAAGAAAAAGAAATTAATAATGACTTTAGAGAAAGCAAAGGAAACATTTTCATTTGACCTACATTTAGAAAGAGAACTGTAACACAGAGATAATGAGAATATGTTGGGCAAACCAAATACCCAATACTTAAACTCAGTTTTTGCTATAGATTGGGGAAATATTAACTTTGTAAAATCTTTAAATTTGTTGACTATATTTATAGAACAAGAATGTGTATTAAGAAGAAACAAATAGAGAATTGATCTTTCAAATAGAAAATTTTTCTCAAATTGTTGGATAATCCACTTTTGACAGAGAACATGCCCATTACAACTGCCACAGCCAGTCTGAGGAGTCATTATTTCCATTTATTGGACATTACCAATAATGTTATGTTGTTGTATCAAACAGAGACAACTTGGTGCCTGCCCTAAGGGTAAAAGAAATTTCAAAATGGGAGGACAAAGCCTTAATAAGTACATTAGATTTATCTTTTGACTCTTGGTTATATTTGGCAGCTTCTCTATACAAATGGTATTTTCTATGTATTATCAACTAAAATACTGCAGAAAGGTTAGCAATGTTGTTCTCAAAAGGAATTAAACACTCTTTGCTGATAAAGCTGCTTTCATTTTTCTCCATTTACCTAAGTAGTTTAAAACCTTATTTGGAAGAAGCTAGGGGGTGAAATATAAACATTTTCTTTAAGCAAAGCGCATTCTTTTCAGAGTCTGCCCTTGTTATATTGGGACATCCAACTTATCTACATACAGTTTTGAGGTGCTTAGATTACGGTGAGAAGGCCAATGCACATATATTTTAAATATTTCTTTTTGTGACAAGAGGGAGAAACCAAAAAAGGCAGAAGCCTTGGTTTGAAACCAAAGCGCACATATCTTAATGAATGAATGAGTTTCTAGTTCTAGCACAATCAGGACAAGTGTGTGTGTGTGTGTGTGTGTGTGTGTGTGTGTGTAGGGAAGGAGGGAGGACAGGCAGGAAAGCATATGAGAAATGAGCAAATCAAGGAATTTGGTTCAAAGACAAATACTGGAAAAGAAAAAGGTAAAAACATCAATTATTGTGAACAAATGACCAGCTTCCACCCCAAAGCAGAGCTTCCCAATTACATGGTGTATTGCTCAAGAGCGAGGAGACGATCATTTTTTTCTTTGTATTTGCACTTCACAAAGAGTTTCTCTGATGTTTTCTTACAAAAGGAATACCACTTGGTAATCTCTTGAAGTTTCTCCATGACTTTTTAACTTTGGATGCATTCTTTTATTTCATTTTGGAAACGGTTTTATTCCCTGAAAATTTTGGTTCTACTACAGTTAAAGGTGAGAATCAGAAAACAACTTAGTTTGATTATTATTTCTGCCTCTTTTTATTCCAACAGTTTTTTTGTTTGAAGTGTTATTTATATCCCTGCGAACACTTAACTTTTCATCTATTAGTGGTCTACCATTTTGTATTCCTAAACAGATTGCAAACTCCTGGTCTGATTTTCCTCCCGTCTTCCGCTGATGTGAGCCAGTGGAAGTAGAAATAAATGGTTATAATTTGATTTGATTAGAAACAATACTAAGATAGAGACCAATAGTAAATAATGGCTTCTTTGAAAGTTTATATGGACCACCAAGGAAGAAAATTAAAACATGGTTCTAGGAATAGGTAGAAAATTAATACTACTTTGGCTACTCGGCTATTTATTTAAAATATTACAGTGACTTCCATGTGTCAGAAATTGTTCTGGAGAGAGTGAACAAAACAGACAAAAAGAGTAGTCTTTGATAAATAATGTATGTCAGGAGGTGGTAAAAGTTACACAAAATGAAAACATAGCAGTGAGAAAGGAGCTGGAGTGTCCAGCAGAAATGTTGAGGAAAGTGGCTGAAATACTATGGAGAAGAAGTTGATGTAAATTCAGTCGATTTTCACCAGAGAAGTGCTGTGATCTGAGTTGTCTTTCACAGGATCAGTGGAGAACCCAGTCAGAAGCCATGCCAAGCTAGGCAAGAAATGGTTGTGGTTTCCACCAGAGGAATAGCAGTAAAGATAGAAGTAAAGTGATAAGGTCTTAATTGTATGTTGAAGTTAGAGTCCACAAGATTCAATCATGTAAGGTATGAAAATCAGAGATCATAAATAACTAGGGGTATTAAAATTATATAAAAAGCTTAGAAATTAGTCAAAAGACTTACTGTGTCCTTTCCTATTAGGTAATTGCCTGACAGGTCCTGACAGATAATTTAATTCCCTATGGTATGCATTAGTGTTCACGTACTATTCACCATTGTAAAATGACTTTACTGCCACAGTTGTAAATTTTGTCCAATAGAGATGTAAATATTTTCTGTCCAATAGAGAAAATAATCACTTTCACTCTTGTTTTTATTTTAGCAAACTTATTTTGCTGGCTTTCCTGGCTCATTATATAATATGTGTTTCTCCTTTATATCCACTTTGATACTTTAGGATCTTTTGATTTTCCAAATCAACTTTTCTAACCTGCTGTTTCCCTTGCATGTGAATTAACAAATTTTTTGACACATCAAATACATTTCTGACTCATGTTCATGTTACACTTGTATGAGAGTTGTATTCCTGTGTGTTTCTAAAATTTCTAAAGTTTTGAGAATGGTTTTGAATGTGAACAATTGTAAGAATGGATCTGCTTCTTTATGGAAGAATAGTACTCCATTGTATTTAAAAAAACACACCATTATCCATTCATCATTGATGGGCATCTGGGCCATTTCCAAGATTTAGCTACCACAAATTTTGCTGCTATAAACATGGGTGTGCATATATTTCTGTGGTATGATGCTTTTAATTCTTATGGGAAGATACCAAGAAGGGAAATAGCTGGTTCAAATGGAATTTCTAGTTTTAGCTTTTTAGAACTCTCCATACTGATTTCCACAATGATTGCACCAGTCTACACTCCCACCAACACTGGAGAAGGGTTCCATTTTCCCCACAGCCTCACCAGAATTTTTGATTGGTTGATTTCTTAATAGCAGCCATTCTTTCTGGAATGAGATGGAATCTCAGCATTAATTTACATCTCTCAAATGACCAGTGATGTTGAAAATTTTTTAATATATTTATTTGATGTTTGTACTTCTTCATCTGAGAAGTGTCTATTCATTTCAGATGCCCATTTTTGGAATGGGTCTAGTTAAATGGATGCACCTTGAGACCATACTCTTAAGTGAAGTAAATCAAACATACATATTTAAATATTGCACTGTTTCTGTGGTTTGAGAAACTAAAAGGGTAAATAAATATCAAAATATATAATCTATATTGGGAAACAGGAAGACAATGTTTAAATGGGAAGAGGAATAAGGAAGGGAATAGGGGGAAAAGAAGGAAGGGAAAGAAAAAAAGAGAATTGAAGGAAAAATGAAAGCACGGCTTTTTTAAATAATGAGGGGAGGAGGGGTAGAAGGAAGGAAAGAAATGGGGAAAAAAGAAGAATCAAGATATATCATGTACAAGTGCAAATCCCCTATGATGAATGTGGTCATTATGTATATCTAAACTGTACTGATGAAATTAATTTTAAAAAGAATAATCTACTCTTTACTGAAGTGGGGGAGACTGTGAGAACAATCTTAGAGGATAGAACAGTAGCTCGGTTTTGGACAGGCTAGCCTGAAGTTGCCTTATTAGGCATTTGAGTGATGATGCTGAGTGGGAAGTTGGATGGAAGTGTTTGAAGGAGAAAAAAGGGCTTGGCTCAAGATAAGAACTTGGGAACCATTAAATGATCTTAAGGATCATGAGACTGCATGAGGTTACTAATGGAATTTAGCTAGGAAAAAATTTGTAAAGATTGAGTCCTGATACATGCCAATATTTAAAGTTTAAGGGAAGTGAAGGAACCAGAGAAATAGATGGCTAGGAAAATAAAGGACCTGTGTTGTCCTGGAGACTGGTTAAAGAATATGTTTTAAGCAGAAAATAGAAATTCATTCTCGAATGTAGGGGAGAATTAAAATAAGGTGAAGACAGAAAGTTAATCACTGAACTTAGAAACATATACATCCTTGCTGTGCTTAATCCAAGCACTTTTAATTAAATTATGAAGATAAAAGCCTACTTAGAAAGTGTTTAAAAGAGAATAAGAACATGAGTGGAGAGAGCAAATACAGGCGAGTCAATGGAGGAGTTATACCACACCGGAGAGGACAATGAGCTTCACTGGAAACAGAGGAATTTGAGGGATATTTTTCACCATGAAAGAAATTGCTATTTTTTGTAGGGTTATATTAGTGGCATGATTGAAATGAGTCGATAGTGCTAGAGGAAGAGAGAAGAATGGTTAGAGCAGAGTTCTTAAGTAGGAAAGAAGGGAGAGGGGCTAATGTACTAGTTAGAAATAATATTATCTCAATAAGGATCATATATCCATAATAAGAGGATAAAAGTATGTGGGCATGGATTAAATGCCAGATTCACCATTTATGCATGTTAAAGTAAGACCAGACCGACAGCATGACTGTGTGCTTTTCTTCAATTAAGTCCCACTGTGAAGGGGCAGACTTAGGGTGGGCTGAAAACTTGATTGAATAACAGTTGGGACTTTGTCAGGTGATTACTATGGGAGAAGAGTTTTTCAAAGGACTTGAGAATGTTCAAGGAAGTGATTATAGTGATGGACTGGATGAAAGAGCAGACAGGTGAGGACTTCAGCCCCGTGGAGCTGGGGCTGTTGCCCCCCCCTTCCACCCCACATGGCCTCCCATGTGGGAGCTGTGCGGGTGCATGCAGCACCACCCCAGACCCCGGACACACCCCCCCCCAACTCTGGCCTCCTGGCTGCACTGGTACCTGGTTCCACACTGCAGATGCACAGGGGTCATAAGGGCCATTGTCCTGATCTCTAGAAGATAGAGCAGAAGTGAACAACAGAAAGGGCCTCTCTCAGGCTCCTTGATGAAAATTGAAGCCCACTGGAAAAGTGAAGAGAATCTCTACAATAAAGGCATACCACACCACCATGCTTGGTAAGTTGAAGGGATCACCACCCCCCATCAGAACCTGGACTATCTTCAGGGGAAGGGCAGCTGGAATCTGCAGTAGAACCTTGGAGAGGTCAACTCTGCAGGAGGGCAGGGAGCTCAATTTGGGACTTGCAGCCAGAAATCAGCCTGAATCTCATGGGTCTGCTACTGGCTTCCTGAGATTAATTGACTTATATCTGCACACTGCTGTCCTCACCCTGAAGGAGGTCTTTCATTTTTATTCTTTATTTGTTATTCTCAAAATTATTATTTTTTTCTCTTATTTTTAATTTTTTCTACTCTTTTCAAATTTTTTTCTTTTCTTTCTCTCTCTCTCTCTCACTTTCTCACTCTCCCACATTGTTCTTCATCTCCCTTTTTGTTCCTGTTCTGGCCCTAATTCAGATTTCTTCTTTCTTTTTCTTTTCTTCTCTTCTTCCTTCTCTCGATTGTCATTAGTTTTAAAGGAAAGTAAATACAGTTTCTAGCCTCCCTATTACTGTTAGATTGCTCTGTTCTTGTCATTGTTCTTTCATTCTGTTTTTTCCTCTTGTCTTTAACAGTTTCCTAGAGTTGCATGATCTTCCTCTGGCCTCTGGCCTCACTACTAACCTTTCCCTATCCTTCTACCTATTTAACCCTCCTTCCCCAACTCCTTTTAAGTCCCCATCCTGAAGGGTAAAGTTGCTATACTGAAGAGTTTGTTCACTATAAACTCATTTTGCACTGGTCCTCGATTTTGATTTAATTCACACAGTTAAAGGTGATAGATTAGTAATTACCAAAAATTGTTATTTTCTAAGCTGTGTTTGATGCTACTGTGCTGCTGGTTGTATCACTTGGGTTAAGGTGTTGTGATTGATCTAATCAGTTGCCCTTCCTGGTATAAAGAAAATGAGATAGCTTAAGAATCATTAGAGACTCAAAATCTGAAGACCAGCTATATCTGGAAGACACTTCTGAGAAGTAATCATTCCATAAGGGTTCTAAATACATGCCACAAAGATACTTACAATAAGCAATATCTAAGTATCAACCCAGGAATTAAACCAAGGACAGTACCAACAACAAAAACAGAAATGAAAAGACATTTAAGTGAGGCAAAAACCCAGACTTGCAGCCCACCAAAGGCAAATTCTCAGGGAAATGAGGTGCAAGAGTCTGATAGTAAACCATCTGGACACCCTGAACTGATAGCACAGGAAGTACCAAAACAAATGAATGAGGCTCTAGAAAAATTCAAAACAGAAATAATCTCCCACATAACTACAGAAATGGTGAACAGAATGAAAGACATGATTAGAGACTCTAGAACAGAAACAGATAAAAAAAATAGATGAGTTCAGGACCATGATGGAAACCATGAATGCCCAACATAGGAAAGAAATGGAATCCATGGAACAGATCCAAACAGATATCCAGGAGAACAAGAACTCTATTGAAAGCATACCCAGAAGAGTGACCCAATCTGAAGACAGAATATCAGATATAGAAGACAGGATGGCAGTCAGTAACCATGAAAAGAGAGATCTCTTAAAAATAGTAAGGAACCATGAGAAATCCATCCAACAACTCCTAGGAGACACAAACAAGAATAATATAAGACTGATAGGAGTCCATGAAAAAGCAGGAGAAAGTACAAATGACATAAAAAAAACTGTTCACAGAATTAATGGCAGAAAACTTCCCAAACAGAGCAAAAGAATTTGACTTACAGATAAGTGAGGCATATAGGACTCCAACTAGCCATGTAAAAAAGTCTACACCTACACATGTAGTAATCAAGATCCCAGACATCCAACAGAAGAACAAAATACTACAAGCAGTTAGAGAAAAGAAACAAAACACATGCAAAGGAAAGACCATCAGAATCACAGCAGACTCTTCAACACAAACCGTCAAGTCAAGGAGAGCCTGGAGTGAGGTATTTCAAGCCCTGAAAGAAAACAACCTCCAAAAAAAAAAAAGAAAGAAAGAAAACAACCTCCAATCTAGACTGATGTATTCTGAAAAACTATCTTTCAAATTGATGAGGAAATAAGATACTTCTATGACAAAGAACACCTGAGAAACTTCTTGAATACCAAACCATCACTCCAAACAATTCTAAACAATATTCTAGAAAAAAGACAATGAAGGTCACAACTCCATGAGGCCCAACAGAGCAAATTCATCAGGCAAGGCAAGAAATTAAAGGGAGAAGGAGAAAAAAACAAAAGAACCAATAAAAGGAAAATAACATGACAATAATAAGTCAATATATATCCATTATAATCATCAATGTTAATGGTCTCAATTCACCAATCAAAAGAAGTAGACTGGCAGAATGGATTAAGAAGCAAAATCCAACAATATGCTGTGTACAAGAAATGCATCTAGTTCAAAAAGAAACTTATAGACTGAAAGTAAAAGGATGGAACACAGTTCTCCATGTGACAGGAAGCCGGAAAAAAGCAGGTGCAGCAATCTTATTTGCAGACAAAGTAAATTTCAAACCAAAACTAATTAAGAGAGACAAAGAAGATCACTATATCCTTGTAAAGGGAACAATCCAAAAGGAAGAGATGACAATCATAAATATATATTCACCAAATACTAATGCCTCCAAGTATACAAAACAAGTTTTAGGGGACATGAAAAACCAAATAAGCACTAATACAATTGTAGTGGGGGGCCTCAATACTCCTCTGTCACAAATAGACAGATAATCTAGGCAAAAAAATCAACAATGAAATACTATAACTGAACCAAGCTTTTGAACAAATGGACTTAATAGATGTCTACAGAGTGTTCCACCCCACAAAATGAGAATACACATTCTTTTCAGCTGCACACAGGTCATTCTCCAAAATAGACCACACACTAGCTTCTAGAACATGTTTAAGTACATGCAAAGGAACTGAAGTTATCCCATGTATATTATCAGACCATACTGCAATTAAACTGGAGATCAATAGCATAAGAAATTGCAAGAACTTCACAAACACATGGAAATAGAATAACACTCTCCTGAACAACCAATGGGTCACAGAGGAAATTAAAGAAGAAAGTAGACAGTTTTTACAAATAAATGATAATGTCAATACAATATACAGGAATCTATGGGACACAACGTAAGCAGTTCTATGAGAGAAATTCATAGCAGTGAATGCCCATGCTAGGAAAACAGAGGGAGCTCAAGTAAACCACCTAATGTTGAATCTTAAGCACCTAGAAAAAGAAGAGCAAGACAAACCCAAATCTTGTACAAGGGAGGAAATTATAAAGAGAAGAGCAGAAATCAATGCAAGAGAACAATACAAAAAAATCAATGAATTGAAGAGTTGGTTTTTCGAAAGAATAAATAAATTTGATAAACCCTTAGCCAACCTTATCACAAAAAGGAAAGAAAAGGCTCAAATGCATGCAATTAAGAGCAAAAAAGGTGAAGTCACAACAGATCCATCAGAAATCCAGAGGATCATCAACACCTGCTTCAAGAACCTGTATTCTAACAAAATGGAAGACACAGAAGAAATGGACAGATTTCTAGATACATATGAATTACCAATCTTGAATGAAGAAGATATAAAAATTCTAAACACCCCAATTACAATCAGTGAAATTGAAAATGTAATTAAAAATCTACCAACAAAGAAAAGCCCAGGTCCTGATGGCTTCACTGCTGAATTCTACAAGATATTTAGAGACGAACTATTGCCTCTACTCTTTAAACTTTTCAATGAAATTGAAAGGGAACCAATACTTCCAAATTCATTCCTGGAAGCAAATGTTACTTTGATTCCAAAACCAGGGAAAGACCCAACCTAAAAAGAGAACTACAGGCCAATCTCCCTAATGAACATAGATGCAAAAATCCTCAATAAGATACTGGCAAACAGAACACAGAGTGTCATGAAGATCATAGAACCAAGTCGGTTTTATCCCAGGGATGCAAGGATGGTTCAACATATGTAAATCAATAAATGTAATACACTATATTAACAGAGTCAAGGACAAAACCATATGATCATCTCAATAGATGAAGAAAAAGCATTCGATAAAATTCACCCATTCATGATAAAAACCATGCAGAAGATTGAAATAGATGATCTTTATCTTAACTTGATAAAGGCTATCTAGAAAAACCAGCAGCCAACATCATACTAAATGGTCAAAAACCGAAAACCTTCACACTAAAATCAGGAATAAAACAAGGACGTCCACTATCTCCTGTTCAATATAGCTTTGGAAACATTAGCCACAGCAATTAGACAAAAGAAAGAAATAAAAGGAATAAAGATAGGAAAGATCAATCCCCTGTACAAAAAAAAAAAAAGACCGAAAAGGAAGAAGTTAATCTGTCATTATTTGCTGATGATATGATACTCTACGTGAAAGACCCAAAAAACTCTGCCAAAAGACTTCTAGACTTAATTGACAGATTCAGTAGAGTAGCTGAATACAAGGTCAACACAAAAATCAATAACCTTCTTGTACACAAATAACAGACTCATTGAAAGAGAAATTAGGGAAACAATCCCTTTCACAATAGCATCCAAAAAATGAAATATTTAGAAATCAGTCTAATGAAGGAAGCAAAACACCTCTCTCTCTATTTTTTTGTATATCCTTTTACTGGTACATTTTAGGTGTACAATATAATGACATTCATCATTGGAGATATGTACCTTTACATACTCTCTTGGTTATTTTTTTCTCCTTCCCCTGCCCTCCCTTCAACCCCTCCATCCCTCAAAACACCTCTATATTGAAAACTACAGCACTCTGAAAAAAGAGATTGATCTTATATCGAAGGATATAAGAAAATGGAAAGACATCCCATGTTCCTGGGTAGGAAGAACTAATACAGTGAAAATGGCCATACTTCCAAAACTGCTATACAGATTCAATGCAATCCCAGTTGAAATCCCAACAACGTATTTCACAGGACTAGAGAAAATAATTCAAAAGTTCATCTGGAACCAGAAGAGACCTTGAATAGCAAAAACAATTCTAGGCAACAGAGTCATGGCAGGGGGTTTCACAATTCCCAACTTGAAATTGTACTACAAAGCTACTGTGATAAAAACAATATGGTACTGGCAAAGAAATAGACTCGAGGATCAGTGGAATAGATTAGAAGATGCAGAAACAACTCCAGACATACTCTGCTACCTCATCTTTGACAAAGGAGCTAACCACCCTCACTGGAGGAAAGATAGCCTATTTAATAAATGGTGTTGGAAAAACTAGATTTCAACTTGCCAAAGATTAAAACTAGACCCCTATCTTTCACCATGCACTAAAGTAAAATCCAAGTGGTTGAAAGATCTAAATATTAAAACAGAAACACTAAACTTTCTGGAAGACAAGTTAGGTAGAACTCTGGAAAACATGGGCATAGGATAGGACTTTATGAACAAATCCTCAGTACCACGGGAACTAGCACAAAGAATCAAAAAATGGGATCTCATCTTTTTAAAAAGCTTCTGGACTGCAAGAGAAACCAGCAACAGAGCTAAGAGACAACCTACAATGTGGGAAAAAAATTTTCCCAGCTGTTCCTCAGACAAAGGTCTATTATCTAGAATATATAAAGAACTCAAAAAAAAATCAGACCTCCCAAATTTAAAGACCCAATTCAAAAATGGGCATCTGAAGTGAACAGACATTTCTCAGACAAAGAAGTAAAAGCAGCAAACAAACATATGAAAAAATGTTCAACATCACTGGTCATTCGAGGGATGCAAATGAAAACAACACTGTGATTCCACCTCACTCCAGAAAGAATGGCTGCTATCAAGAAATCAACCTATCAAGAAATAACAAATGCTGGCAAGGTTGTGGGGGAAAAGGAACCCTTCTCCACTGTTGGTGGGAGTGCAGACTGGTCCAACCACTGTGGAAATCAATATAGAGATACCTCAAACAACTAGGATTGGAAGTCCCATTTGACCCAATTATTCCTGTACTGGGAATCTTCCCAAAAGAATTAAAAGGATCATAGCACAGTGATATATGCACACCCATGTTTATAGCAGCACAGTTTGTAATAGCTAAAACTTGGAAGCAGCCCAATTGCCCATCAACTGGAGACTGGATAAAGAAAATACGATGTTTTTTAAAAAATAAAATGGAGTACTACTCAGCCAGAAGGAATGAGAAACTAGAGACATTTATAGCTAAGTGGATGCACATTGAGGTGATACTTTTAAGTGAAATAAATAGAACACATGTGTAAATACCAAATAGTTTCTTTGGTGTGAAAAACTAAAAGTGTAAATAAGGATCAAAATGTATAACTGATATTGTGAAATAGGAAGAAAACATCTAAAGGAGTAGGGGAAGTGGGAGGGGTAGGGGAAAGGAAAGAAGGGAAAAGAAAAAATATGAGAAAAAGAAAAACATGGAAACAAAGTCTTTGTAAATAGGGAAGGGTGGAGGGGGTGAAGGGAAGGCAGGGGAATGGGGAAAAAATAAGAACCAAGATACATCATGTAAAGGTACAAGATTGCAATGATGAATGTAATTGTATTGTATACCTAAAATGTACCAATAAACTAAGTGGAAAAAAATAATAATAATGGACTCTACATTCAGGTTGAGAAGGATCACAGAAAGGATATGAGAGATGGATGGCAGTGAAAGAGCAGATGGTATGTTGTAGGGTCAGGTGAAATAAACTATAAAGACAAGAGTTAGGACTGGAAAGTTAAATTCTGGTAATTCAGATGAGAAATGATTAATTATAAATTTGCATTACTACTATATTTTTCAGTTCTTAAAATAGGGTAGACACTCAGGGTCAGGACTGTGAAAAAAGGAAGAAAACAGAACACATGAGTGTGCACACGGCATTGAGTGCTCACAGGGAACAGTTTTCCAGCTATTAAGTGGTATAAATGAGGAGGAACCAGGAAGCGTGGCTATGGGGGTGTGCTCTTAACAATACCTTGTAACACAATGCAGTTACTTTAGTATTTGTAAAATAAGTTGCATTGTTTTTAATTGCTTTAACATAGAGAAATAGGAGAGATTTTTGACTTATTCATTTTTTAATAGTACTAGAATACACGGCCTTCCAAATAACCATGTTCAAAAGGCTGACATCTTCCATTTCCTAAGATAAATTTTCTAAATGAAAAAATATTTACTATCAGAAAGCAAGGCAAGCAGTATATAAAGCTAGGCAATAAGAAAATCAGGGGCTGGCACATGATCTAACCAAAGACATGTAGAATGAATTAACTAATGGATGCTAAAGGAAAGGAAAACGGGGTAAAGAAAAGGTACTTGCAAAGCTTTATATAGGGATAAAAAAGCCTACAAACAGAAATACCAATGAATAGCCCTTGGGAAGAATTACTCAATAATTTACACCATAACACAACAAGGCAGGATGATGATAACACAATCAAGGCACACTGGTCTCTCAAAATCACTGCTACAAACACCCTGGACTGGGTGGAGAGGGGTGTGTTTAAAACTATTCACATGAACATCAATTTGCTCAAAAAATGGGGCACATTTCTAGTTTATTGTGTAAACTAATAAAATTAATTTATTTCATACGGGTATTTTATTCACGCTGCCTACATCATAAACGAAAAATAGTGTATTTTCTTTTTATAATGCAAACACTATTTGTATTAGTAATGGGTGAATACAAATGGCCTAGGAAACACAAACACAGAGATGGGATCTTTACAGTTGGTTCTGTGCATTCCTTCTTTCTGCAAGATGAGTTTGTAAACATAGTATCTGTGTACATTCAGTTATACAACCATTGGTCTCTTGATATAAACCAAAGCATTCATTCAAATGCTTAGTGCATCTTTTTAAAATACAGCATTAAAAAAAATAGCAATCTCAACTAGATTAGTTTCATATAAATTTTTTCCCACTGATGGCAGAAGTGGAATAAAAACCTAATAAACACAAATAAAGTAAGAAAGGCTTTGGTATACATTGCATCTGCCCAAGGGTATCAAGTGATTTCCTCAAGGCTAGTCCACACCCGCATCAAACAAAGCTGATCCTCCTGTCACTTTGTCATGATTTTGAAAGAAAAATAGGTTGAGCACAAATGTTAATTGCCTAATGTCAGTGATATAATAAAGGCAGAAAGAGTTGGTATCTCAATGGTGTTAAACAATTCAATTAAGAAACTTTCTCAAACTGCCCTTACTACAGCAAGCATGATGGAACATATACACACATTTGTTCTGTTCATTTAACTGGCAGGAAATATTGTTCTTTAATTCCAGTTTATGCATTCCTAGTCATTTTCATAACAGAACCGAGAAAGACCAAACAGTGCATTTCTAGAGGATTATAGCACTTCTCAGCCTGTTCTAATCACTTGAAGTGTATTAGGAGGTCCTAAGCTTATGGCCAAAATACACTAATTATGCACAAAAGCTGCCTCTATCTGTAAGGAGAACATCTGAACAAGATGAAACAATATCTCCACATGTGTCCTGTCCTCTAATGATCTTAAGGATTTAGAACTATCAAATAACTTGAAATTTTAGAAAGTATTTTTGGTCATTTGCAGAGAGGATATAGTCAGATTACAGTGTCATGACAATGGAACTAGAAATCTTTAGAGTTTTACTTCAGAAAATGTGGTCCCATTTTTTACTTTGATGTGTACAATTTTCCATCTTGAATAGTCTAAGGTTTTAGCTCTTTAAGTCCTTGCACTCACCATAGATATATATTTCATTACCTATAATCACACCCCACGGAATGTATCCACTGTCAAACTGTGGTTGAACCACATCCTATCTGTAAATTTCCTGAATTTTGGTGAACACATGAGGAATTATTTCTCATGCAATCAGAAATCCCTGAAAGTTTTTCTCTTTTGGTAGTGCTGGGGAGCAAACACTGGACCCCACACACTGCATACTAGATATGCGCTCCAGTCACAGGGCTACACCTGCTGTGAGTCAATTTTATTTTGGAGGCTACTGTGAATCTTCTCTATTTTATAGGACTTAGAATGTGTCAAAGGACTATGTTGGCCCCTGAATTATTTTAGATTCATCAACTTGATACACGTCCATGTTTTCTCCTCAAGTAACACTGAGCATTAGTGACAGGACTAAAAATTCTCTTTGAGTGCTTAAAATGTCTAGTTTTTCATTACTTGATGCTCAAATGGTCAGAATTCTTGTAGCTAAGAGATGAGCTATTGTAACTTGTTTAACCAAAACAAGGAATAAGGGGTGTGTGTGTGGTTAAGTGGGTTTACAGAATCACAAAACACCAACTTCAGACATAACTGAATACAGCGAATGTTACTGACTCAGTATCACCAACATTCCATCTCTCTTGATCTCTGGAATCCCCCCTACCCTTCCCATCATCTTTTTTATTCTAAGACTGCCCCATCCCTCAAGAGAGCATTGATTGTAAGAAAAATATCAGGTGTCTGAAAGAAAGGAAAAATGCTGACCCTAATAATGACACCATAATTTCTTATGACAGATTATAAAATGCACCCTTGTGTCAGAATGTTAAATTGTGGGTGAAGAGAGGCAGTACTGGACTCAGTGAAACATGATGGCCATTCCCTCTTCAACTCTCTCTTAATGATACAGTACTATAGCCTTTATTGGGAATAATGGGTCTTAAATAAGATTATGCCTATCTCCAAACAAATTGAGAGTGTCTGGCTAGGAAAATAGAATACACTGACTCATCTCACTCAAGTCACTTGGGCTACAAGTTGGGCAGGGTTGGTTTTCCCACAGGAAAATGTAATACAATTTCCATAAGCTGAGGGTGTGCATACTAGAAAGAAAAAAAAAAACTAAAAAATTTCTAATAGTATAAATCTTTGTAATAACAAAACTATGAGATACTTGATTATTATTGAATAAAATTTTTAGAACACTAGGCATCAAGGAAGAAAAATAACACTTTCAGGACTGAACATTTCATCTCTTTCCCAGACTTTTTTCCCTTTTTTCTTTTATTTTCTCATTTCTTCCTTCAAATTCTTTCACAATCAAGGAAGAAAGCCAGACATGCTGGGTGATGGATGTCAGTAATCCCAATACCAGGGAAGCTGAGGCAGGATGATCACAAATTTGAGCCTAGTCTGAACAACTTAGCAAAACCCCTATCTTAAATGAAAAATTAAAAAATCAAGGGATGTAGCTAATTGAGAAGGCCCGGGATTCAATCTCTATCACAAGAAGAGGAGAAAGAAAAAGGAGAAGGAGGAGGAGAAGGAAAAGGAGATGAAAGAGAAGGAGAAGAAGGAGAAGGAGAAGAAGGAGAAGGAGAAGCAAGAGAAAAAGGGGAGGAGGGGGATGAGGAGGAAGAGGAGTGGAGAAAGAAAGAGAGGGAGGAAGAGGAGGAAAGGAGGAGGAAAAAAAACTAAGCCGGGTGTAGTGGTACATGTTATACCAGCACTGTGGTAGGCTGGAGCAGGAAAATTGTAAATTCAAGGCCATCTTGGGCAACTTACCAAGACGCTATCTCAACAAACAAACCAACCAAAAAAAATCAACAAAAACCCATTTTATTTTAGCCTTGAAGCTATAGTATCCAGATTGTAAATACTACCAGTTGATAAAAGTGTTACCATAGTGTTTTTCCAGTAATATATATGCTTGGGTAATACTTAATACTTGAGCTGTATTTTATTATGTTTTAGTAAAGATGCAGTTTATATAATGATTTAATGTCTGTTGAGGGCCATATATAAGATTTTTGTCATCAAAAAAAACGGACAACAAAAACTGAAAATCTTTTTTGTAGATCCCTGTATGCCAAAGTAGCTAGTTACTTTTAATTCAAATTAAAGAAAAGAACTAAAAAGTACCTTAGGTAGGCAACTGGAGATTTTCCATCATTGTGAGGAACTCATTCTTTTTAACTCAAGATAGGAAGCAAAAGATGCCACAAAGGCTGGCCATGTGGGGTTAGGAAGAGAATCAAGAGAATCAAGAGAAGAGGGTGCTCCTGTGTACCTCCTGGGGGCAGGGAGCAGAGCTTCAAAGGGAAGTGAGGGACAGGAGGTGGAATCAGAGGTGGCACAGCCTGAATCCTCAGATTCAGTCACCCTGTATTAAGTTTCCACCTCGTAGACATTAAGGTGCTTACCATTCTGAAAGTAGAAGTTAATTCAGCAACTAAAGAGCCAGAGCAGTAAAATAATGAAAGAGAAAGTGTAAAGGGCAACATAAAGGATGTGTGTGTGACCTCAGAGTCCCAACAACAAAGAAAGTATGGGAATGAGAAACAGATTTTATATGCGCTGCAGAGAGGGCAACAAAGTACTAGCAGAACAGTGCAGTACTATGGGCTCAGATCTTCCTAAAAGAGTGGGGTTTAAATTCCTGATAACATGTTTAAACAGATGATTCAGGGGCTAAAATCGAAAGGAACTAACATAGTTAAGCACGCATTATGTGTCAAGTACTAAACTGGACGTGATTCTATTTAAATGCCATGAGAACTTTAGGAAAGAAATATTATTATTTCTGTGTCACAGATGAAAATTTTGAAACAAAGGAATTAAACAATGTCCTTAATGAAACACAGTGGGAAAATGAGGCAAATAAGATTATCTATGCATCCATCGTACATTCGAAAAATTGAGAAATAACTACTGAGTACTTTCTATATGCTAGATATTTAAACTCCAGTAGACAAAGTAGTGAGGCTTAGACAAAGTCTATGATGAAGTATTAAATAAGAATTTTAGAATTATTGAAGATCTATAACAGAAGGAATTAAAGTATAAGAAAAGCAATGTGAAAAAAAGAAGCAGCTGGGGCCAGGGATTTAGCTCAGTGGTGCCGCCGCCTGCCTTGCAAGCACAAGGTCTTGAGTTTGGTCCCTGGTACCCACCCCCCAAAAGAAGCAACTGATTTCAAAAAAAATTCAATAGAGCTTTTGGAAGTAAAATATATGATCACTGAGACTTTAAAAAGTGTACTGGATAGGCTCATAACAGAACTGATATTTCCTGGACATTTCCATGGAACAGACACTGCTAGGCACATACTAACATGCTCACTAATGTTTCCTCACATCCCAGCTTTGAAGCAGGTACTGTCATCAACCATGTCATGTAGATGCTTGAAGATGTAGAGATGTTTATCTACGGACGTAGAGCAGCAAGCAGAAATCCCAGGATTTCAACCTAGACATTCTCTCTTAATAGTCTTCTTTTTTAACAGAGAGAGAGAGAGAGAGAGAGAGAGAGAGAGAGAGAGAGAGAATGTACCATGTAATCTACTCATATATAGTTCAATGAATTATAGTACATTCACAAAGTTCTGTGACTATCACCACAATCTAGTTTTAAGATGTTTTCATCATCCACAAAAAATCCATGCCCATTTATCAATTTCCCCAGCACTAGACAACCCCTAATTATTCTCTTGTCTTTTTGACTGTTCTGGACATTTTGTTTAAATGAAATCATGTAATAGTACAATAAAGTTTTTGTGACTGACTGCATTCTCTTAGAATAATATTTCCAAAATTTGCCCATGTTGTAGCATGTATAAATATTTCATTCTTATTTATTGACAAATAATATTCCCTTGCATAGACATGCCATATTTATTTACCCTTTGCTGATAGACATTTGGGTTGCTTTCACTTTTTGTCATTAACCATGTGGGCATATTTTCATTCATTTGGGGCATATATCTAGGAGTGCATTATATCATAACTTTATGTTTAACATCTTGACAAACTGCCAAAATGATTTCTAAAGTGATTATATTGGTTTACATCTATGTTACATCCAAGTGGGTGTGAAGTGATATTTTATTAGTTTCCATTTCTCTAATGACTAATGATGTTGAACAGCTTTTCACATGCTTATTGGCCAGTTGTATACCTCCTTTGAAGAAATGTCTACTTAAACCTTTTGGCTACAGATATATGTCATTTATGTTATCTTCAATCTGGCACTTAGCAAGAAATCTGTGAGTGGAGTGACAGCAGAGAACAGAAGAGAGATAGTTATCAAAGCCTATAAGGTGTTCTCTGCTGTAAGTTTCATTGTGCTAGAACTTCAAATTTGATGGAGATGCTGCTTCCAGGCTGACAAAACAAATGATTTTGTTAGAAATGTTTTAAATAAGCAGGCAATATTGAAGTTTCCTGAAGCTGGGCCATCTCACTCCTTCCTCTGTTAAAAAAGTATCCAACAAATAATTAGACTGATTCAAATATGAGTAGTAGTAAGAAAGGAACACAATAAATACACCTTTGGGCAGATAGCACTCAAATAGAGAGCAAGATGTAAGAAAAAAGATAGAGAAAACACATCCTAAACTTGTTCTTCCCACATGTTCCTCCCACATAGGTTAACAAAATCACAAATGACATGTTCTGTCTTTTAAGAAGTTTCTGAAAAGGATATATAAATATTTAATGAAGTGATTATTAGATAGGAGTTTATATGAGCTAGAAAATGTCTGAAAAGAAGTGCATGAGAAAAATAGGAATGTTATAGGGATGAAAGTTATGGTAGATTTAAATAAAAGGAAAATAACTATGACTGAAAATACACAAGAGGCATTTCAGACAGGATAGGAGCAATTGTCACCATGAAACAAAATGAATATATGAAGTACAGTGAAAAAGATCATGACTAGCAGAGCCTGGTGGTGCACACCTGTAATCCTGGCAATTAGGAGGCTGATACAGGTGGAAGAGAGACTGATTATAGGAATTGGCTCTTATGTTTATGGAGGGGGAAAAATCCTACTGTCTGGAAGCTAGAGAACCAGCAAAGATGACTGCATAATTTAGCCCAAGTGCAGCTGGGGAAGTGGAGAAGTGGGGGAGATACCAGTGTAAATCCCAGAGTCTAAAGGCCTGAGAACCAGGAGTTCCAATGCCTCAGACCAGAAAAAGAGAAAAAGAATTCACCCTTTTTCTGTCCTGTGTTCTATTCAGACTGCTGGTGAATTGGATACTGGCTTCCCACACAGGTAAGGCAGATCTTCATTGCTCAGTCTAATGATTCAGATGTTAATCTTCTCTGGAAACGCCTTTACAGACACCCCCAGAAATGTTTTACTATCAATCCCAATCTGTCACCCAGTCAAGTTAACACATAAAATTAGCATCACAAATACCCAGATTGGCTTCACACTTTTCTATAGTCACACTCTGCAAATAAAGATAGGAAAAATCTGCCCGTAAACTGATGACTGAAAGTGATGCAACAGTTTTATACCCAGCAAAGTGGTCTCCTCTACATAACACTCAGAGAACACCACATTCATGAGCCCTTCTTGTTAAATTACCAATCAGCAAAAGCCAGCTCAGAGATGGATGATTTCAAATGAGGACGTCAAGGGAGAAGTCACAGTCAAAGAAATAATAAAGAACTTTAAACCTACTTAATTGTTTGGGAATTACAGTTACAGCCACAGCACAGATGTTTTAAGTTTTAACCTATGTATAATTAATGGAATAATATTTGAAAAATTGATGGTCAAACAAATGGAAAGTGGTAGGAAATTTTGTTTTCAAATTAGAGAATTAACATCTAGTTAAAACTTTCATCTTATTAGAGACAATCTCTAATTAATTTTATAGTATTTGTTAACCAGCACATTTTAAAAGAAATTAGTATTTCTTAAGAAAAACTATATATCTGAATTTTAGCAATTCATTCAGTTTTGTCTCCATTTTAACTTCTTCTCTTAAATTAAAGAAAAACAATATAATATTTTAGCATTAGAGAATAATTTTATTTTCATCTATATACTCTATCCTCTGTCTTCTGTGTACACATGAAGATATGTCTAGAACTATATTCATCAAATGAAGTTGATGTAAGATTTTGAGTCATTTCTTTTCTACTTCTCCATATTTTTTGTTTTGGGGGCTGGTATTTATATAATAAACATATATCTAGGAAGAAAAGGAGAGAGATCCTTCATTTTAATGGGAATGATGACAGAGTTTTCTTATGCAATGTTTTATATTTTGAATTTGAGTAAATATTATATTTAACTAGATTGTTGGCATTATAATTTTTGAATTTTTTAAAGTTGGGTATCATGCCTCAAAGCAACATGGATATTTTAAAAAAGCATTGATATAATACACTGTCTCTTTTAATTTGTTTGTATAACTGGTTACATTAATAGATGTCATGATACTGATCCATCTTCACATTTCTTAAATAAACCCAACTTAGATCATGGCATACTCTTCAACTCTGTTGGCTAGCAATTGCTTAGAAATTTTATATCTATATTATTAAGTACATATAGTTTTGTGCTATTATATTATCTTAGTAAGCAAATACCAGATTCATTAACCTGACTAGAAATTTGCATCTTTCTCAGCATTAAAAATGGTTTAAATGAGAGTATACCCATTTCTTTTTAACATTTGGATTTTTAATGATGTATATTACATTACCTTCCAAATGTCTTCTATGATTATTGTTTGCTCAGACTTTCCATTTTTCTTTGTTAGTTTAGATAATTTCCCAGCAAGTTAATCAGTTGCTCTGGGTTAGAAAATCCCTCAATTCTTGGCTTTCAAACTTATTGTGACACAATATTGCCAAGTAATATTCTCTTATCTTTCTTTTATTCCCTCCTAAATCTACTTTTTTATTTCCTTCCCCCCCCCATCCCAATACATCAAGATGAAATCCTTGGAATTCTTTTACTGCCCCAGATCACACCTAAAGATAAGATTTCTAGAACTTTCCTATGCCTAAATTCCTGGATTTTTCTGATTTACAGTACAGATGAAGTTTACTCCATTGAGATTTTTAAGTCATAAAATTGCACATAGCCAAGATGACCCTTGATCATTCTTGACCACAAGATAAAGTCATCATCTTAATTTTATAAGCCATACTTTCAAATAAAAATATCTTTAAACCCTAGAAATCGTTCAGTGTGGAGAAATACATTATCAAAGACACACGGGAAATTTTGCTCACCAAAGGAACAGAAGAGTCATACCTTTCATTTCACACTCATTCAGGGATATCTCCTTATTAAGGGAAATGAAGGGTGAAATTGTTAGCAATATTGAAATATTCCTCCCTCCCTCCTTCCTTCTCTCACTACACACCGAAAACATTAGGCCTAAACAATTGCTGGATTTTTCTATTGCAGAATGGGTACATCATCAGTTTGAAACTTAATACTTAAAAATGTATAGTCACAGCCTTACCTTCTATCTATTGCCTATAACTTTTTCTTCTTTTTCATCTTGAGATCTTGAGCTCCTGTATGGTTTTCATTTAATTAAAACACAGATCTCAGTATATTTATCAGATATAGTATAGAATAGTTTAGTCTCTGAACTCCTGAATTTAAAAAATAAAATATTTTCTTTGGTTAAATGGGTGATCATGTGATTCTTCGACTATGGTTCTTTTCTTTGAATCATCTATTAAAATACTCTCTCCATGCCCTGGTGTTATGATTTAGATCTAAAATATCCCTGAAAGGCTCATGGGTTCAAGTATGAGGCCATTATACCCATCATTCTTTTGAGCTATTAATGAATTCATAGTTAAATGTGCTACTAGGTGGTGGTTAGAGGAGTGAGCCACTGGGAATGTGACCTAGAAGGGTATATTCTTGTCCCTAGCTCCTCCCTTCTTTTTCTGCTTCCTGACCTCCACGGGTTGAAGAGCTTTTTTCTGCCATGCCATTTCTGCCGTGGAACCAAAAAATTATGGATTGCACCTATTAAACCCATGAGCCAAAATAAGCCTCTTCTCATTTAAGATACAGATGTTGGATATTTTGTCCCAACAATGGGAAAATGACCAATACACTTTACAGGCAGTATTATCAATGATATTTTCAATGCTAGGATGGTGCTATTTCCTTCCTATGTTATCTGTTCTCTGGGAACCTTAAAGTCTTTTTATTCTTGAAATTCTTAAAAATTTAAAAGGATAGGGCTTGTAGTATAGCTTTTGAAAGTAACTCTTCCTAGGACTTAGTACGGATTTTAAATCAGCAAGCTCAAGGCTATTTTAAGCCAAATCAGTGCTCCTTATATTACTTATTTCCATTTTTTTTCTTCACTTTTCTTCCTGGAAATTTTATTATTTGTATGCATATCCCTGACACGCTTGTTTTTTGTTTAATGATGTCTATCACTTTGTATTTTAGCTATGTTTTGTTAGAATTCTTTACTACCTGAGATTTAGAAAAGAAACTTCCTTCTTATCACTGATTCTCCATTTTAATAAGTCTAGGGAGGTCTTTTCAGCATAGATCTGATGGAACTACTAATTTGCTAAAGTTCTCACTATCCCATTTGATTTTTCCTTAAAAGGGATTAGCTATTCTTCCTCTCTCAGGTAACTTACTTCTCCTTAACTTGGTTGTTTCTGTTCTTTAAATTTATACTCCAGTGACACTTGCACAGTTCAGGTAGTCAGGATGTCTTTATCATTGCTCTTTATCAGTTCAGACAAGAGAGAGTGCCAAGTAGTACATTTATATTTGATGGCTGGTGGTGACAGTATTATAGCTGTTAACACTTTGATGAAATACAAAGGAGCTGTTTAGCTCCTGGATTTCTTTCAGTGCAAGTAACATCCCTGACCCAATCCAAGAGCCAGGAGCAATTTGTTGGATGGTACAGTTAACCTTTAGGCCCACCAAGATTCCCAGGTTTGGATAGGTCCTTTCTAGAGGGAAAAAAAAGTGGAAATTGCTTACATAGGTGTCCCTACAGTGGCACTGTCACAGTCCAGGAAAGCTGTGTCGCCTTCAAAGTTCTCATGCTTTTCTACTGTTGCCATCTCTGAACAAGGATTCCAATACCTGCATAGGTATATCAAGAATCTAATGTAGACATTTGTAAGCATTTTTTTTTGGTACCAGGGATCAAACTTGGGTCCTTGTGCTTGTGAGGCAGGTGGCAGAACCACTGAGCTAAATCCCCACCCTGGAAAACATTTGTTAAATGAGTTACTTAATATCACGTGACGTGGTCTGGGAGCCAGGGCAATGACTTTGGTGGCTCCCTGCTCCCTGTCAAGTGACCTTTCTGCAACTTACTGTCTCTTCTTGATGCCCTGCTGCTCATGGCTAAGGTGATTTCATTGACCCTAATTGCTGTGTTGTGGTCTTTCTTTGCACAAACATTCACAGAACATTCAATTGTGACTGGTTCATTGGCTTGCATAACTACCTGTGGAAACAGGCTTCATTCTTTCTGTGTCTCAGTTTCTCTATTCAAAGAGGAGTATTGCTTTCATCATGTTCATCAACTTGATAACGATTTATTAAACATCTGCTCTGTACCAGGCACCACACAGGGCTGTGAGGTTGCAGCAGTGAATAAGAGACAAAAGTCATTCTTCTCAAAAAAGCTTATGTTTCAAAGGGATTGGAGGTGGGAACAGAAAATAAGCCAATAACTACATATATGCCATAAATCTATTCACTACCTTCAGAAATTTTCTCTCTCCCTCTCTCTCATTGATTATTATAATAATTATTAAGTATACTTACAAGATGTTGCTCTTTAGTAAATTCTAAGTGTAAAACACAGTGTTTTAACTATAGGCACTGGCTACACAGTGGAACTCTAGTACTTAGTCATCCTTTATAACTGAAACATTGTACCTTTTGATTAAAACATCCCTGCACCCACTGAGAATCACCATTTCACAATCTGAATCTGCATCTATCAATTTGACTCTTTATGTTTGTCATATCAGTTTTATTACATGCTCTTTGTCCTTCTGTATCTGACTTAATTCACTGAGCATAATGTCCTCCAGCATTGTCCATGTTGTTTCAAACAGCAGGAATTCCTTCTTTTTTAAACTGAATATACATACATATAATGTTTATCCATTCATCTGTCAATGACATTTAGGTTTCTTCTGTGTCTTGGCTATTAGCAATAATTCAACAATAACCATGAGAATACAGATTTTTCATTGAGATCTGGATTTTCTTTCCTGTGGTATACTCAGAAGTTGGATTGCTCAATCACATGATAGTATTGTACTATTGTTAGTTTTTCAAAAGGTCTTCATACTGTTTTCCATAGTGGGTGCACCATTTTCCAATCCCACTGGCAGTAGCAGGGTTCCTTTGTTTCCACATCCTTTGTTTTTTGATAAAAGCTATCCTACCAGGTGTAAGGTGAGATTGCATTTTAGTTTTATTTGCAACTCCCTGGTGATTAGTGATGTTGGTCATTTGAATGTCTTCATTGGATAAATGTCTATGTATTTCTTTTGCCTATTTCTTAATTGGTTTGTTTCATTGCTATCAAGTTGTAGGAGTTCCTTATATACTTGGGATATTTGTCTTTTATCAGATGTATCATTTGCAAGTATTTTCCTTCATCTCTAGGTTACTTTTTATTTTGTTGGTTGTTGACTCTGCAGAAGTTTTTTAGTTTTCATTTATCCATTTTGGCTGTTGTTACCTGTGTTTTTAGTCTTATCAAAGCAATCATTGCTAAGGCTAATGTCCAACAATATTTCTTCTGTTTTTTTCTAGGAGTTTTACAACTTCAAGTCTCTCATCTATTTTGAGTTATTTTTTGTGTATGGTGTGAGATCAGACTCCAACTTCATTTATATGTATGTGGATATCCAGTTTTCCTAATAATGTTTATTTCAACAATTAAACATAGTTTTAGTTTTTTTACTCACTGTGGCCAAATACCTGAATAAACAATTTAAAAGGGAAAAGATTAATTTTGGCTCATGGTTTCACTGATTTCAGTCCATAGTCAGGTGATTCCATTTCTTTTAGACCCAAGGCAAGGCAGACACATCCTGGCAGAATGATGTGACAGAAGCAAGCTTCTCTCCTCATAATAGATAGGAAGCGAAGAGGAGGAAGGAGGCAGAGTGGAAAGGGCCGGGGATCAGACATAATTCCTAAGGTCACACTTCCATGATCTACTCTCTTCTATTCAGCCCTACTTTCTAAGTTTCTTCTACCTCCCATCAATGCCACCAAATTATGATCTCATGATTTGATTAATCAACAGATGAATTTAAAGCCCTCATGATTCAATCACTTTTCAAGAGGCTTACCCCTGCCTGAACACAACACTTTGGGGGACATTTTAGATCTAAACATGATAAGTATATAAGGAAACAATCTTAACACAATAAAGACCTTAAGTGAAAATCCCCTAGCTAACGTGCTTAATGGTAAAAAACTGAAAGCTTTTCCTTTAACATCTAGAACAAGGTAAGGGTGCCCACTCTCACTACTTCTTGTCAACATAATACTGGAAATCCTAGCCAGGACAATTAAGAAAACAAAAAGAAATAAAATTATTTAAATTGAAAAGTGAAATATAAAACTATCTCTTTTTACGTATAGGATCTTTTGTGTGGAAAAACCTGAATACTCCTTACAAATTTTGTTTGAATTAATAAACAAATTAAGTAAAGTCTCAGTATACAAAGCCAATATTAAGTGCATTTCTTCTTTATTTTTTTCTTTGCAGTACTGGGGATCGAACTCAGGACCTTGCACTTGCCAGGCAGGCGCGGAGCCACTGAGCCTCATCCCCGGCCCTTTAAGTACACTTCTTGATATGCTATCCAAAATGCAAGTTAAGAAAATAATCTTATTTACTATGTCAAATAGAATAAAAGATTCCATTTCAGTTTATATTTTTAAGAAACTGAGGCAAGATGATAAGAGATTGTTCATTTAAAACTATAAAACTCTGATTGAAAAAATTAAACCAGACATAAATAAGTGGATATGATGTTCCATGTTCATGAATTGGAGGAAATAATACTGTCAAAAAGTCCATACTACAAAAAGCAATACAGATTCAATGAAATCTCTGTCAAAATACCAATAGTATCTTTTATAGAAATAGAAAAAATTCTAAAATTTATACTAAACCACAAAATTTTGAGCAAGAAGGAGGCATAATACATCTGATTTCAAAATATATTATAAAGGTATGATAATCAAAACAGCATAGTTCTGTTATAAAAGCTGACATATGTACCAGTGGAACAAAATAGAGAGCCCAGAATAAAGCTATGCATATACACTTCACTGCTCTTTGACAGGGTGCTAATAATACTAAATGAGGAAAAGACAATCTCTTCTATGTTACTGAATTTGATAGTATTTGAAACTCTTCCTTTCTTAGAGGAGAAACTTTCTCCAATGTTATATTTGCACAGTTCCCTTCAAATTCTTGTGATATTTAATATTTTTCTTTCAGATCATTAGCCAGTGAAATATTATTTCATATTTCATTCATTATTTATGCAACATATACTTATACAGTGCCCAAAAATGCTTTCTTAAAATGATGTGGTGAAATGATGACTGTCATTATATTGTATACCTAAAATGTACCAATTACTAGAATGAATAATCGATAATGTAAAATAGGAAGAAAAGGTCCAAAGGGGTAGGGGTAATGGGAGGGGCAGGGGAAAGGAAAGAAGGGAATGGAAAAATGCTGAGAAATGGAAAAAATGGAAATAAAGTCTTTGTAAATAGGGAAGGGTGGAGGGTGTGGAGGGC
>NW_004624837.1:7569427-7633801 GCF_000247695.1 Heterocephalus glaber | reverse complement strand
AAATAGGGAAGGGTGGAGGATGTGAAGGGAGGGCTAGGAATGGGGAAAAAATAAGAACCAAGATGCATTATGTAAAGGTACAATTCCCAGTGAGAAATGTAATTGTGTTGTATACCTACAATGTACCAATAAAAGAATTTAATTAAAAAAAATGGCCATAGTATAAATGACAAATATACATTATACTTAATGGTACTCTCTAAATCTATAAAGGGAAATATTACTCCTGACCAGTCTTTCAATGAGTATTTGTTGACCACCTAATACAATCAGTGCTGTGTTAAGTGCTTTGGAGATAGTTACTCAAGGAGCACAAAATATGATGTCTGCTTTCAAGGTGGCTAAGTACAAGAAAGTTACTGTGATCACGTATTATTTCTGCTATTGGCCCATGAAGAATCACATCTTTTTTGTGAGATCTTAACATGAGTGTGTTGTTTCAATGTGCTATTTGCAAGAATGCAGCCCCATGAGTAAAGTCACTCTGTTTTTCCAAGTTCTACAAGGACAAAGGCTTTGTCTCATTTTTCTTTGTATACCTAAACCTTAGCACACAATTTGTCACAAGGTAGGTGTACAATAAATATTCACTGAATAATTAAGTGATATCTGTCCCTGAGAAGATCAAAACTTAATTGAACTGGCAAATATGTATATAACTAAGTTTAATGCCAAATATGATTTAAAAAGCTTTTACTTATTAAGACCAGAGAGATATATTTGTGCTATTTTATAGAACAGATTAATTCTACAAATAAATTATAATCACTAAAATATTTGCAGGTGGATTATCATATAGATAACCGTACAACATTTTAAGTGTGCTTTTTTCCTGATAATTATTCTTTCCTTTAGAAAATGAACTGCACATTTCAATTTTAAATGTTGACTTTGTATTTGATAACAGAAAAGCGCATAATTATAATGAAGTTACAAAGAATCAAAATTTGTCTTTTATTTTCTCTTTGGCTTGTTACATATGAGGCATAATAGAAAAATGCAGCAAAAGTTTAAATTTTAAAAATTTATTTCAGTAAAAGACACATTGCTTTTAGTCCTCCCCAAAATATTCCCCCATTCTTATCCCATCATTCTTGCCACTTTCTTTTTTAATTTTTTAAATTAATATATGTTTGCCATTCTTAATAAATATATACATCATGGAATATTAGTACATATACATGTCATACCTTGAGCCTTTTATATCCCCAGTCTCCCTCCTCTGTCCTGTCTCTGCCCATCCCAAGATTTTGGTGCTCTTTGAAACGGTTCTGGAAGTCCTTTTTCATGAGCATCTTTAGTTGTGCTGTCTCGGCTGTCTTGATATCCAGAGTCAATTCAAAACTTTTACTTTGTACCATCATTTTGAATACACAGACGAATTAGAAGTCACATAGTGCCAGATCTGATGAATAAGGTGGATAAGGACACACTGTAAAGATTTTACAAGGTTGCCTTTCGGTTAGATGGCGCTCAACAGCTGTATTCACTGTATTTTTTTTATCACACCTTGTGAATACACTAATGAGAGAGGACTTCCAGAACTCCTTCAGAAAGTGGAAAGAATGAGGGATAAATATGTTTCAAACAAAGGGGAATATTTTTGAGGCAGATTAATAGTACTGTGTCTTTTACTGTAATGATTTTAAAAATTTAAACGTTCACCATATAAGTATTTTGACCACATCTTGTATCTCGGGAAACAAATCTAACCTCGGCCTTAAGTAAAACAAAATTACATAAAGAAATGTATTATATAAAGAATATTATATAAAGAATTTTATTATACAAAGAAAGAGAAAGGGAAAGAGAAAGGAAACAGAATGGGAAAATGTTCACTCAGATCCAAGAAAAGGTAACCTTGCTATTAGAAAGTGAACATTAGTAAAATATTTGCCAGATATTAATGCTTATGCTTTTCAAAATAGTACTTAATGTTTTTACCATCATGGTGGTATTATTAAAATAAATACAAAAGAATAGTGTTTTTTGGTTTTTTTGGTTTGGGGTTTTTGTTTTTATTGAAAATTACTGTATTACTGAGTGCAATTGAGTCTTCAAAAACTAAGGAATTGTTTTCAGTCTTGAAATCCTTACTTATATTTCTGATTCTGTCACTGCAAAATTTCTTATGATCCCACAATCTTCTCTAATTAATTTTAATCCAGTGATGGATAAGAAACCCAAGTTCTTTGCTATTCAACAAGTGTGAATTCTGTTAAAAATTTATTACTATGAATGATTGGTTTCATTTGTATAAAAAAGAAAATCTTTCTTTTGAAAAAAAAAAACAGAAAGAAGATTCTTCTCCAAATGACTTATCACTTTGTTCCTTCAATGGATTGGATTTGAGTCTTCCTTCTTAGGAAAAGCAACTTTGAAGATGGTGAATGACTCATGCGCCTCAAATTTAATTTGTTCTTTTGGAGAATTCTTTAAAATGGTTGCTACTGTCCATGGTCAACTTTGTTAATTTATTAAAGAAACCAAAAGCTTTTATTTCTGGTTATCATGAATCTATCGGTAACAGAAACCTACATTGGCTAAGTATAAAACAAACAAAAGATACAAATGATACATATATAAGGTTCTTAAGAGGACCTCCTTCTTTTAAAGGAATTTGCAATTTGGGAAAACTTCCTGGTGAATGATAGGTAAAGAGCATTGGCTTCAAATCCTGGCTGCAATAATCAGTAGCTGTAGGACCTCAATAAAGTCATAGGGAGAGATATTGAGATGGTTACATTAATAAGTAAAAAATGTTTAAGACCGGTTATTGGTACATAATTATGAAAAATCAATCAATAAAACAGCAGTACTTTCTATCACCATCATTTTTTCCAATTAATACCTAAAGATTTGAATGTCATTTGTCTTACCTTAGCATATAGATTCTAGTTATGAATAGCAACGTCTTAGCTTGATCTCTTTAAACATAGACCCCAGGGCAAGAATTTCAATGTAAATATTTATTTTGGAAGTGATTTCAAGAAGTATTAGTAGGAGAATGAGAAGTTGAGACAAAGAGAGAAGAAAGAATGAAAGGTTCATGTCAATGGTGAGCAACTGTAGCTCTACTCTTCAGAACCCTGGGAAACGGTGTAGGTCACTCAGTCCCCACAGATAGGTACACAAGTGGGGCCACTGAAGCAGTCACACTCCAGGTAGCTACGTTTCAGTCGAGAGTAGAGAGCATGTGTGATGGTTCCATAAGGTTGTGTCACCAAGTGAAATTGTAGCCATCTTAGTTTAGGAAGTATCCTCTATGGTGATAGTATAACAACAATATTACCTAACAGTGCATTTATCAGAATGTGTCCTTGCATTAAGCTGTGTATTGCTATATTTATTCTCCAAATCTCCGATTTTCACTGAAGAGTGGACCAACAGCATGAATCTGCAAGTACTTCCAGCTCTCCCACAACCCTGCACACATCCCCATCCCAACCCACTTAGCACTTCAGCAGACCTGAACACATCTGTGGGAACCTGTACCTGCTTCTGTAGAATACCTTTAATGTGTACTGTAATGGAATTGACTGTGCTTGTGAGTACTGAGGGAATATAGCAAGGACGGAGCGTTCTTGAGTTTCTCCTTTGAATTAATTATTTGGGGGATTTGTTTCTAATATACATAATAGTGAAGCAAATTAGAAATATGAGGGGGATCTGGTAAAGAGGACTCTTGAAAATGCCAACCAAAGGACACATGAGTTTAGATAATCTGCAAATCTTAAGCTATTTCTCAAGTTAGCTGTAGTATATATAAAATGTCGTTTTGCTAATCCAGACTATGAATGGTTGCTATAATTTGGATGTGATTTGTCCTCTCCAAAACTGATGTTGAAATTTGTTCCCCAATGTAACAACGTTGAAAGGGTGAAACCCTTAAGAGGTGAATAGATCATTAAGAGGGATTAATGCCACCCTTCCAGGACTGGGTTAATTATTACAGAGGCGAGTAAATTCTCATTCTAACAGGACTAGATTTGTTGTCACAAGAATAAGTTTTTATAAACTGAGTTCAACTTCAGTGAGTGATTTCTATTTCTTCTGCTCACCTTCTTTCCTCTCCAGTTATGTGACTCCTTCCACTTTTTCACCATGAAATGGAGCAGTATCAGGCCTTCACAGATGGAACTGCCCAATCCTGGACTTCTAGCCTCCAGATCATGTACTAATAAACCTCTAATCTTGGTAAATCATTCAGTCTCAGTTATTAGGTTATAGCAACAGAAAATTGACTAATACAATGGTATACTTGAAACAATAAAGTGACTGCAGGAAAAAAGTGTATCTCTTCTTTAGAAGTACTATTCTTAAAATAATGACAACTTGACTTCTTCATTTCCTATCTGTATTCCTTTTATTTCTTTCTCTTGTCTAATGGTTGTGCCTAATTTTTCCAAGACTATGTTGAACAGAAGTGGTGATAGTGGACATCCTTGTCTTGTTTCTGATTTTCGTGTGAAGGATTTCAGGTTTTGACCATTTAGTATGATATTGGCTGTTGGTTTTTCATAGATGGCTTTTATCAGATTGAGGTAAAAACCTTCTATTTCAATTTTTTGTAGGGTTTTTATCATAAATGCATGTTGAATTTTGTCAAACACTTTTTCTGTGTCTATTGAGATGATCATATGGTTTTTGTCCTTGGCTCTATTGACATAGTATATTACATTGATTGATTTGCGTATGTCAAACCATTCCTGCATACTTAGGATGAATCCCACTTGGTCAGGGTGTGTAATATTCTTGATGATCTTCTGCATTCTATTTGCCAGGATATTATTAAGGATTTTTGCATCTATGTTCATTAGTAAGATTGGCCTATAGTTCTCTTTCTCGGTTGAGTCTTTTTCTGCTTTGGGGATCAAGGTGATGCTTGCTTCCCGGAATGAATTTGGGAGTATTGCTTCCCTTTCAATTTCATTGAAGAGTTTAAACAGTAGTGGCAATAGTTCCTCTCTAAATGTCTTGTAGAATTCATCAGTGAAACCATCAGGACCTGGGCTTTTCTTAGTTGGTAAGTTTTTCATTATGTTTTCAATTTTGTTGATTGATATTGGGTTGTTTAGAGTTTTTAGGTCTTCTTCGTTCAACTTTGGTAATTCATATGTATCTAGGAATCTGTCCATTTATACCTAAATGGATGCACATTGAGGTGATACTCTTAAGTGAAATAAATAGGACACACATGTGTAAATACCAAATAGCTTCTCTGGTGTGAGAAACTGAAAGTGTAAATAAGGACTAACAGGTATAATAGATGATGTGAAATAGGAAGAAAAGGGGCAAAGGCGAAGGAAAGTAGGTGTGGGGTAGGGGAAAGGAAAGAAGGGAATGGAATTAATATGAGAAAATGAAAAAATGGAAACAAAGTCTTTGTAAATAAGGAGGGGTGGAGGGGTTGAAGGGAGGGCAGGGGAAGAGGGAAAAATAAGAACCAAGATAGATTATGTATAGGTGCAAATTCCCAATGATGAATGTCATTATATTGTACACCTAAAATGTAACAATAACATTAATAATAAAAAGAGAAGTATTATCCTTAGGATAGATCTGTCCTTAAAATTTCACTCATGAAAATAATACTACTAGAAATAATTTAACAAGAGCATCTCCTAATGAAGGTTGTATGACTTACATTTCCTACATTTGTTTAATCATTGTTTAAGATACTGAAAGCACTAGGGTGATCTGATGGAAAGTCTTATTCAATAAGGAAGCTGAAAATCCTAACCAACTTCTTTTTATGCTATACTTTAAAAAATAAGTGTCACTTATCCTTTGTTCATTCACATGGAAAACATAAGCTATCCTATAATAATTATCACCAGCTTTTATTTATAGGAAACCTGTAACTTTGTGAATGGGAAATTGCAGCTATCTCGCCCTTTTTCTATAAATATAATAATAATTACTGTTAAGACCACTAATTAAATTTTGAAAATAGCTATTGGCAATAAGTAGAGGTGCCAGTCACATGATGAAAATTTAGAGGAAGAAACTATTATAAAGAAGCTATAATCATGATGTCTTTGCTGAATTCAGCCTATAATTTTCAACGTTGGAATTCTAGATACATACAGTTCATGATCATACTCATTTTGTTAAATTGCATACATTAAAAAACAAAAAAGAATAGTATGGTTGAAAGAATAAACAAAAGTCTGCAGTGGTTGAGTTCAAATCACTTTCTCTGTTTAAGGAAATAGTATCCAGGTTACACTATCAGTTGGCGCTTTTGGAATGTAGATAGAATTTTCTTTAAAAATATCGGAAGGAATCTGATGGCTCCAGAAACTAATGTTATCCACCATCTTTGAGTATGGAATCTTGGATTTTACTGTTGGTCTCATCATTGATTTAATGACATTGATTTTGATTTACACCCACTTATTCCTTCTCTCTTTCCTTATTTATCCTATTTTAGAGTTCATTGATAACAAAATACAGGTGAACTCATTCATCAGTCTCATTTCTAATAAATAAAATTAAATAAATTTTCCCATGAAAGTTTATGAATGAATAATTTAGTGATGTTCAATTGAATATGAACTTCTTTTTCAGGCTTTCTGATCTTTGATTTTTAAAATTGCTTAGCTCAAAGAGATTGTTACTTGAGACTAATGTTTTTCTATGTGAGGCTTTTCACCTAATTATCATTCACCTAATCTTTTAGTTTTCTGCTACTACTTATAAATCATTCATTTGTCAAATATGTTTTAGTGAATACTATTCATCTGGAACTGTTCCACCTACTGAGAGTGTAGAAGTAAATGCAGTTTGTAAAATAAAATAAAATAAAATTTGTGTATTTATTCCTTCAGTAATACAAGGCCCAAAATTACAAGCAAAACTCTCATAATTAAAATAGAATAATTTTACCAAGGCCAGTAAATTTTTAGATTCAAATGACAAAGACTATACTGAACACATTGGGAAAAAAGGTAATTTCAAAAATAAAGAAGCCACATAAGTTTTTGATCATGTTGCTAATAGTCAGGACTCATAAATGGCTTTTGCGTCACTACTCATTCTTCAGAAGGTCAAGAATAAATACGTGTACAAGACTTATCCACATTTCTCTTTTTTTACATCAACATTTTTTTATTCTTTTCCCTTTGTATATAAACATTCTCACATTTCTCCCAATATTAAACAAATCTCCACAACTTGCCACACTCTTATTCCAAACTTTCTTTTCAAGTACATTTTGAAAAAAGAATCCTTCCCATTTATTTTCACTTGTCTTTCTCCTATGCTCTTCAATATACTGCAATCTTCTCTAGTTCATGACTTCTAACATCACAGTAAAAGTGACTTATTTTTGTCTCCCATGAATAATTCTAAGATTCATGCAGCTTAATTTCCCTCTTCTTTGGGAGGAAAATCCTGGGCAATCCTGTGGCTTTTCTACTTGCTGTTAAGTGACAGATGGTAATGTGGTCAATTTAAATTTCAAACTCAGTCTTTATTCAATAATGGAAATCCTTATCTGTGTCTAAGGTATTGACCAACACCTCAGATTTGATTACTGAATCTAATGCTCTCTCCCAGGTCAAGGGAGTAGTCTTCCCTGGGTTTCAACAGAATGGAAAGGAAAGAGAAATCTTAATTCAATTGGAGCCACCATAGGCTTTGCCTTTTGCTTGTTTGGATGGTTGCCTTAGAGATGACTTGAGAAGTAAGGTCAGACCAGGCAGCACATAGACAGAGGGAGTATCCATTCTGCTAATATTGTGTCCCAGGGTTATGCCCTGTGCCTGCTGCAGTCACCTCTCATTAGCTATTGGTTGAGTAATAAGTGAAAGACTACATCTGTGTTGCCAAATTAAATTTTTACTTTCCGTCTTTAACTGAATGAACTAAAATGCATTTTATACTATTAGTTATGCCCTGTCTTATGAAATTCTCCTCTGCCTTCTTTTTTACAAATACCTCCATTTTCCTCCACTCTGATCACTCTCAGTCTTTGCGAAGTCCTCTCTCCTTTGTTAGAAGAACACTATCTCAGTGTCAGGGTGCCATGGAGCTGACCATGTGGATTCCTTTTCTCATTACTATGTACAGTTTCGCTCACCCATTCTCTTGGTTTTACAAATGAAGTCCATAAATCCAACCCAGAACTCACTCCCAAATCCAGACCCACAAATTCAACTGCCTGTGGAATACCTGCCATTGCACAGAAACTTCAAACTTCACACATTCAGATTTGAATCTGTTGTGTTTGCCTCAGTTTCATCTCATTCCTGGATTCTATAATGTAGACAGCACCAGTGTATTATCAAGTCTCTCTGGTTAGCAATTTGTAACCCTTTCCTAGCCTACAGTTTCCTCATGTACATCCAAATGGTTCACCAAATCCTTTATATTTATTCTTCTAATTAAGTTTTCTTTCTTCTAATTAAGTTTTAACTAATATCTTTCTCTTACTTTCAAGAAACTGATTTTACGCTTGTATCACTTTGTAATTCAATTATCTAGAACCTCTTCCTAACTGGTCACCCACCTCCTCCCATCGACACTTTATGTTACTTGAGAGATGACTATTATTCGTGCTGCTACAGTCATCAGTTAAACTCACATTTAATATCAGTTCCCTTCCAGAAATTACTCTCTACATGGTGCTTAGGGTAAAGCACAAGGTATAACCTGAATCAAGAAAGCTCTTTGTGATCTGCCCCTGACCTATTCCTCCAGCCTCAATTCTAGTCTCCTCCTACAAAGAAGACCTTAGTCAAATATTGTAGTTCTTCCAAAACACACATACCACTTTATAGTCCTAGATTTACATAGTTTTTACTTTCCTTCATCTCTTTTTAGCTTTCAAAATTCAAAAAGTAACATTTTATTAATCCAAGAAGAGTGAGTATACATTAGATTCAGTAGTGTCACACTTCCAGACTTCAAACAAATACTTCCCCTTCCCTGAGAATGAAGCCTTTTGACTTGTTCTAAAATGGGCTTTCACTCATCCCCTTATACACACATCTCTATTTTAAGAATAAAACATTACATCCACTTTCCCCACTCAATATGTCTGTTCTTTCATAATTGAGCACAATGAAGGTAATTAGCTGGGGCAGGGTTGTGTGCTGTGGAATCAGACGCGGGATTCACAACCCTTTCATTGCCAGTTACTACTGACTTAAATTAGGTTAGTCAATGGCTTATTGGTCTTCATCTGCAAAATGGATATGATAGAATTTCTGACTCAGAGGTATTACAAAGATAAAAGAAATTTATATACATGAAGTGCTTACAACAAAGCATGATAGATAAGTACTGTATAAAAGTTAACTATTATTTTATAAGCATTGTAAAAGATCTTCAAGTATTAATTATTAAATGAATGAGTGAATTCATAAGTGAACAAAAGTGCTTGTGACTAAGTTTTAGAAAACTGTAAAAGTTGAAAATATGCCCAAATATTTCCTCAGAGAATGTGTTGACTCTTTCCACAGATTAAAGTATAGCCTGTAGGTTGACTCATTTTCACAGACTCTAGTTCTGTGTGTATTGTTTGAGGATGATATAACAGAATCCAGTTCTTCACTTTTGTATTGTTTGTAATGATTTATATGAATATGTGTTTGAATCACTCCTCCATTTTATTCCCAAATATTTACTCAGTACTCAGTATAGTGTATGGCATATAGTGATGTTCAGTGTGTATTTGTTGGACACTTGGAAGTACAAAGCAGTGGGAGTAGAATCTACTTCTCTCAGGTGAATTAGAATACTACACAAAAGCTGAGAGAGCTCCACACCATCCTAAAAACATAAGTTATTGTAATATGGGCATCAAGTTCTACAATCTAAAATTTATTCTCATAGTTTCATGTACATTAACTCAGTATTAGATTCAAATTCAATTTTCCTTACTCAAACTTCTATTTCTGTTTTATTAATCACAATGTACGAATTTTAGTTGCAGCATGCCTCAAATCCGTTTTTAAAGGAAGACAAAAAAGAAAACCGAGAAAAGAAAGACAAATGAGAAAGCAAGCAGGGAATTGATTTTTGTTGATTATGGCAAAAGTGTGAAACTATACTATTTATAGGTTTGAAAACAACTCACATGTTGCCAGGAATCTAAATGCTAATTATAATACTATCAGTCATGAAAACGTTGTTTTATACTTTATAAACACAAAGTTGTTTTATATACATTCTCTTATCTAATGCTCACAACTTTAGTTGAGGCATGAATTGGGAATTGATCTGCACTTTACTTGTGGATCAACTGAGGTGCAGAGAAATCCTGCAACTTTTTCAAGTTCATACAGATTTTGAATCAGTCATTCTATGACTCAGAGATAAGCTTCATCAAGTCCATTGCCCTTTATAGGATATGACTGTTAAATGAAATTGCTATGTGAAATTTAAAAAACAAAATTCAGCTAAGAATGAATTTTTAATTATGGTTTATTTTAAGGAACAGGTAACAGAATCTGTTCCTTGCATTAAATACCAGAAAGAATGGGTTACACGTACTTCTGAGCTAATTCAAGAAACACTGAGATGCAGAAACAAGTGATATCAGGCATTTCTACAATAAACTGATGGATATTTTGATGTCTGCATTTTATCAGATGTAGATATGGTATTTTATCTAGTGCTTGTCAGAGTGTAATGTCTAAAGATCATTGTTTAGTTACAATGAAAATTGAAGTAAACAGCATGAGTGAACTCTGAAAATCTAACCACTGATACCACACCCATTGGCAATTCTCCTAAGTCTCACAAGAAGACAATGGGTAGATTATGTCCAGAGAAAATTAAAGTATAAACACGAAGCTCTGAGCCAAGACATGGTAAAAGATAGCATCTTGATAAAAATTAATGAATAAAATTACCTAAACTTATGTAAAGGGCCCTCCTCTTTTCTTTTTTCCTTTTTTTTTTTTTGCATTTTTTTTCTTCATATATTCAACCTTCCCTTTTAGTGATTACCTTGTAGAAAGCAGTATTCTATGTGGGAAAGAATTTTTAATTCAGTCCACAGTAATTTTTTTCCCTCTTTTTGTATTTAAAAAAAATTTTAGGTAGATTTTAGATATTCATAATGATAACATTCATCATAAGGAATGTGTACCTGTACACGATATATTTTGCTTCTTCTTTTTTCCCATTTCCCTCCCCTCCCTTCAACCTCTCTTCTCTTCCTTGTTTACAAAAGCTTTGTTTCTATTTTTTTCTTGTCCCTTCTTTCCTGTCCCCCTCCCCCCGCTTTTTCCCCTTATTTGAACATTTTTTTGTTTTTTCAAAATGAGAGCCACATACATGTAAATTTGATTCCCACCTGCTAATCATTACTATTATCGGTGAGAACAAAAATAAACACAAACCTTTTGATAACATCACATAAAAATCTGCTGTTAGGATTAAACAAAATGTCCTATTCATTTATCCATTCATTTATTCAGAGCTACTTTTTATCAGGCAATGTTCAAGACAATTTAAAAACGATTAGTGAGCATAACAAAAATCCCTGGCCACACAGTATCCATTCTAAAAGGTGTGAAATAAGGAAATTCTTTCCATCCTGCTGGATACTTTAAGAGGTGACTTTCTTTTCCATGTTCCTGTATCAAACATTCTAAATCCCTCAGCTCTTGGCCAATAGGAAGTATGTGGGTTATGCCTACAATTCATAAGAACTGATATCAGTAGCTATCTCTGAAAGGTAGACAAAGGTTCTACTGAAAATAATAAGAGTGGTGGTTGAAAGCATGTTTAAGATGAGTCCCACTGTGCCAAGTAACTGCTTGTTCCTTTATATTTTCAGATTGTGCGGGCAGGGGGTGGGGAGGCACAAAACAATAGCAACAAAAGAGGACCTACAGAATGATAAAATCTGTCCTGAGGTTTGTTTAGCTTGATCTCCTACAGAGCTGAGGGGCCACATTTGAAGAAAATAAAGATAAGTCAATAACTGCCACCAACTTAGTGCCTTTATTCCTTTATATGAATGTGAATTGGGCTATTCGCAGGAATTTATTACAATGACTGTCTCAAAATGTTCTCATCCACATGTTTCTGAAGGCAATAAAGAAAAATAAAATTGGAGTAGGTCTCTGTAGATCTTACAGAAAAGAAGAACCCCAACTTCTCAGCTATTTGAAAGTACGACAAGAAAAGAATTAAAATTATATAAATGCCAAGAATCTTGGGTTTTTAGTCTAATGGGGGGGTACTTTCATACTCCAACCAGGAATAAAGATAAGAACTCGATAATTTTAGTATTGTATGCATGTCTGTTGTATCACTAAAAAAGTATAAGAAGATTAAAAAGTTTAACTGAAAAATAAAGATACAAAGATACAAAATTAAAAGGAGAATTTCTGTCATTAACTGAGAGCTTACCACTAACGCATGAGACAGAATTTGTGTGGGTCAACTACATTACCCAAATTAAAGCTCAGTGAGTGATAATCATCTTGAAAAACTGACGTTAATTGTTGCAATTAATGTGACACACAGATCATTTTTAAACATCTGAAACATCTGAAAACTGGAATCAATTCTATTTGGACTGATTATATTGTTCTCAATCCACGTGAAAACACAGAGAGTAAACCAAGCGAAAGAAGTGGGATCAAGAAATAAAATAGAAAAAGGAAGAGGCAAGGAGAAGATGCAAGGTGACAGGGATGACTATCTGCTGGCAGACTTGGAGGGCAACCAGTCAGATTCAGGTAGGACAGAGAATTCCAAGGTCGATGTGCCCAAGAAAATTCTTTAATAGAATTCTTGGTCTATTAATTCACTTGAGATGATAATACTTATAAAGGAGGGCTTAGAGGTCATCGGAAAAAGAGATAGAAGAAGAAGTAAACCACTGGTAATGAGACAATTACTAAATCCATTGAAAATAAATGTGTACCACCAAGAAATGCGATCATATCACATAACATGGCTTACTAGTGAAAAGTGTTTGCCTAGTAATCACCATTGGCCTGCAACAGCATGACTGACACTTCTGATTTTCAGATTTTCAGACTCAAAATAGAATCTGAGTTTCTTGGGTCTATAGCTTGCAGATGGTCCATGGTGGGAGTTCTCGACCTCCCAAATCCTGGGTGCCAGTTCTTTTATATAACAAATGGCATCATTCATGTATCCCATTGCTTCTCCAGAAAACCCTGACTAATATAAATGCCAAGAAAAGAGTTTTTAAAAGTTTAAAAAATTATTGTATCAGAATGAACAAAGAGATCCAGAAACTCCATTTTATCCTTTCCTTAAGGTTTCCACTGTCCATGAACTACAGTAATTCTACTCTAAAATAGACTGTTCTCTCACGGCTCATCCCTGAGAATCCCCTGCACCCGCCAAGCCTGCATTCACATTCGCACAAACTTGCACAATGCAAGACAAAGAAAGCCTGTGTGTGTGTGAAGGGTGGTCTTCTCTAAAGTGTGTATCACTGAGTACTCCTGAAGATGAAAATAAAGACGTAGGCCAAGTCTTCCAAAGGAGTCTGGCACCTTCAGATTTTTATCATTATCTACAGTATGTACAAACTATTTGCATAGCTTTGATTTTCACAGGTGCTATCATTATGATTCAGAAAGAATTCTGCACAAGTACATGTAAAGAGAAGCATTAATTCAACAGAACTTTTAAAAATCAATAAAAATCTTTATGTCTATAGTCTATCCTAATAATCAATAAACATACCAATCCAGATGAATTTTTATGCTAAGATACACTATAGTCTAATTTGCATTCAAATAATAGTGACAGTATGCCTAAGACATTCTATCAGCCCAGCCATCTTTATTTTCGAATGCTCCTGTTTATTTTTATCTCATTGTGTACCATCTATATAAAATTATAAACATCTCATTTTGTAAAGTGCAGAAGCAAAAATTTAAACTTCATGTATTTTAACAGGCTTGATAGCAACTCTGTGCTTTCAGTCAATGCAGTGAAAGCTTTGGCATTCTTTTCTTTTTTTCACTTTTTAAATAACTGTGAATTTTGTATTCTTAGTGGGTTTTTTTCCATTAAAAACTGTAATCACAGAATCTGAAAGAATGCAAAGGTCATTGAACTTCCAGATTTTTTTCAGGTGAGATGTGACATCATGTGTTCATATGTGAAGTTAACTGAAAATCTACCCATTGATTCCTATCCCCAAATAATGAAATGAGGTGAGAATGACCCCTTCCCTCCACCCAGTGTCATTAAAGGGGAAAAAAGGCTGACACTAGTATAAAAACAATTTCCTAAGCAAACTTCTCAAGCTTCATTAAAGTAGAAAATATTCATCTGTACCCTCTAGCAGAAATATTTTATGTAGCTATTGTTCTCCACACTGCTTTGACATTAGTTTTTTATTCCCAAATCTCAGGAGCTGTGGCCCTTTCTCGTGGTTTTTCAAACCTGGTTTTTCAACCATTGTTTCTCTTTTCATCTTTCTCATCTTCCCCTCACTCTCCTTCTTCCTCTCTCTTTTCCTTTCTCTAATTCTCTCTCTTTCCCTCTCTCTGCCTAAATTAGCCACTGAAGGTTAGTAGAGTTCTTGGAATTCAAGACTACTATTTTGAATTCTGTTATTTTTACTTACATCATTTCAGAAATGTTTTGTTATTCAGTTTGATTGTCCTAGAGCATGGATTTCTAATTACCATTTTAGTAGACTCAGGAAATTTTATTTTATTCATGGAGCATAATTACTAAAATTTTCCATTAATGCTGGCTTTTTTATTGTCTGACTTTGTTGTTTGTTTTACTCTGTTAAGTGTTACTTTATTGAAAACATGTTTAAAATATTTTCTCACTGGTAATTTTATACAAGCAATAATCCTCCATCTGTAGAACTTCTACCTGTGGAATATGCACCTATGCCACTCTGACTATTGCCCAACTTTGGACAACTTTCCCTTAGTTGATAGCTTTCATTTCAGATGAGCTACAGCCATGTATCAATGTGGTTATTTCCACCAGAATTAGCTTCTCAATACAATGGAACAGGGAATGAGGTGCATATGTGGGACAGGCAGAGGATGAAACAAGAATAAGCAAGTAAGCAGGAAATAAAATGCACGTGCACATATCTTTTCTCTGGGATGGGAAAACCATAGAATGAGAAAAAGGTGGTTGAAAATAATAGAAGGAAAATCATGCGTAGGATAAGGAACCTATTGAAAACAATAAAAATAGACATTTTATTCATTCCAAATCGAATTTGGATATATCAGCTTGCAAAAAAGGAGTAAGTTACAACACAGTCAACAATTATTTTTAGTTTCTGATGTATTATTTCATTTCTCTGAATGCTTGTTTGGCTCTGATGACTGAGATCAATCGGACAGTTAAAATTAATGTTTAAGGTAACTTGCAGTTTGATTCAACCACTAAGTAAAAATATAATCCTAATCTCTTATATTTTAATTCTTTACATTTAAGGCACTATATATTTTTCAGGAACTTTTCAAACACTACTTTCTAAAGGAATTATACCTTTGGAGATCAATCAATGACAAATATAATTTGTTTCATTACATTATTACTGCTCAAGTTGCTGGTGTATTATCTGTAGATATTTAAGTAAATGAAAGTAACCTAAATTGAACTACTTTAATCAGCAATATTTTTAAGTAAAGTTCAAGGTTCATGTAATAAGGGCTGGGGATTTAGCTCAATGGTTCCGGCTCCTGCCTCTCAAGCACAAGGTCCCGAGTTCGATCCCCGGTACCAAAAAAAAAAAAAAGAAAAAAGAAAAAAGAATATCGCTTCTCGACCTTTTGGCTAAGATCAAGTGAAGATTCATGTAATAAAGATTTATTTGTATAGTGTAGAAAGATTTTTGTTGTTATGGTTTAAATATATCCCCCTAACTTTAGTGAATAAAAGGCTTAGTCCTCAATGCAGCAATGTTCATAGATGGGGCCTGCAGAGGTAACTCTGTCATAAAGGAACTAAGCTCATCAAAGGAATCAATCAATGGATTGATACTGTGATGAGTTTATAGTTGAAGTGGCTACTAGGAGGTGGGTCTCATTTTTAGGAAGTAAGTCACTGGGGGCATGTCTTTGAAAGGGTACATTTTGGCCCTGACCCCTTTCTCCTTTTTTTGACTCCTTCATTTACATCTGCCTGCCTGCCATGAATGAGCATCTTTCTTCCACCATGATATTTGTGCCTTACCACAGGCCTAAAGCAGTGAAATTGACATGCCATGTACTGAAACCTCTGAAACCATGAGCCAAAATAAATCTTTCTCCTTTAAGTGAATTTCTCAGTATTTTATTACAGCAACTAAAAGCTAACATATTTGTTTATAAATTACTTTGGTCTCAGTGAAAAGAATCTTCACCTTTGGGGAAAAAGAATCAGTAAAGTATCCATGGAAAAATGAAAAATATAGAGACTATCTTCCTGCTGAGATTCTCTTGGTGGTGTACCAGATCACAATACTAGCAACCCTCTACTCATAAATAACTGACTTCTTTTTCACATCCCACAGTTTTTGGTTCTTTGCTTTAGGAGTGGCAGCAAAAATCTACTTTCTTAGACAAAAGAAATATGCCTGGCCTGAAGCCACAGTTCTTAACAAAGAAATTTGTTCAATGTGTATGTCATGTGTTAAGAAATAACATAAAATTTTAGCTAGTAATAATACATTTTCAAATATGGGTTATTTTTATCTTTCAATTTATTTCATTAGTGTATTTGAACTAAAAATAGTAACTGTACATTTATAGGATACAATGTGATGTAGGATATTGTAGAAAGATTCAATCAAGCTAACAAATGTATCTATCACTTATTTTTGTGGTGAGGGTGTTAAAAATCTATTCTTTTAGCAACTTTGTGGTATATGTCATTATTATTATTATTATTATTGGTACCGGGGATCAAACTCAGAACCTTTGTGCTTGTGAGGCAGGCAGCGGAACCACTGAGCTAAATCCCTGACCCAGTATACATCATTCTTAACTGCAGACACTATGAATTGGAATAGATTATTAAAACTTTTTCCTCTAGTCTACTTGAAAGTTTCTACCCTATAATCCACATCTGTCCTCCACAATTCCCAGCCTTTGCTAACCATCATTTTACCGTTTCTGAAATTGACATTTTAGAATGTATTTTTTGTTGTTGTTTTGTTTTAAGCAGAGTCTTGTTCTATAGTCAGGCTAGCCTAAAACTCTCTATTTAGCTCAGGCTGTCCTCAAATTCAAGATCTTCCCGCCTCAGCCTACAGAGTGCTGAGATTACAATGATATGCCAGCATGCTTAACTGAGAATTTTTTCCATCCATGTTTGTCAAGGACATTGACCTGTAGTTTTCTTTTCTTGTAATGTCATTGATTGGTGTTATAAAAAGAATTCAGAAATATTCCATTTTCTTCAATGTTTTGGAAGAGTTTGAGAAGAGTTTGTATTCTTCAAATATCTGGCAAAATGAAGCAATCAGGTTCCAGGCTTTTCTTTAATAAAGAAGTTTTTATTACTAATTCAATCTCTTTATTTATTGTTGGATGTTCAGATTTTTTCTTTATTCTGATTGAGTCCTAATTTATTGTTTCTAGGAATTCCTCCATTCCTTTCAGAGTATACAAATTCTTGGTTTATAGTAGCCTCTTTGATCCTCTTTATTTCTGTGTCATCGGTTGTAATGTCTTGCCTTTCATTTATAATTTTATTTCAGTCTTCTCTCTTTACTCTGTTAGTCCATGGTTTATTGAATTTTTTCAGAATATAAAGTTATATTTTTTATAATCTTTTTTATTGTTTTTCCAGTTTCTATTTTGTTTATTCTTATTTTGATCTTTGTTTTTGCCTTTCTTCTCTATTTGGGCTTATTTGGTTCTTTTAGTGGATCCTTAAGGTATAAAATTAGGTTATTTAAGACAGTTCTTCTTTTTGGATCCAAACATTTCTTAGTATAAATATTCCTCTCAGGACTACTTTTCCTGAATATCATAAATTTGGAGATGTTGCATTTTTATTTTCATTTTTCTCAAAACATTTAAATTTTTCTTTAAATTTCTTGGATTCATTTATTTTTCAAAAGAATCTCACATTTCTGAGTTTTCTGAGGTTTCTCTTATTATTGATTTGTAGTTTTATGTCTTTTTGGTCAGAAAAGATATGATTTCAATCATAAATTTCTTAAAATTTGTTTTCTGAACTAATATATAATTTATGCAGGGAAATGTTCTGTGTACGTTTTGGAAGGACCTATCATGCTATTTATGGAGTGGAATGTTCTATACTGTCTTTTAGGTCTAGATGGTTTAAAGAATAACTCAAGTCCAATGCTGCTATATTGACTTTTCGACAATATTATATGTCTAGTCTTGAAAAGGAGTTATTGCAATCTACGTATCCTTTCAGATCCATTAATATTTAGGTGTTCTGATGTCAGATGCGTACATATTCAGTATTGTTATAACCTCTTGATGAGTTGATCTTTTATCATTGTACAGTTATTTTCTTTGTCTCTTTTTATAGTCTTTGACTTAAAGTCTATTTTATCTGATATATCTCTGTTAGGCAGTTTTCCTTTACTATAACAAAATACCTGAAGTAATAAAAAGGAGAAAGTTTTATTTTGATTTGAGCAGTTTCAGCCCATGATCAGTTGACCAGGTTGTTTTGGGGCCTGTGACAAAGCAGGACATCCTGGCATAAGCATGTGCTGGAGGCCCATGTATGGCATGGCCACAAACCCAACAGAGGAAGAAGAGGCCAAGGTCCTACAGTCCTGCTCAAGGGCACATCCCCAATAACCTAAAAGCTCCACTTGGCCCCACTTCCTGATGGCTCCACCAGCTTGCAAGAGCACTATAGGCTTGGAACCATGCCTTTAAACCATGGGCCTTGGGGAATATTCCGAAGCTAAACTAGAATGTGGCCCCTGCTTTCTTTTGTTTCCAATCAAATGGAATATCTTTTTCCATTCCTTTACTTTCAGTCAGTGTATGCTCTTAGAGGTGAAATGAGTCTCTTGTAGGTGGCACATAGTTAGGTTTTGTTTATTATCCATTCAGCTATTCAATATGTTTTGTGTGAAGAATTTAATTCATTGATTTTTGTAAGTAATTATTACCATCTTGCTGTTTTCTGGTTAATTTTCGGGTCTTTGTTTCTCTATCCCACTTTTGTTTGTTTATTTATTTATTTATTTATTTGATAATTTTCTCTAATGACATACTTCAAGTCCTTTCATCTTTGGTGTATCTCTAAGGGTTTTTGCTTTGTGACTACAACGAGGCTCACATAAAATATCACATACTAATAATAATCTATTTTAAGCTGACAACAACTTAATTTGATTTCTTGAACAAACTTCACTTTGACTTGCCTTTCCCTGATTTATTTTAGGTGACACATTTTTATTCCTTATACTTTGCGTTCTTTAATAAATTATTAAAGCTATAGTTATTTTTAATAGTTTTGTCTTTTACCCTTCATAGTAGAGCTATATTGATTTGACACCAACATTATAGTGTAAGGCTGGTAAGAGTTTTATTGTGCACGTACTTTTACCAGTGAGTTTTATATTTTTATATATTTTTGTGTTGCCAATTAAAAATATTTTCCTTTAGCTTGAGGGACTTTTCTTAGCATTTCTTGTGAAGAAGTTCTAGTCGTGATAATTTCCCTCAGCTTTTGTTTGAGGAAGTTTTTTTTAATCTCCTCTTTATTTCTGAAGGACAGGAAAACTAGCTATCATATTCTTAGTCGGCCAGATTTTCTTTCAAAATTTTGAATATACTCTCCTTTGACTTGTGAAGTTTCTAATGAAAAGTCTGCTGACGATCTTATAGAGGACACCTTGTATGTAATGTCATTGTTTTCTTGCTGATTTCAACATTCTCTGTCCTAAGCTTTTGACAATTTAAATATACTATGTTTTGTGTGATTCTCTTTAAAACCATCCTAGTTGTCCATGGAGCTTCCTGGTTTGGGATTTCTAATTCCTTCCCTAGATTTAGAAAGATTTGTTTGAATGTGTTTCCTGTCCTTTTCCCTTTCTCTCTTTGTCTTTTATTGGTTATTTAAAAAATACATATATTAATGTATTTGATGGTTTCTCTGAAATCCCAGGGATTGTCCTCACTTTTTTTCATTCTTTTCTTTTTGCATCTCAGAATATAGAACTTCCAATGACCTGCCTTCACGTCCATTAATCCTTTCTTCTGCATGATCTAGTCTGCTACTGGAGCCCTCTATTAAAAATTTTAATTTAGTTATTGTATTCTTGTGACTTATTTGACACTTTTTTATATTTCCTATTTCGTTTTGTTCTTGGATTGCTTTCCTTACCTCAGTGAGTATCTTTATGGCTATCACCTGAATATTTCTGTCAGGTGATATATCTTCCTTTCATTAGAGTCAGATTCTGGTATTTATCTTGGTCTTTTGTTTGGAGTATATTTCTTCATTATGCTTTAGTCTCTGTGTTGGTTTCTATACATTTTGTAGGGAAACCACTTTTCCCAATCTGGTCTTGTGTACGAGATGTTCCTCTTCAATCAGCCTGGGCAGAGAGTCTACCTGAATCTTTAACCTCATTGTGCTTATAAAACCTGCTGGTTTTCGTTTTTAGGATTTCATAAGAAATTAGAGAGTATCCAGTCATGCTATTTCCTTGAGAGATGTGTGACAGAAACCAGTGTCTTATGACACAATTGAAGAGGTTGGAGTGTTAGATGTGTGCTACATTTCCTTCTTTCCTTGCAAAGGAACTGAGAGCTATTGTTTGCCCCCCACTCATTCTGCACTAAACCAAGGAAACGGTGCAAGGCAGATGTCTGTTCTCTCCATATCACTGCTTACCCCAAACCTGGGCAGATAACCCCTGAACATTTGCAAGTTTAAAAGTCACCCTTTTGTTATCTGTGGTGTAGGAAACTCAAGCCTGCAGAACTCTGTCAAGCCCCAGAGTTGGGTGATTTAGCAGCTAGTTACTTTGGTGGAGTCCTCAACACATGGAAATACTTCCAGAGAGAATATGCAGATCTAGATTTATTTTTTCTTGGCTAAGTAAGCCAAGGAAAAAAGGCACAGGGAGTATTCACTTTGCTGTTGAAGAAAACAATAGTGTCACTCCCTCTTAGCAGGTGGAGTTTTGGTCTGTACTTATCACGGAAGCAGGCCAGGAAGAAAAGTTCAGGGGGTGCCCACTTTTAGGTGTGGAGAAGTCCTCCAGCCTCCTTCCAATGAGAGATTATAGAAGTTTATCTCTAGAGCAAGCTGGGGAAGAGCGTGTGGGGAGTGCTTCCCTCCTGTTCTTGCTGGCAGAAGTCTCTCCACAAGGAGATTGTGGAGCTACAATTATCATGGGAGCAAGCTGAGAAGAAAGTAAAGGGAGTGCCCACTCATCTGATCACGCAAGCAAAAGTTTCACATCTTCCTTACAGGGGACACTTTCTGGTCAGGAGTTATCTCCAAAGTAAGCCAGGAAAGATGCCACAGTGAGAACTCCTCCTTTTAGGCACAGAGAGGCCTACCAGCCTGCCTCTAAGAGAGATTGTAGAAATGTAGCTCAGGAGTGAGCCAGGAAGAAGGTGCAGCGAGGGCCCTCCTGCTGTTCTTGCTGCCAGAGACCTCTAATCTCTTTCCATGGAAAGGTTATAGAGCTGAAATAGTCACTGGGTCCCTTTAAGGATGTCGAGAGTCCAACCACTCTTATTTAGGATGGAAGTTTTTTTCTTGTTTGCTATATAAGCAAATGAGCTTATAAGGAAATATAAATTTTGGGGGGGGTTGTTTTGTTTTTTGCTATATAAGCAAATATAAGCTTATGTGCTAGCTGCTGGTTGGAAGCTAGAAATACAGAGAGTTGAAGTAGAAATGTGTGATGACAGCCTCTGCAGGGGAAGGTGGATGCTAGGCTGCTACTGGGCCCTAAGCTGCCTGGAGTGCTCTCACGCGTGAAACATCATCTGACTCACTGTATTTGAGGGAATTCTCTAGTCTTTGTCTCTCTTTTATAGGACAGTGATGTAACAGTCAAACTCTCCAGCAGAGACTGTAAAAGTTGAGCACTCTATTTGTGTTCTTCAGTTTGGGGGAAGAAGCTGGAAGCTGTAGATTCCTTCTTCAATACAAAGCCCGATGCTCAGGGTTAGGTTATTATACAGTGTATCTCTGCATGTCATTTTCATTTTTATTTGGATATTTTCTCTGTCATCAGAGAAACCCTTCAACTGAATTCTGGCTTCCTCTCATGGTCTGCATTCAGAGGTTTACCCTGTGTCTCTAGGATGAGGGAAAGTCAAGAGCCTGCTATTCCAAAGATGCTGATGTAACTTTCTTCACCTTTTAAATATCAGTATTTTATGTCATTTCCATAATAATATATGAGTTCAAAATTATGTGTATGTGATTTATAAATAAGTTTCCCAAGGTATATAGGAAAGGATATTCGTTCAAAAAGATTTTATTGGTAGGAGGGAGTGCACAAGTTTGTAGATGAAATTTTGAAATAATTAGCTCAAATAAATAAATAAAATAGCATAAAACATAGAATTAATCTTATTTCATGTGGATGTTCTCAACAATGGACATGAGTTAAATTTGTCCATCTTGGAGACAGTATGGTTATTAAATGACCCAAAATCACCTAGACTTTTATATGAGATACAAATGTACCATAACACCACAGTAAAAACTTGGAAGCTATTTGGCTGCTGATAAATATTACAGTAGCCTATTACTAAGAAAGATTTAAAGGGTGATTTTTTAAAAAAAAATCAATTACAATAGCTTCATAAAATAAAATGTATGAAAGCAAAGTTTAATTTTAACTTTTATCAGTACATGTTTGCAGTATGTAATGATTATATTCATCATGGGGAGTTGGTACATGTATATAATACATCTTAATTTTTTATGTCCTCGTCCTCACAAGCAGGATTATACATTTAAAACTAAGAACACAGATGGAAGAAATGATTTACCACATTCATGAATTAGAAAACTGAATATAGCTGAAGTTAATTCTCCATCTGTCAATTAAATGCAATCCTAGTCATAATTCAAACACTTTTTTCAGTAGAAATTGAGGAGTGATTCTAAATTTACATAGCAATATAAAGGACCTAAAATGGACAAAATAATTTCTCAAAAGTTGGAGGATTTACACTATATTTATTCTGTGGATTTTTTTTTTCTTTTGGTTTGCAGTACTGGGGATTGAACCCAGAACTGCATGCATGAGCATGACTTCTACCTCTGCATCCTAAGCCCTTTTAAAATTTTTATTTTGAGATCACATCTTGCTAAATTGCACCTCCTGTTCTGAAACTTGCAATCCTCTTGCCTTATCCTCCTGTGTAACTGGGATTCCAGGCATGGGCCACCATACCTACCTATACTACAATGGCTCCCTATAAAGCTACAGTGATTAAAATGGTATGGACAACTCAAAGGAATTGAATAGTTTAGAAATAAACCTACTTACACACACACACATACATGCACTCATACACGCACATGCAGATATGTGTGTGCTAGAACAGGACACATATATGGGAAAGAGTGAACTGGATATCTATATTGAAGAAAAATAATCCTTAACATTTATTTCATGCCATATACAAAAATTTACCCAAAATTCAGCAAAGCTAAAGCTATATAATTTATTGAAGAAAAGACAAAAAAAAACCCTTTGCAACTTTGTACTAGAAAAACATTCATCAGATAAAACGCAAAGTACGAGTCAGAAGAAATCAAAAATGCTATTGGAATTCATCAAAATTAAATGTTTTCTCATAAGAAAAATTATTATTAAGAAAATGAAAATACAGATACAGAGTGAAGGGGAATATAAAATACAAACTGAGTTAAACATGGAGAAAATATGGGTAATATATGCATATCACAAATGATTTGTATCCAAATTGTATAAAGAACTCTTACAACTCAAAGAAGCAAATAGAGAAAATTAAACTTGGTCAAAAATTTTTAAATACACATTTAAAAAATATATACAAAAGGCCAAGTATTACAGGAAGTATGCTTGACTTGAAATACACTTGATACCATTGTCATTGGAGAAATATAAAGTAAAATCCAACAAGGACACTTACAATGCCTGGACTTGAAAATAATAATATTATCAAGTACTGAAGAGGATGCATATCTCCTGAATTCTCACACATAGCAGAAAGGAGAGCAGGAGACCCAAAATTAAAGGAAAAAGGGTTCATTTTGGCTCACAGGTTTCAGTCCATAGTCAGCTGGCTCCAAGGCAAGGTGGCATGGCAGAGGAGAAACAGTCCATGGCACAGCGGGCAAGGGGCAGTAAAACAGTAAGGAGCAGCAAATCTGCCTTCTTTCTGTGCTTTTCTGTGCCATCCACCCACAGAGTTAGGCTTCTGTCTTCAGTAAATCCATTCAGCCACACCCAGAATTATGCTAATTCTAATCAGTGGACTAATTTAATACCACGTATCCTTAATCTCAGTATCATACACCCTAGATCCAGCCAGCTCCTCAGAGGCCCACCTATGGGTGCATGAGGCTTTGAGGGGGGACATCTAGACATAAGCTGTAATACTAGAACAGCCACTTTGCAAAGTAGTTTATTTCTTATAAAGTTTAACATACTTATGCCATATGACTTAGAAATTTCACCCTTAGTTATTTGCTGAGGAGAAATGAAAACTTATGTTCATAAAAAGAATTGTAAATATATGGTCATAGAAGCTTTGGAATTTGAAAATAATTGAAATTCTCATCAAGTAAGTGAATAAATTATAGAATTTATAGAATTATAGAATGGATCAATATACTACAATTCAAAGAAAGAAAGGTACAAATATTTATAATAACATGCTCAAATCTCAAAAATATTATGCTGAGTGAAAGAGAATAGACACCAAAAAATAATGTTATAGGTTTTGATTTATATGAAATTCTAAAATAGGCAAGACTAATCCCTTCTAAAAAAAATCATGCCAGTGTTTGCCTGGGGATGCTAGGATTGATTAGGGATATACTGACTGCAAAGAATTCAAGAGAACTTTATGAGATTATGAAAGTATTCTATATTTCAATTAAATTGGTAATTATCAAAATTCAGCGAACTCTACATTTAAAGTGGATGCACTTTATTGTATGTTAGTTATATTTCAACGGGATCTATTTTTTAAAAAAATATTTTTGGTTATTCATAGAAATTATAGACTTAACATATTTACCTGCCAGTTTTCTTATTTATTATCTGATCCTCTCAGTAGATTGCAGTTTACATGTGGAGGTAGATAATATCTCTTTATTATTTACTATGTATCCAAGGAATATTGGACTTTACCTGGGTCAAAAAAGGGATTTGATAAGTACTTCTTGAATAAATAATTGCATGAGTGAATACATTTGTTTTAATTTACATTCCAGTGCCTCCTTTACATTCCTGATTTTCTCCACTAAATAAATCATCAGCAATACTGTTAATTTTTGTTTCTTGAATTTAACCCATTACAAGATAAATGAAGTCCAGATATCATTTTGGAAATATTGGATTCTAGGATTAGACAGATTTGCCTTAAAAAACAATTTATAAACCAAATAATAAATAGTTCAAAATCTACTAATTTCTGTTATAAACTTAGATAATCGTCTTAATTACATAGTTATGATATCTGCTTCCACAGTGCCTTCTAACCCAGGGACTGTCCAATTTCTTCTTCACCTGAAGTGACAGACTAGCTGAATTCCAGCCCCAATGTCCCAACCTACTTGGACATTAAATATTCATTAAGTGTAATCCATAAAGGACTGCCTAGCATGACTGATATTTCTTTATGGAAATCGAGCATAGGAGTCTATGATCCAAGTCAGGAATAAAAAGTGTTTGCATACCTGGAATAACAAAACAATCCCTAAACTGACCACATTGAAAACAAGGTTAAAGATCCAAAAATGTGTTGTACCCCATCTTGATCCCATATCAAAGGAGAAATGGTGAGGATGGGGGTTGGGGAGGCACCCAATGAACATGGCATGTGATTGATAAAATGTCATAGGAATCTCAAAGTCTAGGGCTTCCTCTACTGAACTCTGGCTTACACTATATCATGGTATAATAAAGGAAGAACCTGCTTCAGTGGACAAAACCAGAGGGATATGAAATGACTCAGACGAATGTGGATAGATAGAAACAGAGAGGCCAGAAATTATACCTGAATCTTTACACACGGATTCTGGAAAGTCGTCATTTTTTAAACTTCCAAAACTGGCAAGGGCAAAGTATTAACTGATATGGGGATATTATCTCTTCAACCAAGGTTAGCTCAGAAAATGGGGCTAAGGAAAGAATCAATGAATACAGCTGAGAAAAACTAGGAAATGATTAAATAGAGGATGGACTTGTGTAAAAAATGCACAATAGTAATATTTACCATCCCAAAAGGCAAGGACTTCTGGGAGAAGGGGAGGGGGTGTGTAGCAAAGAAATTAGGGTGAGTTATAATGCTCCACAGTGTTTTGTACTAAATAGACCTTGAGATCTCAGCAAAGAGAAGCTTGATAATAATGTGATTTTTCCCTCTTCTAAATCTTTTCCTGTCACACATTGCAATTAAATCTGAAAAAGACTCTAGAATAGATAGTTTCAGGTGTGATTTTCACATTTTAAGGAAGTCAGCTGTCATACTCTTAAGGAGGGCAATAGCCTTCCCAGCTGTTTTATTGTGGTAGTTCTATTAAAAGTGATCACCGTTCAGTGATACCAAGGATAGCCTAAGTTGCCCTAATTCAATCTCATTAGATTTTGATGCTTTCAGAGAACTGAGCAAGTCTTTGATCAGTTCAGATATCCTCCTTTAAGATGAGGTGAACTCACTTAACTAAAGGTATAATCCCAGCATTCTACCAAAGCCCAGGCATCTAGTTAAAGATTTGTTATGTTGCTGGACATAGTGGCACATGCCTGTGATCCCAGCACTTGGGAGTCTGAGGCAGGAGGATCACCATGAGTTTGGGACCAGCCTGGGCTACATAGTAAGCTCAAGGCCAGCCTGATTAAATAGTAAGTCCTTGTCTCAAAAAAGGTGTTAGTTTTAGTGTAGTTGATTTTTTTGTGTACTTATTATCATTACGTTTCCCAAGCTGGACTTGAACTCCCAATCTTTCCATCTCAGCCTCCTGAGTAGCTTGCATTTCAGGCATGCACCACTGTGCCCAGGTGAGATGTCCTATTTTTAAAAGTGAAAAAAAATTAGTGACTTTATCAACCAAAGCATGGCCTAGGTTAATATTTTTAAAAGATGAGACTCCAGTAGAAGATTTGGAAAAATGTCATTTGTGTAAGAGCCAAGAAAGAATAGACATTGGAAGATGGAGCCATGTCTTTTGAAGTAAAGCAGGGATTGACTATGAAATGAGTATAATTTTGATAAATGGATGAAAGAAGGTCACTCTTGACCTCAAAAACTATAACAAATGTAAAATACAAACTCCTAAATAAAATGAATAAAAGTAAACTTCCAAATATATATATATATATATATGGAACTTAAAATCATGAGTCTGATGGTAGTTTTTCTGCATAGAAATAGTTATAAATTCAAGTGTTTGGTTAGTAATTGTTTCATTTCTTAACCATATTCTCTACATTACATGGCAATGTCACCAGTTACTTATAAGAGTTGGCTTGTTTTACTTAGTTTGGCTTGGGTTTTTTTTTTTTTTTTTTTGGATTGAACAACTGAGCTTCAGAAGTATGTCTTTTCTGTTAATATGAGTCCACCCATCTCTCACCAGATGCTAAATTTTGCAAGACTGGAGGCAACATCTTAGATTTCCTCTCCAGATGTCATTTTCTCTATCAATATTACTTTGGATGTAAGTCTGTCTCTAGACCTAGACAGAGTCCGATAACCCCGAAATTAGTTGGAGAATATGACTCGTTGATGGTACTGCTTACAGTTTAATTAGTTAAACATTACTCACTTGCTTTCTATAGACAGTGAGATGAAGAATTCAACTAGTTATCTTCCTTGGAGTGAAAGTGTGACAATTTTTTGGATTTAAGCTATTGAGTCATTCCACTCTTGATCTCACTAAACATAATAGAATATACATGGGCTTCGAAGACCTAGGTTCAAATTCAGCTGTGTGTCCCTGAAAGAGATTATGACTTTGTTGGGGTCTGAGTTCCTCTTCTGTAAAAGAGAAATGATGTTATCTACTCCATAGTGGTTTCTATGGATTAAATTACAAAGAAAAATTACCTAATCCCCGTTTAAAAACTAGCAAGTTCACATACAGGCTCAAGACCGATCACAGGTGATTTACATTCTGACTAGGAGGCTTTCACCCTTATTTCTGCTGGTTTCGGTTTTTATTTATAAGAGGGGTTAGAGACAGATTTTAGTGACTGGATCCACAGATTTAGTGACTGGAATTTTGACCACAACTGGCATAGGTTTTAGGGTGCACATCACATCCCATCTGACAAACATGAGTTCTGTGCGTGTGAGATCTTGGTTCCTTGGGCCTTTTTTGGACAAAAATTTCTTGAGTCATGCTTCATTTTAACCTTCAATTTCAGGCTCTTCTCAAATACCCAAACCCTGCCATCTTCCCTCCCCATGCACTTGTCCCTCGCTTTAATCTCAGCTGTCCTCTCCTCACACAACTCCACACCCCCAACTTACGCCTTGCATGTGGCTAACATAGGCCTTCCAGAAGTATGTACCAGATGCGAGCCTTCTACCAAAAGTTGTTCCTATTTCTTAGCATTACATCAGAAAATAAAAATGAGATTACTTAGATATTGAGGGCTTAATTGCTCTTTAAAGTAATTTATTTGGAAATAATAAGGCCATAGAAAAATTTTAGTCAACATAAAAGAGGATAAAAGGTATCCATAGTTTCCCTTGTATTAATGGTGTGATAATAAATATTTTGCTATATATTATTCTTTTTTAATGCATACTACTTTCCTTTTATATTGTAAACAGTTTATTTTTTATTAGTGCGTGTTTGCAGCAAAGAGTGTTCACATTCTTTGTGGAAAGTAACACACAGTACATCTTAATTCCTTTTTTAATCCCCTTCCCCTTCTCTTCCTCTTCCTCCCTCCATTTCTAGATCTCCTTCTCTGAGAAAGATCTATCTCCCTACTTCCTAATATCTAGCTTTTAGTTTGCTCTTGATTTAAAATTTGGGCTTCTATACTGCTTGTTAAACACAGTTATTGTCACACAGCATACAAAATTGTAGATTCTACTTTACACTGAACATTATATATTAATTCTTTAAAATTCATTTCATTGGTACATTTTAGGTATACAATATAATGGCATTCATCACTGGAAATTTGCACCTTTACATAATATATCTTGATTCTTTTTTTGTTTGTTTGTTTTGTTTTGTTTTGTTTTGTTTTTGGTACCAGGGATTGAACTCGGGACCTTGCACTTATGAGGCAGGCGGTGGAACCCCTGAGCTAAATCCCAGGCCCCTCTTGATTCTTATTTTTTTCCCATTCCCCTGCCCTCCCCTCAACCCCTCCACCCCTCTCTATTTACAAAGACTTTGTTTCCATTTTTTCATTTTCTCATGTTAATTAATTTTTGCAGTAATCATTTATTTTTAGGATTCCCAGAAGTAAAATTACTGCGTTACAGTGGGCAGATTTTTGTGGCTCATGAAGTATTTACCAAATTGCTCTCTAAAAAAGAGGTAAAAATTTATGCCAAGAGATAAATTCTGCCTGTTTCTCAGCTTTAACATGGATCAAGGTCCACACAGAAGTCGGAATTTAAGGACTTTTCAAGTGGCTTTTCTGACCCTATTATTTTCGATTTGGAAGAAAATTTGTTGTATCCTCTGCTCTGCTGTGTCAAGTCTGTTCAGAATTATTGTTGTAGATGCATTCAGTCATTGTGAAATACTTTCTAAAATAGACTGTGGTGTAAATAAATGTGTGATGCATTTACCAACTAAGCATGAGGCAGATTTCTGACACTGATTTTAGGACTTTTTTATGAATATAATCTTCTGGGTACTTTGTACTTTAAATGTCAGTATTTAACCTCAGATAAGTACCATTTTTTTCTACAACTCCCTGTGGGGAAATTGCTACTTTACTATCATAAACAGACAATGCTCACTTGGCACTGTACATCAATCCAGCCATTTAAAAAACACAAAAATAGGTTATCAAGGTAAAAGAACTCAAATATTGGAGCTTAATAATTTTTCTCCTAAAAATTTGTTCTAGAGAAGTGTGCTTATTATCACTAAATATTCAAAAATAACTTAAAGATTCAACAATAGAGAAATGATTATGTAATTCCTGAAGAATCAGATGAGTGGCAGTAGAAATAGATATTCATGATAGTTTCCTGAATGGCATTTACAACCTCTTTTGCCAGTCATAATTCTCAGATTAGCCTTTACATATTCTGAACATATCAACCAAATCTTTCTAGATGTCATAAAGATAGCCTATGCCACATAAGGAAAATGTTACAATGGCACCATTCTTAAAAAAACAAAAAAACACAAGTATAATTGTTCTAAAGATACAGCTAGAAAGAAAGATTTCTGGTAAATGTATTTTGACAAGTAGGCTTTCATTCATTTTTATCTTGATTCAACAGTAATTCAGACTCACATCAAAGAACATTTTTTGAGCTGGATAAAAACCAATTCAGAACATAAACTTAAAATATTACTTTGGTAAAGACTAATATTCTGTGCTATGTTGGAAAATGTGGCCCTATTTTCTGAAATATTATCTAAATTCAATATCCATTAAGCATTTAGAAACAAGTTAGAGTGTCATATATATCTCATTCATTGAAACAGTAATTACAACAATGTAAAGACAAATAGTAATATGCCACGATTATGACAGTTTAAAAATATGATATATTCTCAATTATCTACATTAAATATGAATGTTCGCAATTATTAATATTCAATTTGAACTTTTTACTTTGATTTTCTGAAGGGCTTTATTCAGCAACATCATTCTATTTACTCATTCAACCGATATGCTTTTGGATCTACTATGTGCAGATATTGTTCTAGATTGCCTTATCTTTATCTGTGTCCTAATGTGTATTCCTCAAGAGGGAGATGGAATTTTATATAAATCCAATAAAAAGTGTAGCCGAGGAGGCAAGCCTGTAACACGAAAATCATAGACTAAGACAAAACCTAAAATTTAGAATTTTGATATTCATATAAACTTTACGTATTTACATGAATATATATGAGTTCCATACACAATAAATACCTGTACCAGCTTCTGAGATTTAATTTTAATTTTAATTTTTATGGTTTTTTTTTTCGGTACCAGGGATCGAACTCGGGTCCTTCTGCTTGTGAGGCAGGTGGTGAAACCACTGAGCTAAATCCCCGGCCCTGAGATTTAATTTTTATAAGTAGTGCCCCCAAAAATTGGAAAATGCAGCATGAAGAAAACTAAACCAGATGTGGTGCACATGTGGTAGGATTAGTCATATACAGCTGCTCTGGAGGCCAAGGTATGAGGATCGCACGTTCAAGGTCAGCCTGTGCAATGTACCAAGATGCTGTCTCAAAATAAAAATTAAGTACTTGCTTCGGCAGCACATATACTAAAATTGGGATGATACAGAGAAGATTAGCGTGCTCCCTGTGCAAGGATGACATGCAAATTCGTGAAGCGCTCCATATTTTTAGGTTTCTTTGGATAGAGTTCCATAGACACTTGTCACTGATCAGTGTTCCTGAACTGTGAAACATCAAAATATTGACTAAAGAATAGTTCTCATGACAAATAAACACCAGTGTGGACTGTTAAAAAAAATAAATAAATAAATAAATAAATAAAAATTAAAAAGGATTGGTATTTAGCTCAGTGGTAGAGTGCTTGCCTCATTTGGGCAAGGCCTGGGTTTAATAGCCAAATACTGCAAAAATAATTGTTTTAATAAATAAATAGAAGGAATAAGAAATGAAGAAAACTAAAGATTCAACAAATACTACAGCCTACGACTACATACATTAGGGAAAAGAAATGACTCCCGAGAAAGGAAACACAGCTCAGCTATGCTATGAAAGCAGAAATTAGATCTTATTTGAAATTGTATATCACAGAATAAATTACTGGCCGAAAGGTTACCATTCCTCTGGATAAAATATCTACAGAAAAGGCTATAGTGCTGATTCCACTTAAGCATTTATTTCTCATATATAAGACATTTTGGAAAAGGTTGCCTTTGGCACTCCTTTAGGTCCTAAAGTATATGTTTCCCTCAAAGCCTCCAAACCTTTTAATCAATATTCTTTCGAAAGAAAAAGTTTTACATGGTGCTCTTCAAGGACCCTAAATAATTTATTTTTCAAAACAAAACCTTTGAATCTGTAATGCAGTGCTATGCAGAAGTGCAGCCCTCACCAGCCCTCCCAAAGCCCTTAGCCATGCTTGCTAGCATAATTGCCCAGTTCATCCTTCAAAGCTGCTCCTTTCTTGGCAATGTCCCTTCCAGCAGCAGTGGGCTTTGCTCTGAGTGCTTGCAGCCTCCCACATCTTCACTATGGACAGTAAATCTTTGACAGAGTGCTGAAAAACTTGGCAAATTCTCTGTACACACACTTAGGAGAAGGGGTCAACATTTTTCTAGAAGCATAAGAGCAAATTACCTGAGCAAGTGGCAATTAATCGGTGGTAGTGATGGGTTAGAATGCATTGAAACAGACAGTAGCCTGTGGTTTAGTCCATTTCACTCCAGCAGAAAGGAAAGGAGAAACAAGAAACTACTTTATGTGATTAGAGGAAGAAAAATCTATATTTTCCACACGGGAATTGCTCATGTCTTCTCTTAATGAACACAGACAGAAGTTGAGAGAGACTTTTAAGCTGTTAAAACTGCTAACATATTCTCTTTGGGGATAGGAGAGTACAAATTTCCTAATTTCATCAGAACCATTAATGACTTTAGTTTCTTCCTTTTCAACAGAGGAAGTAGAGGAATTCTTCACTGCCCTGTGATTTCAAAAAACAGATTGCATGAGAAATGAGTTGTAATAGTTCTAGAACAGAACAAAACTATTTTCTTCTCCAAGAAATGATTCTTGTTGTTGGAATTCTAAAAGCTCCTCAAAGGCTATATCATTTATTATAATAGAACACATGTATGAGTTAGCATTTCATAAAAATGGGGAAATTATCTTTTCTTCCAGGAGGTTCATTTCTTTAAAGGATCCCTTAATTTCCAATGACAACAGTAGATTTATATTTCAATCTTAAATTCAAGACATATCTAAGAAAATGCCAATAGGCACTCATTCTCTTATGTTCTTCTTTTCCACAGTCCTAACAAGGAGTATTTCCTTATCCAAATCTCTGAGGTCAAGAGAAGTAAGTAGTCACGTGTCAGGTAAACAGAGAAGAACCAGGAGATAATTCTTGAAAATAGAACAGGATAAAATATTCAATGAGCAAGTACCTTGAAATCCAGTAAGAGAAGGAAGGGACAAGGAGGGAAGGAAATGCAGGGTTCCTACAACCAGAAAGAGTGGAGAGTTCTGCCTTGGACTCAGAATGTAAGGCTGCAAGCAGAGTGAGCCAGAGAAAGTGAGCAAAAGAAAGCTGCTAAAGGAGGGGACATGAGTACTGTTAGCCTGCCCCAATCTGGTATAGTCTGAATTTTTACCCTGCCATGGTTTTTCTTATCTTTGAGGACAGAATACCTATATGCCAGAAGTCCCTGTTTAGGTGGCTAGCCAAATCTCACTGGCTTAAGCTAGAGTGACCACCAGACAACCTTTACCTTCATTATAATCCCATCTACGTGCTAAATGACATATCTCGTAGTGCCATTGCAGTTGACAATTGCTGTGATGATGACCGGAAAGAACCATAAAAGGAACCGAACCAACAGCACCTGAATTCCCAGAAAATCTCTGCCCATGCTCAGAAAATGCATGAATATCCCTCCCCCTCATTTTTGTTGCCCTGTATCTTTAACCTCCCAACCACCAATCAGTTGAGTAGTTGATTTCTGAATTTTATCTCCCTCATGTCCTAATCTTGACCAAGAATAAATCTTGTTCACTGCTGAATCACTGTGTCGTTTGCTATTGGTACCACAATTTCAAGAGGAAAAAGGATCCAGTTTGGAACCAGAAATTGGTGACAGGTTTGGCACACTAGACACGGCCTGATCAGGTATGCGTTCCCTCCAGACCACCACTTCTTGAGAATAAGAAAGCTACCAATTAGCAGAGAAGAAATGTGTGGGGATTGGTTTTGTTGGTTATATCTCCTGTAAGTAAGGCAAGGACGGTTTCTTGAAAAGACATGGGATGTCAGCGACACCCGCAAGTCCTGAGGGACTCACATCTGGAAGGTTGAGGTTTACCTCCTCTGCAAGATGATCCCCTCCCTCTGCCTCTGGAAAATCGAGAGGCAGCTCTGCTCTGAATCTAATGCTCCTGGTGGAGACTTGGCAGTCAGCAGTCCTTGGGAAATGTCCTAGAACATTTCTGACATCAAAATCTGGGGTTGATAACATGTGAGTGTGATAGCTATTGCATTTGTCTGCATATCCTCTCTTAGCTGTGGTATCTTTTGTTTAAGCAGAACTTATTCGCTCTCACCCTTGATGAAGGTCTTCTAGGAACTTTCTCTCCTATTGTTTCCTCCCTTGCATTTTGGGCAGCCAGTTCTCCGATTCTTAGGCTATTTCTTTTAAACACTTTCTACTTAAAAAAAAAAAAAAAAGAGGAGGAAGGAGAGCAGAGGGTGTCAATGAGTGGCCATCTGTGGTAATAGCAGATTCTCTGGTTGAAGAAATTCTTTTTCATGTCATATGGCTGAAGGTGTCTTTAATCTACCACCCCACAGCAGGCGTTATGTGCTTTCACACTCCTTGGAATCTCTGGCCTGGCTACAATATGATCTGGCAGTGCACCTTGGTTTAATGTGATTGCTCTATATGTTCTTTCTTCTCTAGGCCTCGCTCTGTGTTTATGATAGATGTGAAAGAGATTCATTTGATGGTTGCAGCAGCAGTCCTATTAGAAATTTATTTCAGGAACTCTGCTCAGGGTCCAGACAAGCCTCTCCCAAAGTGAGTCCAGAACATAGCACTCAGCAGCATTTAATTGGGGAAGCTTCACAAAGCTCTGGGGAGGTTTCCCAGGTTGGATGGGCATAAAAAGCGCTCTTGGCCCCACTCATTGAAGGGCTGCTTCTGATTAGAAAACAAATTATATTGAAAGGATTCATTAAACTAAGTAGATGGTCTCCAAAATAAGACTTTCTGACTCTGCAAAAGAAAATTCTGTTTGTAAGCGTATCTACTTCTGCTGACAAAAAAAAAAATACTAATTTATCTGCACAATGTGCCTACCAAGCCTTACCTTTAAGCCCCTCCCCCCTTTCTTTTTTTTTTTTTTACTTTCTCTGGGCCTCTACTGATGCCTTTTTTTCCATAGTGTTTAGATTAAAATCTGTATATTTGAGATGTAAAATTTTTTACCTCATTTCAAATAAGGGTGATACTTACTTTTTTTTTTTCTGTTTTGTTTTTTTTGGTATCGGGGATCGAACTTGTGTCCTTGAGCTCACTCAGCAGGTGGCAAAATCACTGAGCTAAATCCCCAGCCCCGAGGGTGATACTTTTGGAAATACAACTTTAGGGTTAAGAGTTGCTTAGGAGGTGATCAAATCAGTAGTCCAAAGAAAAGAATTTAAGTAGCATAAGATAATGAAAGCTATAGAATCTTTGTTCTCTGTATTACCTGATTATGTCCACATTCTCACTGACATACACAAAGACCTGGTTTAAAGAACAAAGAGTTTGCATTTTATCAAGATAATTCCTTGTCTTTGTGCTTTCTATTCTCTATTAGGTTTTCATTACTTAAGGAAACTAAGTCTTAAAAGAATTAAGGTTTGTTTAATTACCTGTCTTAAAGTCTTTTTAATGATCACTTTATAAATCCAGCTAATAAAAACTATTATTTTAGATTATTATAGTATATTTGATATCCTATATATCAGACTTACATACATCTAAGTTCTAAATATGCTGACTGAGCTTTATCTAAATGTTATGCAAAATTTATAGAGTTGAGGACATGTAGGCTTAATACCTCAAAGTTAACCAATAAGTGCTCTCATTTTTACAATATACATTGTATCTGGACTTTAAACTTATAAAACTTTGAGTGAATTTTTGGCATTTTACCATTGTATTTGGTTCTATTCAGATGGGAAACTTCCATTTGGGCAGTTCTGCCATTTAAAACCTGGATGTATCTGTTTGCTTTGACCAAATAAGCATTTGTTATTGTTTATATGAGATATACTATATATAGAGAGAGAGATTGTATATGTTATTGTGTATATTACACTTGTGCATCAGGTAATAAGTCTATTTGTGATCATTGACACTTTCCTCTAAACCTGTAAAATGTCTAAGGCTCTCCTTTGATTTTCATCAGTGTCGTCAACATAGTTAGACCTGCTGAAGACAGAGTCACATATAGTTATCCTATCAGATTATGGATTCTTAGTTACATTTTTAAAAATCGAAGATGAATTGATGAACACAAATAATTTCCATATAGTTATAGTGCTAATTTTTACTGGCTACTTTGTATGTTAAATATATTTGTATTCTCCACGTGTATAAGCCTTCTAAAGTACATTGTTTAAGAGAGAATTCTACCAAGCTGGCATCCTCCAATCTAAAATTTAGAATTTAGTGTGTATGCTCCTAGTTGTTTTATGACTATTATCTTTAGACAAATATAATTAAACATCCCCAAACACTGTGCACTCAAGCAGTACCATTCTTGTAATTAAAAAGATAATGATTCTTTACACTGAGGTGGGAATTTTAATGTATTTTTTGACAGTTAATAAGGAGAGTCTGACTGATTTAAAGGTTGGCAATGTGAGAGCATGGAAACATTTAAGAGCAGCACCTCCTGAGACAAGACTTGGCCTCTTGTTCTTCCCAGTGTTAGGATGGCCCCCATAATGAGCTAAAATTAGCCCCATTTAACATTTTTCCCAAAAGGGTAAATTTTTACTCTAAAGATTATTGTGATCCAAAAATAGAAAGATATAGTACAGAACTAAGGGCTTTGACAAGGTGTGAAAAGTTGAAGAAGTAGTAAAAGCATTTTAAAAAGTAATGGAACCAATGGAAGGAGAAACCATCCCTCAGTCTCACTTTATATCCCAAAGTGCTAAAAAAAATTTAAAATTAGTGTATATCATTCCCACTTCAAGACTGGTGGAACTGACCTTCAAGGTGTTCACCAAACAGACTAGAAGAAACTTAGCTGACCTTAACAGTAGGAAGGAAAAAGACTGACTTTTGTGTGACACAGGGGCCATCTACTTGTTCTTGAACAGTGAGCAAGGAAGTGTAATCAAAGAGAAATGCATAAACATGAGGGTGAAAAAAGAGTCAAAGACACAATCACTTATGGACAATGATAAGGGAAAAAAGTGGTCCTTTTAAATGGAATTTAAGATGTGACAAAGTAATCCAAAAACTCAAGGCTCAGCAAAATCAAAATAGAGACACGTGTCATCCCTGCAGAAACAACTTGGAGGTGTGCAAAGGTTCTTATATGTCATTGCCTGCTAATAATGATCAGAAAAGACAGTGTGAGACCATATACCGTCACAAGGGGCTTTCTAACCTAGAGGCAAAGTACTTGTATAAGGATATCTGCCTGGTACTGTCCAGTACTGAGGCCATTTTGGGGTTTTTTTCATTCATTCTTTCATTCATTCTTTCATTCATTCATGCTTGCAGCACACAATGATCACACCCATCATGCAGAGCCACAAAGCACACAACACACCCGAATTCTTCATTGTTTTCGTTCCCGAATCCTCACCTCCCTCCTTGCTCCCCACAACTCCTGTAACCTGCCCAAATTCCATAAAGCTAGTAAGTAACACAGCCAAGAACTAAGATTGAAACCTGTCTTATGTTGTTGCTAATAAAAAGCTTTTATCCCCCAAAACTTCTTCTTCTTCTTCCAAAATTCACCTTTTCTTTAAGTTTTAGTTAGTAATGACATTATTCATTCTATTTCCAAAGGTAAAGAAAATCAGTCACGTGTCACTCTTCCTCTTCAGTGATGCTTTCCCCTTTCTCCCACCGATCCCCAGTTCTCGTCTGTACAGTCTTCACACCCATCTGGCTTGGCTGCCTTCATCATCATGAGGACCACAGTTGAGGTTCCCATATTATCTAGTGTCACAGTTACTTTTCTTGTTGCTAAGACAAAATACCTACCACCCAAAGTTAAGGAAGGAAAGGGATATTTAGCTCACAGTTTGCAGAGGTTTCAGTCCTTAATCGGCTGGCTCCAAGGCAGAGTGGCATTGCAGACAGGTATCACAGAGGAGAAGCAGCTCATGGTGGGCAGAAGTTAGCAAAGCAACAAGGGACAACCACAACTCTTTCTATCCCTTGTATCTTATCCAGGCGACTTAGGGCAGGTACCATTCAGTGCTCTTGATCCTAGGATTGTACCATGAATCAGTCCCAGCATCACTCTTGATCCAGCCAACTCTGAAAAAGCCCCACCTATGACTTCATGAGGCTTTGGGGAGACATCCAGACACAAGCCATAACACCTAGTAACTGTTAAGTGGCATTCCTGTCACTGGTGTTTCCAGGAAGGCTCCATAGTCCTCTCTTGTTAACAAAGCCATCTTTTCACTACATCTTTAGCACTTCTTCAGCTTTCTGGCACACCAGGTCCTTACTAGGGCAGCCCCATTCTCCTTACTCACTGCCTGCCCCGTGGGACTTCTCACTATTATTCACACTATAGCCATGCCTTTGCCTTTACCTTGAACACTTTTCTTCCCTTCATTCCCTCAGAATCTATCACAAGTGTCCTCTCCCCCTCTTTAGACTCTCTCAGTCATTCCAACCCTCCCTAACTTGAATGTAATGCTTTGTAATTTGTCTCTGATACTTTGTGTGTGGTTCTATTACAGCACTTAACCAATGATGCTATGATTTCTGTCTATGTCAATAATCTTATTTTTCCTTAAGATTATGTGTTACAGTTACTAAGTACATTGCATGGTGCATTGTCAGTACTCAAATTTATTTTAGACAGAAGTTTCATTTGCCAAAAAATGCAAACAAAAACAAAAATACCTGTCTCACAAATTGGCAAAAGATCAACTTGTGAAAACATTTAATACTGGAAAAGTTGAAGCAATGAAGATTAATTTATGATCACTGAGGTACTATTTAAATAAGATGGAATAAATGATTTTTCATAAATATGTTTGCATAAATGCATCAAATGACTCCAAAATAAACATAAACTATGAAGGCACAAATACAGAGTTCTGTTATTTTATTGAGATAGGGAACCACTGGGTGTTTCAGAAAGTTCTCTCTACTAATTCTATATTTAAAATTTAAAACAAAATTTCTTCTAGAATGCTAAAATTCTAAGGAATGTGTTAACGATTCTAAATTATGAGCTTATGAACTAACTTGTGAACTGAAATAAATCAAATCTTAAATAGCTAGCCATAGCAATTCTGCTTTATAGAAAACATGTCCTTCCTTAAGAGAGTAAATATATATATATATATATACACACACACACACACATATACACGTAAGTGTAGAGTGTATAAAACACTCCATAAATGTTAGACAAATAAGGGAATTAAGGACCCTCTGCATAAAAAGATTGCATTTAATTCAAAAATGAAAGAAAAATTAATCCTTAAAATGCTTCTTAATTATTGTTTAAAATTAAAACTAATAAGTCATTTAAGGCTTATAGCTGACCTTTATTAGAAAAAAATGGCATAAATTTCTTGTTCTTAAATAAGCACTTTAAAGACATTGTTTGACAGGAGTATTTAAATATTCCTTTCAAACAGTAGTTATTTTCCAAACATTAGCTTAAGAAATACTTTTCTGAATATTTTTTTAGGTCTTAGGTATTTTATAGCTATCAGATCTTCCTAGTTCCCCTCCTATAGCTCCCTCACAGCCAAATTATGTTTGTGCAAGGACCCAGGAGAAACAGCTTTTCTTAGTGCCTCTCCCTAGTCCTTCTCCATCTGCATGCGTAGAAGCAGAGTTAATTGCTCCCCAGGCTACAGTCCCATTGCACTTCATAGACACCATTATCATAGTTGTTGAGGCTTTTTACTATCACTACTTATTTGTGTCCCCCCTCTCCTGTTAGATGGACAGCTCCATGCAAACAAGGACCAGTCCTACATTTAGGCCACACGAACATGACTGAGTAACCTGAAAAGTTACTATGGTGAAAGGCAGCTAATTGACAGTACACAAAGGATTCCAATAATATTTGTATACTCGGGGGGAAAAATATGACAGTAATGTTAACTTGTCACTGTAGCTTGCAACTGTTAAATTCCAGGCATTAAAATAAAAGAGGCCCTCAATAAATATTTCTTGAAAATCTTAACACTTCTATGCACTTCAATATGGATGGGCAGGGAAAGGAGGATATGTTGGAATGAATGAAGAAAATACATTTTTTTTTTTTACTAATCTACCTACTTAAGAGAGGCAAGGATTCACACAGTTGGAATAAACAGTGAACTTGTGAATGCCTCACGCTGAAAGTTAAAGCCTGGAGTAGTTCCTTGAAAACATGTAAAGTCATGCTTAACTTTGAGCTAGTTTTCTGAGTCTTAGACTGCTGAGAAGGCTTGGTGCGTCTTTTTGAGGAAGAGGTACATGCCACTTCCTGAGTTAAGAGGAAGAATTGAATAATTCATATTATATATTTCAAAAAGCTAAAAGGGGATTTTTTAAATGTTCTTGTCACAAATAAATGATAAATATTTAAGGTGATGAATATGCCTTTGAAAATGCTAATATACTGTGGAATTCCTTTAGGTTCAACGTGACAAACAATTGAGTTAATTTCTATTGAGTTAATGCTTTTTATCGAGTTCATGCCAATGGTAGAATAGAAATTAGAAAACCATAAGGAACCAGAAAACTTGACAAAACCCTAGGACAAAAGTCTCTTTTGGGGGGAGGATCCTGGGACTTTATTTGTAGAAAATACAATTTATTTCCAGAAAAATAAAATGTAGTCATTTTTTGAATGTCATGGGATTATAGCGTTTCAAAAAGCCCACCATCTGAACATGTGGAGGTAAAGAGCCCTGAAGAGGAAACTGTCAAACCAGTGGAGTTTGAAAATATTAAGAAGCGCAGAGACAGTTTTCAGAGATGGAGATCATCTTCCAGATCCCTAAGAGTCTTCCCACAGCAGCAATGTATCAGCAGTTAGGAACTGAGGAAGTGGCTGCCAGATGCTAAAAGCATTTTGGGACTCCAAGCCAGAGATAAGTAGACATAGAACTATTTTGTGAAGTGAGCCAGAAATAGGAGGTTCAGAGCAGTACTTCCTTGTTCTGATAATCTGTTTAAATGGGTTGCCTTGGAATACAGTTTTGAGATACATGAATGGAAATGGCTCTTCCTACGTTCCCTCGTGGGGTCTGTCCTTGGACAGGCGTAGTAGAAAGAGAGCGTACAAATCTTTGGAACTAGTGGTTTCATAGTATAGCAGAGCTCTTGTTAGCAATCTCAGGAAAAAGCTAAATAAAAGGTTGTATTAGTCAAGGTTCTCTAGAGAAACAGAATCAAAAGAGATGGAGAGAGATTTATTACAAAGCACTGCCTCACAAAATTATACAGGCTGAGAAAGTCCAGGGTCTGCAGTCACCAAACTAAAATCCCAGGGAGCCAATCACATAATTCTAGTCTGAGTTCAAGTCCAGGAGAAAACTGATAGAGGGCTCAAAGACAATCAGAGAGAGTAAATCCTGCCTTATATGAACCTTGTGTTCTGTTTGTTCTTCAGTGGATTGGACATTGATTAGGAAGGACAATGAGCTTTACTAAGTCTACAGATTTGTGTGTTAATCTTATCCAGAAATTCATTCATAGACACATCTGGAATAATGTTTCACTAAATATCTAGGCACCCTGTGGCCCTGTAAAGTTGATGCATAAAATTAACTATCACAATGACAAGTACAGAAGGGTGACCAAAGAAATGTTAAAGGGGAACCAATTCTATCCCAGAGCACAACACACACATACACACACAAACACACACACACACACACACTTACTTCATGATACTATGGCTATTATCAACATAGTTAAAAAGAGTAGTCATGAATACTTATTGATACTATACCATTCCTCTTTACCATGAGTGCATTAAAATAAGCCAAAATTATGAGCTAGTTCTTAGATTTTATTCCAAAATACAAGCAAAAAGATTTTCTCTATATATTCATTAAAGTATATATTGACTGTCTATCAAAACTGCATTGCAATGTCTGTCTGTTAATCATACATTTTGCAAATGGTTGTTTTCTTTTTATTTATTTTATGCTTACTTCTAGGACTATTCTGACAGTTTAGAGGTCTACACAATATTTATGTTGGCACAAATAGTCTGATTTTTGCAAAAATATGTATAGAATACTCTCATCATAACTTGAAAAAACTGGAATATTTAAAAGAACATTTTATTATTATTGCTCTGGTTTAAAATGAAATGAGTGATTCTGGAAAAATATGAAACTTTTGGCTATTTAAAAAAGTATCTATCAATGATTTTATAGTATTTGATAATCTTCTCATTTGTCTAGTTTCATGGACTAGAATCTAGTCAACTGGCAGTTATCCATGCTAATGAGAGAGAGTAATTGTAACAGCAAAAATAGTTCCACACCATGGACACCCCAAATCATATTAGGTGCTTTGTACACTTGAGTTTTGTTTTCACATGAAACTTTCCGCAGATCTGCTGATACTCCCCATAACTTTCTTCATGATTACGTGTCAATTAAATAATGGAAAGAAATTCAGACCCTAAAGCTCTGCCTATTATTTGGATATTAAGATTTTAAAAACCTCTAGATAATCAATGAAGTAAATACATCTTGTGCACTTAATTGAAACTGAATATACACAGTAAATCCAACTTAAGAAAAATGATGATACTGACTTCAGCAAACTAAGGCCTGGGAGGACAGAGGGGAACTTTCATATTCTCACCCCATTTGGGATCGGCTTCCTTGCTCACATCTCCCCATTATGACTCTAGCGCCCTTTGGCCCATGCCACATAAGATTTCAGTCGTAGGAGAGAAGAGGAGGATAAGATTTATTTTTGAAATAGCAACTTAAAATTCTCTGAATCCCCACTCCATTAGATCCTAAATTGTGAGTAAGAGTAGATAAAGGATTTTCATACTTCACTTGTTTTTATGAACTTTCATAATACATGTCTTCATAGGGATTTAATTAGTTATTGGAAGCACTTCTACTCTGAAGACAGTTAAATCACAGAAAGTTCACGTACAGAAAAAGTTTTGAGTATACACTGTAGGTTAGTGGAGACCCTCAAGTGTTCTCTAGCATGTTTCTTTCCTAAATACATTCTTTGCACTTTCTTCCCAACTTCTTGATTTTTCTGTTACCTTTGCCCGCTCAGTTCTATCCTTTTCCTTTCTTTCTCAGTCTTGGACTTTTCAGCTATCATGTTTTCTTTCCCAGGTACCATCCATGTTGTCACTTTGGCAGGACTTCCTTTGAGGAAATCCTTTATCTCCCGAGTTTCCTCTCAGTACTTCCTGCTAAGTGTTCCTTTCTAACTTCCTCATTTCCCAGGTGCATGCTCCTTCAAATTTCCTGCCAGTGGGAGCTTGGGCTTTAATCCTACCTCAATCATACCCCACACACAGACTTCCCAAGGGTCACTTTCAGATGACAGTCTCTTAACACTGACAAAGTGCAATGAAGAAAGGGAAGCCAGAAAAGTAAAGGATCATAAAAGGAAAACGACTAATTAATTGCAGTTTATTCAGTACTGGCTGCACATTTGAGGGCAGGGGAGCTGGTAATAGGTCGTGACATCCAGAAATCACTTTGACAGTAGAACATCTGTCATGACCTAGGCCAGGCCCTGTCTGTGCCTGGCGCCAGGACTGTGGCATCAATTTATATCTCTCTTCAAGGCCCCTGGCTTCTAATATAATCAGTGATGTAGTGTGTGCAGTGTCAACCACAATTAATACTCAAGTTCACCTCTGATCTCAGGAACCAGACTATTGACTAGTAATAAGAGTTTTTCCCAAAAGATTAAAAATAACTATGCTTAAGAAATATTAGTCATAAAACTGTCACTATTAGGGATAGTGTCAAATATGAATTGAATGATTTTTAACTTGATGAGGACAATTTGAGACACAATTAATTTAAATCTTCCCAGAAATGCCTCTATCTTTAAACTGGAAAGCTCAAGGGGCAGAAAAAAAATCGGAACTGTTGGGCTATAGATTGTGAATTTTTCATTAATGAATCACTGTTCCTGAGTGTGGCTCTGTATTTCTTAATCTGAAGAGAATTTTAGAGAATAAAGCAGTGACTAAGAAAAAACTGAGATTCTAAAGCAGGCATTGTATCAATGGCAGAAATCCAGGGTGACAGTGGAAACAACACTATGACTGATTACAAAGTCAGATTGTTTTTCTATCAAAATTCCCTTTTATGAGCTATGTCAATCAAGTAAACACCAGTCATTTTTAAAGTCAGATGTCCTCCAAGAGTTCAGGCTCTCCATCATTGCAATCAAATAGTAGTCTTACATATCTTAGCCAAACTTAAACCCCATAGCAGCATACAGAGTATTATTATTATATGAAATAAGCTTTAACAGGCTACCCCTAAAGTTAAAGAAATTAGAAAAACATTAACTTACAGAATGTATAAACACAGTGCTCATTCATGTTTACAAATCTGGTAATCATTTCAAAGATACAAGATCATATGACTAACTGAGGGTCTTTCAGTTTTCAGGATTTTGGAATTGTCCTTTCCTTTAAAGTTCAAATAAAAATCATTCCAGTCTCCACCTGTGATTACAGACACCTGTGTCTCTTTTCACCTTCCCTTTTCTTAGTTGACTGAAGCTCCTGGGGAGTACTTGCACATTCCATTGGTCAATGGTGTGTGTTACTGCTCACTTCTCGCTCTTGTGTGAGCCTTTATTGCTGGCCATCTTATGAAATTGGAGGACTGGTGGCATTCTGTAAAAGAATGCTGCTACCTTCCTTTAGACTCAGAAGAGGAAATGGCTCCACTAATGTCTGAGCTCCATGCAATTATGGTCAAAGAGCTCTCTTATAATTTCCCTCAACAAAGTTTAGTCTAGTTCTTACCAATGAAAAAGACTTAATTGAAAATGTAAGTAAAGAGTCACCCTGGGTATTCAGAGGAGACTGGTTCAAGGACCCCTTGTAGATACCAAATCCACACATGCTCTAGTCCTGTATGAAATGGCATACAGTTTGCATATAACCTATGGACATCCTCCCATAGTCATTTCTAGTTTAATCATGCTGCCTAATATAGTGTTCCATGTAAATGATTGCAACGCTATATCATTTAGGGAATAATGATAAGCAAAATGTTCATACATGTTTAAGTACAGACAATTTTTTCCAAATATTTTTGAGCCATGTTTGGTTGAATTTGTGAATACTGAACCCACAGATAAGAGGGAGAATTGCAAATAAAAGAATCACAATAAAGAAAAAAAATTAAGACTGAGTGTTATTAATATTCTGCATATCATTCGACATGTTCTTTTGTGAGAAGTTCTTTACTTCTCATCTCTCTCCCTTTTCCCTGCACTCCTGGGCTGAGTCCCAGACCTCTGTAAACCAGCACCTTTTATTCTGTCTCTCATTTTCCTCCCATGGCCCTTGTCACTTGCACCTATTATCCACCTTCCAAGGGATGCAAAGAATCAGGTAGCCGAACAGTCTCTTGGGATTTCCTATTTAGTCCGTGAACACATCTTTTTCATTGTTTGGCAGAGCAATGTTTTCTTCTTCTTGCTATCATCTGATTTTCTCCATGCTTTATAGGGAATAGGATGTTACTAGAACTCCTGCAGTGAGTCCTAGTCTCCTGTGAGTCACGACAGCACAGGTGAATTAATTAATATATAAACAGCAATGAGATTTAGAAAGGCTGAGCTTTAGGCCTGATTAATGCTGATCTGGGCAGCAAAGATGCAATGCCCCAAGCTTGCCATACTTTTATTTGGTACACGGGGAGTAACAAATATAACAGATGAATCAAGGGCAATAATCCTAGAACAATCAGAAACAATGTAGATGAAGATTTTTGTCCCTTCACAAGATATCTTCAGCTGATGCAATCCTACCCTGGAACATCACAGCATCACCAAACCACTGAGGTTTTAGCTGTGACTGGAGGCAAAAATAGAGTTATATCTTGACATGCCATAGCCAGCCTATAGGCAGGAAAACTAGGCCTCATCATAATTTAATTGTGAAATGATTTTTCCCCAAAATTATTTAGAACTGCTCCTGACATATCTCCCCTTCTTTTTGTTTTATGTAAACGTGTTTTTAGGGAAAAGGGAGCATGCCCAACAATGGCTTGTCTCTATGTATTGTGAGGACCTAAAGTGTGTTTAACTGGTTTAGCTGTCTAAAATAAGCTCTTTTTCAAAGGGCTATCCCCAGTTGCAGTTAGGACAGAAGGGGCACAGGTTTCATCTAAGTTCTTTGAGCTGAGAAGGGTCAATATAGGGAAGACCAGAGTCAGGGACCCTTCTAGGGAGCTAATTTAACAGGCCTTAAATAAAAATCATGTTATAAGTTAGCAATATAAACTCTCTTTATAAGTATATCTGGTGGCTGTTGGTTAAAAAAAATGCCTAGCACGTTTGTTGTTGATACTATCTATATGATCACTTGGAGTTTGGCAGCCTATATGCAAAAATAAGCAAAAAATTTTTAAAGAGATCACAGCATGTGTAGTCAAGGTACAAGCACTAAAACAAATGAAAAGTATAGTTTGGGGAAAGAGGCATGTTTTACAACCTTTTTTGAGAGACTGAAATAGTGAATGTAACTTGTTGACTCATCGACCCTCCATTAAATGGAGATTATCTATAAGTCAGATTTTTAAAATATAATTTCTCTTAATTTTGGCTGTAATAATTTTAAAAACAATTTTAGAGAAAAAACTTAAAAACTCTTGTTGAACTCATATAAATATTATCTTCAGTTATAATTTTCTCCTGGGTGTTTAAGACCAAGTTACGGTGAGACCTATATTAAATAAAATTAACCTCTTGCTATCTAACAAGGTCAATTAAGTCTCCTTGGGCATTATCTTGGAAACATGCCGAGAGCCTCTGAGCTCCTCTGTCAGTGTCAGGATATGTCACGGGCTTGCCTGACCATGTTGCTTTCTGTGAAAGGATGGGAGATTTTTCCTCCAGGTGACATTCCTTTGGCACAATTTTTTTTTTAATCTTACTGTTTTGGTGTCCAGCAATCTCCCTACTTAGGAGGTTGGGTGGCTCACCAATGATGTAGGATCTTGTGGATCTTTTTGTTGTTGTTGTTGTCTACCTTGGAGGTCCAGGGCCAAAGTATTGACTGTCTTCTTAGCCCAGTTACCTTTCTAGTTCTGGTCTCTAAACCTTAGTTATTGAACACACAGAAGAGAAGATCAATAGCATTAGTATTGTAATGGGAGTAGAACCTAATTATTAAAATTTTACCTGGATATTAAGCATTTTTGAATAAAAATATAGTTAGGAGACTGTTATTATTGCCAATCATGGTTGTTTTAGTGGTTGAATCTCTGTAGAATGTTAACAGAAAGAGGTTTTAAATCAAGGGCTACACATAATATTTTGGCATGACAATTATGATGATATTATCTCTGTAATATACTTAACTGTGTATCTTAGTAAATAATAGCCATTGTTGAATGCTCTCACTTTCTCCAGAAAACACACTAAAAAAGGCTCTTACCTAAGTAGCTATCTTTTGACAGGATGTCATCTAAGGAAAATATATTGACCTACAAATGTACCTGTCATCATAGGTGACTGGAGCATAAGAAAAAGGCAAATATCTGAATCAAAAGGAGGTTATAACCATAAACAACATGTTGGAAGACCTGTACAATTAGAGGGCATGAATATATTTTGTACACAAGAAAAGTAGCAGTAATAAGTATCATAATTATATAAAACCTTATTTCCTTCAATGTAGTTTGGTACCAAAAACATCTTTCTCATAACACCTTTTTGTTTATCCCCCAGAAGTTAATCTTTTGAAGATGAAAAATGTAAACATATCACAATAACATATTTAGAATTTAACCAATGTAAATATTTTACAATAACATATTTAGACTTTAAACCTTCAAAGATAACCAATGTATCCAATTTATAACAACATATTGAGATAATGTTTGTTGGGGTGTATCTCCTATAAGGTTATGAAAATTATTGGGGTCTCATTAGTGAACAAAGATAAGAATAATTATTTTCTGGGCAGCTGCTCCTTAATTCACCCAAAGGGAGTCCCATTTAGCAGTCTCCCTAAACCTAAGGGTCTCTGTTTCTTTACTTTCACAAACAAAAAAAATTTGTTTTTTATAACTTGACAAAACCAGATTTTAATAATGAATACTTTATTTGTAGTCAATAAGAATTCTTCGAGTTATTTCAAGTAAGAGACAATACACATAATTTTTGTGAAATAAATCTTGATGTCATTTTGATCAGCTAGAAACCCAGGGGGAGGGGACGGGGTATGCCTTTACCTTAATAACATTTATCTGCAGGCCAACTGAACTACAGATGAGTATCTTTTGAGAAAAAAAATTCAAAAGGTGAAAAAGAAAAGAAAAAAAGAGAAAATTGTTGAGTTCAAACAAAATAGAAGTATGATTGGACAAACAGAAAAACACATATAAGACAATTTATAAAACTAGACTACACTCAAATACACTTGGCCAAAATGAATTATATGATTTTATAATTTTTAGGTTTATAATTCTACGTTGATCAAAAACTTTGTAGGTCAGTTAACAGAGACCTCTTGTAATTAGAATCAGAAGGTATGAAAGCACTTTATACCTGTAAAGGACACTTTTAAGTTTCCTCCCCCTCTTTATTTTTTAACCATAAATCTACGTTTGTTAGAAGAGCGAACAGGATTTATTGCCTGTTTGCAATCCAAATTAGCATTTTCATAGGCTAGCTGTAAAATCAGGATGTCTACTGCCTCAGAATTAGAAATCTGCCTTCTAATCATTTCTTGTAATCTCACTACAAATTCCATGTAACTTTCCACTGGCCCTTGCATGATTTGAGTAAAAGATTGTGTCGGGCACCATCAACTGGCACAAAAGCCCAAGTCCTCTGCAGGAGGTCCTCCAGCTGGTGAAAGAGTAACACTGGGCAACAGGCTTGGCTGTTTAAAGCTGAAATGTCACCTATGCTGAATACCATGTCAATAGTAACTTCTCTTGACTGAGCATCTCCCTGGGCATTCTTATGAGCCTGTTCCCTAATTAAGGAATACAGTTCCACCTCAAAGTGGAGATACTGAACAGGGGACAGGCACATTTTCGAAAGGTGAAAAACATCATGTGGAACCAGAGAATAAGTCTGAAGTACATTGTTCAACAAATCCACTGTATAGGGGCTTTGGATTCTGTTTGTTAGCATGTTCTGCCTGAGCTCCTTCAGGATGTTAAAATCAAATGAGACACGAGCACCCATGTTCACCTCCAGGTTGTTAGGGTCAGGCAAAATTGAGACAGGAAAGCACAAAGAGTCTCTAACTGCCTTGCCTGATGTCACAGCCTTTTTTAGGGTACAGCAGTAGGGAGTGGCCCCAGAAATGGGCTTTAGAAGAGGAGCGATGAGACCTTTGTGTGGCATCTGAGGAGGCTTCAGGGCTAGTGAATTAGGGTCCTCCTCAGAAGGGGCAGAAACAGCCTGCTGCAGTGGTGGAGCAGAAGCCACAGTGAGATGAAAGCAAAAGGGGGAAGAAGCTGAACAAGAGGACATGTGGCCAGAAGGGCAAGCGGAGGGAGGGGTAGCCATGGTCTCCTGAACTGACTGAGAGAATTTGAGAGCAGAGTGCACTAAGGCCCAAGTGGGTAGTATTTGAGGGAAAGATGATCACCTCTTTCCGGACCTCATGGAGAATGGTTCCCACATGTTCTCATGCTTGTAAGTTAATTGTCATCTTCCCTGGGAAAAGATGGGAAGTATATTTCTACATCTTTTAGCAATTTTATCACAGTGTTTTTCAGTTCTGTATACATAGCTTGCTTTAACAACAACTTAGGAAATTTGACAAAGTTATGGTGCTCTGGTGACAGAGATTGACCCATATTTTCAACCCAGCAAAGATAGAAGGTTGTCCCCAGTTGGACACACTTACTACCAGTGCCCCTCATCCATGTCCAGAAATCATCCTGGGAGATCTGCGTGCTGTCTCTTTTACTCTGAGCCTGTCTCACAGGTGAGTTCACCTGTGGATTCAATTCACATCCACATTGAGCACCAAATGCAGGGAACAGGAAAAGAGAGCATTACTAGAACTCCTGCAGTGAGTCCTATTCTCCTGTGAGCCACAACAGCACAAAGCAAATTAATTAATATATAGAAAGAAATCAGACTTAGGGAAGAAGCTGAGTTTTAGGCCTGATCGATGCTGCTCTGGGCAGCAAAGATGCAAGACTCTGAGCTTACCACACCATTATTCAGTACATGGGGAGTAACACATTACTCAGAGTAGGGTAATGGTAAAAATCTTAGAACATCAAGGAACTATGTAACTGAAGATTTTGTTCCTCCCCATGATGCCTTCAGCTGGTGTAATACTACCCTGCAGCATCACAGCATCGCAGGACCATTGAGGTTTGAGCTGTGACCAGAGGAGAAATGGAGTTATGTCTCATATGCCATAGCCAGCCTGTAAGCAGGAAAACTAGGCCTAATCATAATTTAATTATGAGATGATTTTTCCCCAAAATTATGTAAAATTTCTCCCAATAGTGTTGTACCTTTTCATAAGCAATGGTCCCATTAAGGTGCTCTCTAAAGTCTCCACTTACTCAAAACTGAATGTTGCTTTCCCTGACCACCTACCAAGGCAGATTTCATAAATAGTTGCACATTTTAAAATGTCCTGCTGAATTTGTATTAAATCACTAGAGGTTACCGAAAGAGTGCTACTGAGATTTAACTATATTAGACATGGTATTTTTTTTAAAAAAAGTAAAAAGAAAGAGGTGAGAGGGACAGAGAAAGAGAGGTTAATGGTTCTATGACTGGGAGAGGGATTACAGCAAAGAAGGGACTCAGTATCTTGCAAAATGTAACAGTGACATTAATAGAATATATGCCACTAGGAATTTTCAGGGTATTGTGTGTGTAATTATTTTCATTGTGCTTATATTACACTAGGCTGTGCGGAATTCAGCAAAGTATTATACATAATGAAACCATATTTTTTGTGCTTAATGATTGCAATTTTTAATGTAAGAAATTCTCTTAAAGTTCTCCATATATATATGTATCTGTTAAATTAGTCACTGTTTATTTTGATAAATTTATATATTTGTGCTTCTCACTGGACTGGACTTTCTTGAAATGTAATCATATCAACTGAAGCTACAAAAACAAGGAAGAAAAGAAGGAAGAAATGAAAGGACCAAAGAGAAAGAAAGAGAAAGAGAGAGGAATGGAAAAAGGAAAATTATCATGAATTCTTGTACTGTGAGATACCAAAGTACAACAAGTCTTCTCTTCTTATTTTCTAGGTGAAAAGGAAAGCAAGGGCCAAAGACAGACTCTTCATCCTTGTATCCTCCAAGAACACATCCCAGCTTCCTCACTTGGGGGTGTACCTCCAAGGTCATTTTGCCAGGTTAACCCTTGAACACTTTGTTGGTAGTAGACAAAGAATCTGGTCCAGAGTGCCAGAACAAGAACAAAGCACAACAGGTGTGTATCCTAATTATTCAATTACTAAACAGAGAAAGAAAGTGGGAGTGACAGTGCATTACCGTACTAAGGCAACTTTGTATTTCAACGAGCTTGATGAGAGGAAACAACTGCTTTATACTTACCAGTCTCCCTCTCCCATCCATCTTCCACCTACACTGTTTCCTGCCCTAGCCATTTTACAGACACCTCACATCTAAATATTTACAAATTAGGAAAAGATAGGAGAAAATTTCTTACCACCAAGGGAAGAATCGTCCTGCCCCTTTCAGTAACCCAACCTGTACCCTTTAACAGCAGGGCTTCCCATCATAGATAAGCCCTTGAGTGTTTGAGACTTAGATGAAGCAAGTGTGAAATTTAGGCTTGTTTTCAGTAAACATGACTTCAGGAAAGGCTTTCTTTTCCTTGGTAGGACCAGGCACAAATATAAACACGATTACCAGAAGATTTGTTTGGAAGAACTTTTTTTCCCTTTGTTGTGCTATGTCACATTTATGATTGTGCAAATCACGGAATCCATGAACTGAAAGGAAATGACTCAGAGAGAACAAACAATTTGTCCAAGCTCACACAAATGATGTTAAGACTGATGCTCAGGCTCCCTGATTCTCAAGTGACTAATCTGTTAGAGTACCAGTGATCTTCAAATACTGGTGTACGTTAAGAATCACCAATGGTACTCTTTAAAAATGCAAGCTCACAGCTCTCACCATCTCAGACTCCTCTTTGTTAGATCAGTAGTGGAAAATGGGAAGCTACATTGCTGCTGAGCTGCCCCAGTAATTCAGATGCAAGTACTCCACACTCAGGGATTCAAATGTAAGTGTATCACACCATCTGGTTGCTGGAAGGAACACCAAATTTTACTCACAGTATATTTACGTCCATTTTGATCACAACCTTGCTTACCCTCTCACAGGTCTCCTTTTACCAACAGGCTCACAATCAAGACTAACTTGTCAACAGGTAGAAATCATGTTTAGGACCTCAATGCATTATAAATTCTATGCAAAACTTTGGAAGAGTAAGTGTGGAAAGGACAGTCTCTCACATGGGCTATGGTATGTCTTTTAAAGAATTGCTCAAGTAATGCCTGAAGTAATGTTCATTGAAAGATTTAAATGGTTCAAAAGAAGGGAGATTAAGAAGTAAAGTTCTATCTTTAACCCCCTGCCCCTTTAACCTGGCTTTTCTCCTTTGAGTTACTCACTGCTGATTTTTCTACATGGTTACATAGTAGCTGTATGTGTGCATGGGTGTGTTCCTTTTGCCCTTTTGCTTTTGAAAAGTTCTTATTATAAAAGGATTGAGGCATCCCACCACCCACCCCCATCCATCAGGTGACAGAGAATATTGTCACCAGCACAGAAGTCAAACATAAATTGATGACACCTCTGGATGTGTGACTGCAACTGGTAACTGCAGCATCTGCTCTGGACCATTTTAGAAATAAAGACTTCCTGATCCTCACTCACCTTCTCGAATACATTTTGGTCAGTAAGTGATGCTTATCAGTCATATTTTAAAAGCTATCTGTGAGGATGCTAAAGGAAGAGGAAAGGGCTGGCCGTCACATTGGGTAAACTTGTGAATACTATTACAGAGTCCTCACTGGAACAGCAGGTGCTAAATTAGATCATCTCATTGTAAGCTCTGCATGACTGAATCTGTTTCCCTAAGGAAGATTGGATGGGGTGGAGCTGAAGGTACAATGGGAGATGCTGCTATGCATTCATGGAAAATGTAGAACATGCACCCAACTTTTTCACCTTCTCACTTATAATTTGTCACCATCAGCATCCACATTGAAATTGCTCTTCTGAAGGCACCCAAAAATCCTCATTGCTAAACTTCACCCTCTTGACCTTGGCAGCATTTGTCAATTGTCTGTTTCTCTCCGCTAAAATTCATCCTCCTTTTCCACTGGAGAAGGTAAGTATTCAGTCTTTGTGCTTACTGATTTCTTTTTAATAGTTATAGCCTGTAAACTAGGATGCTTTCATGTTTGCTTTGTATCCTCCATCTACCTGGGAGAGCAGACAAAAATCCCACAGCAATGACACCAAAATCTGCATCTACAGCCCTGTACTATATTGATTTCAAGGCACACATTCTGCACTGCCTCCAGTACTTCAAACATGCCATGTTTAACAGCATACAGGTTTTTCCCACCTCATCCTTCTGTTAACAGGTTCTAGGGTTCTGGAGTCTCCTTCTAGAGGTGGTTTCCAGATTCTTCTCATTTTTTTTAATTCTTTTATTGGTACATTTTAGGTATACAATACATCTACATTTATCATTGGGTGCCTGTACCTGTACATGATGTATCTTAGTTCTTATATTTTTTCCCCATTACCTGTGTGCCCTTCACCCCCCACCACCCTTCCTTATTTACATAGATTTCATTTCCATTCTTTTTTCATTTCTCATAATTTTTCCTTTCCCTTCTTTCTTTTCCCCTTCCCCTCCCACCACCCCTACACCTTTGGACCTTTTCCTACTTCAAATTATCAATTATTCATTTTAACCATTTTAATCCTTATTTACACTTTCAGTTTGTCACACTAGAGAAACTATTAGGTATTTACACATGTGTGCCCTGTTTATTTCACTTAGGAGGATGGCCTCAATATTCATCCATTTAGCTATAAATGTCTCTAGTTTTTGTTCTTTATGGCTGAGTAGTACTCCATTTTATAAAAAAACCACATCTTCTTTATGCAGTCTCCAGTTGATGGGCATTTGGGCTGTTTCCAAGCTTTAGTTATTACAAACTGTGCTGCTATAAATATGGGTGCACATATATCGCTGTGGTATGATTCTTTTAAGTCTTTGAGGAAGATCCCCAGCAGGGGAATAGCTGGGTCAAATGGGACTTCCAGTCCTAGTTCTTTGAGGTATCTCCATACCGATTTCCACAGTGGTTGCACCAGTCTACACTTCCACCAGCAGTGGTTCTGCTTTCCCCACATCCCTGCCAGCATTTTTTATTGGTTGATTTCTTGATAGCAGCCATTCTTTCTGGGGTGAGGTGGAATCTCAGTGTTGTTTTCATTTATATCTCTTGAATGACCAGTGATGTTGAGCATTTTTTCATATTTATTTGCTGCTTTTACTTATTTGTATGAGAAATGTCTGTTCATTTCAGATGCCCATTTTTGAATTGGGTCTTTAAATTTGGGAGGTCTGATTTTTTTTTAGTTCTTTATAGATTTTAAATAGTAGACCTTTGTCTGAGGGACCGCTGATAAAAATTTTTTCCCACATTGTGGGTTGTCTCTTCACACTGCTCGTGGTTTCTCTTGCTGTGGAGAAGTTTTTTAGTAAGAAGAGATCCCATTTGTTGATTGTTTGTGCTAGTTCATGGGCAACTGAGGTTTTGTTCATAAAATCTTTTCCTACACCGATGTCTTCAAGAGTTGTACCTAACCTCTGTTCCAGCTGGTTCAGCGTTTCTGTTTTAGGATTTAGATCTTTAATCCATTTTGATTTTAGTTTAGTGCATGGTGAGAGATATAGGTCTAGTTTTAGTCTTTGGCAGTTTGAACCCCATTTTTTCCGGCCCCTTTTTTTAAGAGGCTATCTTTCCTCCAGGGAGGGTATTTGGCTCCTTTGTCAAAGATGCGGTGTTTGAGTGTGTCTGGAGTTGTTTCAGCATCTTCTAATCTGTTTCACTGGTCCTCAGGTCTGTTTCTTTGCCAGAACCATGCTGTTTTTATCACAGTAGCTTTGTAGTATAGTTTCAAGTTGGGGGTTGTGATGCCCCCTGCCAGGTCTCTGTTGCCTAGAATTGCGTTTGCTATTCTAGGTCTCTTCTTGTTCCAAATGAAGTTTGGGATTGTTTTCTCTAGTTCTGTGAAGTATATTGTTGGAATTTCAATTGGCTTTGCATTAATAGGTTCTTCTCATCTTGAACAAAGAACTGGACAAAGTAAGTACAAAAGGTAGCAATGATGTTTATTAAAGGTAGCAAAAGAAACATTCCCTGAAGAACAACTTTGGGCCAAGAAAAAGAAGTATACTCTACAGTGTGATAGCAGACTACTTCGAAAGAATACAATAGCTTTTGCATCTCCTGCTCCTCAGGCTGACATCAGGTCTCAGCCAACCTATCCAAGACTTGCTGGAGCTCTCCTGAGAATTGCAGATGGCACTCACTGATTGGTTCCATGTTCAGGGCTTTGAGAACTATTTTTGCACACTTGTCCTGGAACTTTGTAATTAACAGGTCACACCCACTTCTCCAGCCAGTCTGACACATCCTAATCTCCTGCCTCACTTCCACTAAAGGTACACCCTCTACCCCAGGTATCACCCATATTGATTAAGGATACATCAGTATATCAGTTCCTTGCATTAGAACCTCCATTACCATTCCTTTCTCTTCATTTCATCCTACTCTGCTCAGAGCCAGTCATCAAATCTTAGAGTCCATCTTAAAAATGTTTGCTTATTCTGTTACTTCCTCTGCTGTCTTTACTATTTCCCTAGCCCTCACCATCTCTTGGGCCAGGTGATGACATTGTAGCAAGCATTTTTACATGAAATTTCTTTCTTCCTTCAAGTGCATATGTTATACACCAAAAAATATTTACGTTTCTAAAACATACTATGGCATGCCTGCTTAATAACCTTTAGCAATTTTCCATAACCTACTGGATAATATTTAAAATCATAAAGATATTTTCTAATTCTGTCTCAAATTACATTTCCAGGCTTATTTCTCTGCACAAACAAGCAATTCCCCTGAGACATTGTTATCTTCTTCATCTATGCTTTTTATTATTCAGTTTTCTCAGCTCAGAGTGCCCTTCTCTGCCGTTGATTCCTTCAGAAAGCAACAAAGTATGTTTTTCTCTGTAAACGTGTGCCTGGCCACCACTCTCCACAACATCCTCAAAGGCAGCCACACTTTCTTCCATGTTCCCACTATGCATCTACCTCTATCAGGACACTTACTGTAGCTCTCATTCACATATCCCTTCATCCAACAGGGCTTATCCCAACAGAACTGATAAACAGAGGACTTTGTGGCAACCTCCAAAATAGAGTGTATAGAGCCTTGTGTACAAAAGATTCTTGAAAATTGTTAAATTAATAAAATATATACTTTCAAGGAACAATAGCCCTCTGTAAGATTTATCTTTATATTTTCTCTTGTTAAACTATCCACAATAAAATAAAAAATTCAGTTTTGAAGCTCTGAAGCCCATCTTCCAGCAGTTGTTCATTTATTTTTATTTCTCTGTGTATTAAATAAGTATTAAGTATCTACTGTGTGCCAATTATGGCTCTGGGTATGAGTAAGCGGGCAGTGAATAGAATGGGCAAAGCCCTTGACTTCCTACTGTTTATACTCTAGTAATAAAGACTGATGACAGGCAGGTAGGATTAGGAGTTCTGTAATGAGAAATGAAATGGACAGTAAGCTTGGGCTGGGTGCCTTTAAGTTAATACTTTCTATTAAAGGAGAATATATCCTCATATAAGGAGAATATGTCATATTCAGGCAGTGATAAGTGTTAGGGAGGGAAGTAAAGGAGAAACAAGTACAGAAAGTATTAGTAGTTTAATTGGCAATGATAATAATGGGGGATAATTTCTAAATAGAGAAAACAAGGAATAGTTGGCATATGTTTAGTTTTGCAATGGTTCAGTTTCCTTCAAAATTTTGGGGGAAATAAGATACTGATTGTATGAATCTTTTCTTAGAAGAAAAAGGAAAAGGGGAGACAGATGATAGGCAATGGTTTGGAATCTGGAGTGGCCTAATCTTAGCACCATGTGCTATGCATGTGTATGGAGCATGAATGAATGGAAAGAAATGTTATCAACTAGGGGATACAGTTATAGGTTCACACTTCTCCTGAGAGAGCCAAGGGATTTTATAAGAAAGAGAAACCTTAAGGCTCTGGGGATTTGTGAAGAACTTTGGAGAAGAGGCCCAGGTGAATCACTAGGGAAAGGCAGAGGCCTGAACTCTCCTAGGAAGGCTTGGTGGCATGGAAAAGCAGAAGAGGTCTGGCTCAGAGCTCCGGAATGAAAAGTGAAATACATAGCAAGCTTGAGCAAGGTGCCTTTGAATTAATATTTTAAAACCTTATTTACTTATGCCTTTTTTTTCTCTACAGAATAGACATAAATCTCAATTACAAATCTGTCTCAATTCCATGTCTTCTAATATTTTTATGTAATTCATTTTATATATACAGCATTTAAAAATTGTGTCAACAGTTTTTATGGCATAAGGCTGAAGTGTATCTTTAGAAAACACAATTTCCGGAATTATATGCATAATGATACTTAGTTACAATAAACAAAACTCATTTAAAAGGATAGGGACTACTATGATCATATTTTTACTTTATTCTACAACAAAATTGGAATCCTCCAAATGCCATGTTTAATTATTTTATTGCCTTTCTGGAGGGCTTCCCTCGGTTTGTTTTACCCAATAAACAACTGACAGAGTCTATTACTCAAAGTACCATCTTTTAAATTACTAAAGCTGTATCCAAAGGCCAGACTTGAAAGAATTGGCACCCTAAGAATAGTTTTCTGAAAGGATTTATTAAGCAGTGAAAATAGTCATGTCATTTTGAAATTCTTTTTGCTATTATTTAGGACATAAATTTCTTTTGGAAGTAAGATGACATAAAATAAGAGTTACATGATAAATTCAGGTTTAAACACTGAAAGCTTCCCTCATAGAATGTAAACTAAAAAATATTCTTGAGGCAGCATATTTGTGAATGACGTTACTTGGAACATTGTGTCTAGAGAGGCAGAACATTTAGGTGGGGGTGGGGATCAGTTACCTCATTCCCGGAGCTAGTTAGAAGTGAGGAAATCACTACTATGCTGTAAGAAGCGCTTTCTGTGAGTGATAATCTTTAGCTCTTCCATACCTGTCAAATTGTATGTTTGAGAATAAGTGCTGATCAATGAGAGAAGTCGAGACCCAGAATCCTGGCAGATGTACTTGTTCATACTCAGGAGAAAGAGGGCATGTGATGCCTCTTAGGCCTCTTGCTCACAATTTGGCAGATATTTCAATTTGCTTCCTCTTGTCGCTGAGTTACCTCCACAGAGACTAGTCCTATCCTTTAACAGAAAGAACAGAGAGAAGCCATGTCTCCGATGAATTACAGTAGTGGAGCTGAGTTTTTGTTGTGGTGGTTGCGGTAGTAGGGCCAATAACTGAACCCAGGACCTCACACATGCTAGGAAGATGCTCTATCTACCACTGACCCAATTCACCAACCTAGTTGACTTTTTCTTGCTGAAGAAACTGGTTAAAAACATTCACGTACTTTGTCTGGATTCAAGTAATTTCTCACTCAGTCTTTTGTCTAAGTCCATGATCCCTGGTTCATTGTCCCTGCCTGAATTATGAATCTCTGTGACTGTACTGATAGCATGCTAGAGCTGGTTCATGCTGGCTAAAATTTCAAAAATGTTGTCAACCTGTCAGTCTCACTTTGGTAACCCAAAATTTCCATGCCAAGAGTATTTACACCAAGGAGATTTCCATTTGCTACAAAATAAAACCTTTTATTTTTCTCTCACCCTGCCACATCCCCCAAACTTCCCACCCTAGAGCGTCAGTTGTTAAACATTTACCAGCGTATCACTGCTCTTTAACCCTGTGTGGCTCAACTTGGAGAAGCTGAATGCTGATGCTTTAGTTTCTACAGATGTACAGTATACCCACATGACCACTTATCTGGAACCTTCTTGTGCTTGCTCTTTTTAACTTACTTTTTTCCTGCAACTATCTATGTTTTAGCATGGCAGTATACTTTGTAAAAAGCTGCCTTGGGTGTGGTGCTATATATCTCTCCATTCTAGAATATAACATGGTTTTGATATCAGACATGGGATATTTTGACCCTAAATGGTAGAAATGAGACTGGACCAAATAACACACACACACACACACACACACACACACACACACACACACACCTGTACAGGCAAAGCTTTATGGGAAGTGGGGGGCTTCCACAGAATTGGGACTTGCATTGAAGGGAGTCAGCAATTGGTCAAGGAAGTGACCAAACTGCTGCTCACTGAACAAAGACAGCAGCAGAGTTTATGAATTTGCTGATGTGGACCAAAGTCCAGTAATTTCCATTGACAAGGGACATGGTTCCAAAAGATCTTTCTTCTTGCAAGGAATTTGCACCAAGGGACAGTCATGGTGAACTTTCCTAGAGGTTATTGAATTTTTGTGTATCTAATGCCATCATCTTGCACAAAACATCCTAGCCTTGTGGATCTGGGCCCTATAATAGAGCCAAAGTGTATCAGGTGCTTGGGCTTTTGTGGCTTCTAAAGAGGCATAAGGGTGGAGGCAGAGAAAAAGACAGAGGGAAAAAAATGCATACCATCTCCAATGGCAATAGGCCAAGTTAACCCTGGAATGTTTGCTTAAAATGATCAACATGTCTATGTGCAGAGCTAAGTAGAATCTGACCAAAGGACTAAGACAGCAAAGGAGACAGACACAATATGACGTCAGAGATGCCAAACTTTTTATCCCATTTTAGTAGCCCATCAGACATCTGCAGGCCCAAGTAAAGTCAGTGTCCTCAGAAAAAGTGGCCTTCAGGTCCCTGAGAAGTAACGTAGGCAGCAGTTACCACAGACCACACGTCAGAGGTATTATCTACAGTAAAACTAGTGGAAAACTAATAATGTATTGCCCAGATGTGTGACCTCCAAAATGAGTGATTTTTAAGTTGAACAAGTGCAAGTGAAGCCAGAAGGCTTATTTAGGTTTTTCCTTGGTAACAATTAATCATTTTATGCAAACATTCCAGGTTTTATCAGGGTCCTATAACGGTTCTGTTGAAACATGCTATTCTACAAAGAGCAATAGTTTATTGTGCCAGGGTTTTATTTTGCTCTCCCCATCCTTTGGTCCCCATGTCCCAGCATGAAGGTCTCTATCTGTCTCTGTTTCATAGTACAGGTGCACTGAATCTACAAGTGAGTTATGCATTCAGTAGCTCTTCAGCTGCCCCCTTGCATTTCTCATCAGTAACTGGTCTTCCATGGCATCCCTAACAGACTTCATTGTACCTGCTTAACAAAGCTTCTTCTGGCAGTGTAGGCGACCTTTTGAGAAGGCAGAACGCAATTCAGCCTGAGCAGGAGAGCACTGTGAAACTTGCTGCACAGCACGAGGCAGCTGAGCTTAGTGGGAGAATGTGGTGTCCAGAAAAATCTCAAGATATGATGTGGTGGAGTCACCAGAAGAGCTAGTGCTTTATGCCAATTAATGGGGAAGTAGACGAAGCCGACGAGCAGAAACCCTCAGCAGTAATAACCATGCCCAGCAGGCTCCACAGTACCTGGTAGAGGAAGCTGAGGAATAAGAGGAAAGAAAGGTAAATGTCCTCAGGAAATTAGTATAAATCAAGCTGGTAAAACAAGGGCTGAGCAGAAAATGTGGTATGTGTTTAAATTTTAAAAAGTATTACAGTAAAAGACATATTGCCATTGATCCCATTCAGAATACCCTCCTCCACGTGCACACACACACTTCAAATATACTTATTTCATTATTCTTGCCACTTTCCAAGCAGTTCTGGAAGTCCTCTTGGGTGCGCTTCATTATGAGGTGTGACAAAAAATATGGTAAATGCTGCTGCCTGGTGCCACCCACCAGAAAGGCAGCTCCTAAAAACACGACAGTGCATCCTCATTCACCATATTCACTGGGTCTGACACTGTGCCACTTCTGGCTCGTCCCCAAAGTAAAAGTGACTGTGAAAGATAAATGTTTTGAATTGTCAGCACACGGAGGCAGCCCACACAACTACGAACACTCACCCAAGAGAACTCACAGCGACCTTCAGAAAGTGACGAGACTAATGGGACAAATATATCCCAAGTGAAGGAGAATATTTTGAGGGTATTAATGGCAGTTTATCCTTTCCTGTGATAATTTTTAAATTTAAGTATTCACTGTTTTTTATCATACCTGGTATACATATGTGAGATGACTTTAGGTTCCAGAGAGTTCTTAGAAGAAGATGTATTTTTTGTGTCCTTTATCACTAGGAAGGTGTGTGAGGCTACTGGGGTGGGGTGGATATGTGACAGACTGTAGGATACAGGTGGAAAATAAAGTAGATAAGATTGTATCATTATTTTCCACTTTTCAAAGTTTAAGAATTATAAATGGGATTTAAATAAGCAGCCAAAACCCAGCACCACTTCTTCATTTAATCATTTATCAAACATTTATTAATTTTTTGTACCGGGGATCAAACTCAGGACCTTGTGCTTGCAAGGCAGGCATAAGCTAAATCCCTGGGAAACACTTATTAATTTTTAAGATGCTTCTACCAGTAAGGCTCAGAATATGTGAGTAAGAGAAAAAAAAAGAAAAATGAAATGTCCACCATGCCTTACGATGTAGGCACAAACATTCCGCTTAGAATTTAATAAAATGTCCCACAGTTTACCATACATTTTTTGAAATCTTAATTTTTTGTATATCCCTTGCATATTTTTATTGATTTTTAAAGTTAATTTGTGATTTTTAAAGCTTTCTTTCAGGAACTCATCAGCCGCCATATGACAAATGGATTCATCACTCTAAATTTTTCTTGTAAATTAGAAATTTATAATTCTGTATATATATTTGTATATATAAAAATACAAAATATGGTGTGATTTATAAATACAAAGTGGAGTATAAACCAAGCTAGTTAATATGTCCATTGCCTCAAGTACTTAATATTTTGGGTGGTGAAAACAGTTAAAACTTACCATTGTTAGTAATTTTGAAATGTATAATATTCTATTATTAACCACATTCACTGGTTTACTTTTGTATCCTTCCCTCCCACTGCCCATCTGTGTCCACAGACAACTACTGAGCTGGTTTTTTATCTACTATGTATTAGTTTATATGTACAGAATTCTTAATAAATGGAATCATATAGCAGTCTTTTTTTCCTGGCTCTTCTCACTCCATATAATTTTTCTAAAATTGATCCATGTTTTTTGTATCCATCCTTAGTTGGTTTCTGTCAGTTGCTGAGTAGTATTAGATTGTATGGATATACAATGCTTTATCCATTTACCTGTTTGAAATTTGAGTTATTTGCATTATTTGGCTCCCACCAATAAAGAAGCTGTGGGCATTTGTATACAAGCTTTTTACCGATATATACCTTCATTTCCCTTGGAGAAATACTGAGGAATAGAATAATAGACTTATTCAGAAGGTGTATCTTAAAAAAAACATTTTTGATGGAACTGTATATAGTTGATAAAGATGTTACAACTAAATCCAACTATTATATCTGTCTAAAATTAATTAATTAAAACCACAAAACTAAATACCAACCAACTCAAGACTTCTTTGAAATCCAAAAATGTAAAACTGGAGGAAAGTTACTCTTTTGAACATCCTATTCACATTATTGGTGATAACTATGAATTAAATATAATTCTACTTGATTTGAAATCATTCTGTCTTAAATAGTTACATAGTAAGAAACTCTAAAACTTGCTTAACCATCGAAATTATATCATGTTCTTGTTAAAAATGAATGGATAAATAAATAAGTAAATAAATAAATAAAGTTTCTTAGCATTGCCTCAACCTACTGTTCCAAGATCTCCACAGGAGGGACTTGAGACCCTGTAACAAGATATGAGGTAAATTTGTGGTCACAAAGTCTAGACAATATAATATCATATAATTCCACCTCCTTTCTTTGTTAATTAATGAAGAAACTGGTCTAGAAGTAAAATAGGTAGTTAATAACAGACAAGCTGATATTATTAATAAACATTTCATTACACAATATTATGTTGGCTTATGCTATAGTTTAAGACTATAGAATAATTTGAGATTTATATCATCTCCACAGTAAAGAGATGACTCATCTTTTTAAAGTTTGCTATTAGTACATGTTTGCAGTGTGTAATGTTTACAATTTTTGTGTGGAGTTGGTACAGGTACACAACAAATCCTAATTCCTTTTTTTAACTTTTATCCCTCTCTTCTTTCCCCTCTTCATTTATCTCTCGATTCCCTTCCTATTTGAGAAAGATCTAGCTCTCAACGTATTGTCTATGTTTCATTTTGCTCTTTATTTATACTTTGGGTTTCCCATATGAAAGAAACTATACAATATTTAAGTTTGTGTGTTTGATTTATTTCACTTAATATTATCATAGTCTCAAGGTGCATCCATTTTCCTAGAAATGACTCATGTTTATCTTTCTCTATAGCACAGTACTACTCAAAGGTGTGTAAATACCATATTTTCTTTATCCATTTATCTATTGATAGATATATAGACTGCTTTCAAGATTTAGCTATTATGAACAGAATAGCAAATGGATGTATTACATGAGAACATCAATATTTATTGAATGAATCATTTTAAAACATTACTAAAATTTTGAACCATGTGTAGTTGAAAGCAAGTATATATATTAAATATACCTAAAAATAGTTAACTAAGTA
>NW_004624837.1:7484000-7562621 GCF_000247695.1 Heterocephalus glaber | reverse complement strand
TTGTAAATAGGGAAGGGTGGAGGATGTGAAGGGAGGGCTAGGAATGGGGAAAAAATAAGAACCAAGATGCATTATGTAAAGGTACAATTCCCAGTGAGTAATGTAATTGTGTTGTATACCTACAATGTACCAATAAAAGAATTTAACATAAAAAAACCCCACATTTTCTTTATCCAGTCTCCATTTCATGGACAATTGCGCTGCTTCCAAGTGTAAATAAGGACTAAAAGGTATAATAGATAATGTGAAATAGGAAGAAAAGGGGCAAAGGGGGAGGGTCAGTTGGAGGGGTAGGGGAAAGGAAAGAAGGGAATGGAATTAATATGAGAAAATGAAAAAATGGAAACAAAGTCTTTGTAAATCAGGAAGGATGGAGGGGTTGAAGGGAGGGCAAGGGAAGGGGAAAAAATAAGAACCAAGAGAGATTATGTAAAGGTGCAAATTTCCAGTGATGAATGTCATTATATTGTATACCTAAAATGTAACAATAAAATTAATTTTAAAAATAAATAAAACCAACCTGAAAGGGAAAAAAATTAAATTTTTAAAATTTTGAATTAAATACCTGCCAGCAATATTAAAATCTTATATGCAGCAAAATGGATGGAGCTGGAGGACATTACGTTATGTGAAATAAGGAAGATACAGATAGACAAGTGGTGCATGTTCTTTTACATATATGGAAGCCAAAAAAGTTGGTCTGAATGTATAATTGTGATTCTGTATGCTAGGAAACGTGAGCAAGACTGAAGAAAGGGAGGCTGCATATCAGCTAGACAGAAGAAATAAGTTCTGCTATTCCATAGCACAATAGGAGGGCTGTAATTCACAATAATCTATTATATATTTTATGAAGATGTAGAAGAGAAGAGCATGCTGGCTCTAAACATAAAGAAATGACAAGAGGGGGAAATGCTCATTGCCCCAAAGTGCACACTGTATGCATGTGTTTAAATACCACACTCTTCCCTACTGGTATGTTAAGTTACTATATTAACCAAAACTAAAATAAATTTAAATTTTTTAAAAAGTTAGATCAATAAAAGGCACAATATAACAATAATAAAATCACTTTCAAATAGTAGCTCTTGATGAAATAGTATAAAATAGTTAAATTGAGCAAGAAAACAGCAAAAGAAAAAAAAAGTTTCATAACCATTAAGGAAGAAATAGTGGAAAAAATGAATTTTTCAGAAAACACCAAGACCAGATAATTTTAATGGGTTAGCTGTTTTATAGTGTGAAAACAGTTGAAAACATACCTTTCATTTTTTAAATTTAGCATAACTCTTACAGAGGAATTGTAGAAACTAAATAAGGACGAAAACTGTAAGTAATCTCATTTCTAAAGGGAAGTAATGTAAGTGCTTAGGAGCTTGGAGTCTGGAATGACTCGAGCATAATTTCATGCTCCATTATACTATTTGACCTTGGGCAAGCTATTTAAGCTCTCTGAATCTTGTTCATCTTCAAAATAGTGATGATAATGGCAGAAACACCCTAGAGTTACTGTGAGGATATGGATTTTTACATCAAGGCATAATATACTACAAAGTTACCACAAATGCATATTTAAAGGATAATATTAATATGTGCAGAACAACCCAAATCTTATTGATATATGAATGGATAAAGAAAGTGTGATATAGTCCTATGACAAATACTATAATTACTTACTACAAACTAGGTGGCTTAGAAACCACAGAAATTTGCTTCTAACAGTCTGGAGGCCAGAATTCCATAATCAGTATGCCAGAGAGGTCAAATTCCAGTGAGAGCCCTCAGAAGTTCCATAGTATCAGTTCGCTTGCATGCTATTTGTTCTGTCATTCACAAAGACTCATCAGGTTTTAAAAAGATGGGGGGTGGGGTATTGGGAGTTGGAGGCAGGAGGACGGTGAATTCCAGCTGAGCCAGGGCAACTTATTGACATCCTGTCTCAAGATTAAAAATTAAGAATGCTAAGGATGTGGCTTAGTCTAAGACCCTAGGTTCACTCCCCAGTACTGAAAAAGAAGATGTGTAATTATCTATTTGGCTCCATGTAAGTAATCAACAAATGGGTACTTAGTATACTTAGTATACCTATATACTTAGTACACAGGTAAATAAAAGGTAATATAATCAAAGATAAGTGTCTCACTGTCTCTATATTACCCAAACCTATGTGTTTATGTATGTTTGTATGCACATGATGTGTATTTGTATTGTTCTACTAGAGCTAATTGAGGAATGCTGTCTGTTTGTTTGTTTTTGTGGTACTGGGAATTGAACCCAGAGAGCACTGAACAGTATCCACAGCCTTTTTTCATTTTATCTTGTTTTGAGACAGTGTCTTGTTAAGTTCCTCGGGCTCCCCATGAAGTTGAAATCCTTCTGCCTCAGCCTCTTGAGTAGCTGCAATAAAGTGCCACCACACCAAGCAGAATGTTTAATAAACATAAAAGAGCATTATTTTGGAAAATTAGATTGTGGTTAAACTAGATAGAGTGAAACTTTTGAAGAAGATGCACAGAACTCTAGATTTGGGGGAACTCGGCTCTTCTAATCACCATTACGGGTTGAATTATGTCCCCTTTTCCTCATCTCCAGCTGCCCTCCAAATTTCATATACTGAAGTCTTAGCCCCAGAACTTCAAAATGTGACTCCATCTGGTGATATGGCCTTACATAAGCCCATTAGTGATGGTGAAGGAATGTTCAATCTGAATGGTGTCCAGAACCGACAGCAAAATATTTCTGTTGTTAAAGCTATCCGGACAGTCCTAGTGAACTAGTATAGTCACTCGGCCTATATTTAAGTACATGAATTAATTACATATTTTTAATATTTTCTAAATATTCAATTAAGAGGTTTTTATCTAAAAAAGTTAAAGAAAAGGGGCAAGGGTGGCACACACCTGTGAGCACTGCCAATTCCAGTCCTGCCTGGGCAACTTAGTGACTTAGTGACTTTTAAAAATTAAAAGGGGCTGGGGATGTTGCTTAGTGCAAAGGCCTGGGATTCAGTCCCTAGTACCAAAAAGAAAGAAAAGAAAAAATATGTTTTCCAGAATCTGTGCCCCTCACACACTCATGTCTAAAGTCTTGTAGCCTTGAGTGTTTGGGATTCTTTTACAAAATGCTGTTCTAAATATATGCAAAGCATTTCTTACTATCTCAGTGTCATAAGAAAACCACATGTATGATTTAAGATTAGAAGTTTTATTATGAAGTCAACCTGAGGTTTAATAGTTAATCTTTAAAAAAAAGAAGAAAGAAAAAAGGGTCCAGGTCAGAATGTGTGAGATTTAATTTAATTGCCATGAAGGGCTATGATTATGAACACATTGCCCTTCCTGTGCAACAATGATGCTACTAATCTTTAATCTGAGTTACTGTTCCTTGATCTATAAAGTAAAGGCAATGAAATACAGACATCAGTAGATTTGGAGAAGGTGATTAAATAAGAAAATATGTGCAAGTCTCTTAGCAGAGTAACTGGTACATAGCAAGAATAACTTCAAAAAGGTTAGCAACTATAAGCATTTATTAGCATAACACTTAGACACCGAATTCATGCAAGGCAAGAACTGTAGTTATCCCAGGCCAAGCATCATGCTTGGCAGTGTAGGCTCCTAATGGGTACTGTGGGCTGAATTGAATTAGACTGAACTAAAATAGATTAGTACTATATTATATTTGCCCAGTGATTTATGTTTCTATCATTTTCTAAAAGTATTTTAATATTGCCAAGAAAAGTTTTTTTTAAACCAATATGAAAGTATTTAACTAAGGGAAAATAAACATATTAAGGAATCAAAATCAGTTCAGACTTGATTCATATAACCAAAAAGCTTTTAAACAATATTTGGTCAGTAACAATGTGCTGTTACAAATAGATACGTTTCAAAGAAAATTTAATAATTTCTGATGTTCCAGATGGCTTTCTTGAGCAAAATATTTTCTCCTAAGCTATTCAGAGTTCATGAATTTGATTTTTGGTCTTAAAACTAGTCCCTTTTATTTCTCAGAAATAACAAAATATTTTGCTAATTTTCAACTTTCAGGAGTCTGAAAGCTCAACACTGATAATGGCACAAATCCAGTAAACGTGTATTCTCTCTGCTCTCCTCTAAAGGCTATAGAGAACTTATCTAAAAAGGGTTGCCAGCCCCCTAGGATGGCAAGCATGTGGCATAATGGGGTCAGAATTTAGGGATTCACATTCCAGCTCTGACTTCCCAGAACAAATTCTATCGTTTCTAGCAAATATTTAAAGTTTTCTGATCTCAGCCTCCATTTTTGGAACATAGAGATTATGATACATGTGTATCCTTCCCCATGAGAGTATGATTATACTTTGAAAAATGGAGAAAGTTCAAAAATAAGAGATATTCTTGTTACATGCTTTCTGTTGTGGTATATATTTTCTCTACAAATTAAGTACTGAGTAAGCAAATACCACCAACAGGTCTTGCATAGATTTATTGCAGTTCTAATATTTACTGCATACATGCTATGTACTACACAGTATTTACTGCCTGGCTACTAGAGATCTTAAATGCAATATGGTTTAATCTTTAAAATGTCAATACTTGGTAGTTATTATTATCCTCACTTGATTGAATAAAAACCACCAAAGTATCAGTCCTATTTTTTTCTATGTAGGATAAAGTTATAGACTGGCATGAAGAATCCCTATTATTCTATTTGGTAGATGGAACTTCTGAAGCTTGGTTGGCCCAAAGTCAAACAGAAAGCTACTGACAGGTACAAGTAGACCCCAACACTGGTGTGGGGCAGGTATATGAGCTCCATTTACCCTGTGGGGAAACCGAGGCTCAGGAAGGTGAAAGAAGCTACAATAAATTTCGAAGGCAAACAGTGGTGGAGCCATTTTAAACCAGATCTGTTGACTGCAAAGCTAATGTGCTTTCTACTACAGCGGTGTGTAGAAGATCCATGTCAGATAAGCAAATGGTACTTCCTCTTTTGATTTAATAAACAGTTGTAAAATAATGTATTTTACAACTGCCTTGTTCTCTTTCTCCTTAGTCCTGGCTAGGAAGCCTGTCTCTGTTCTTTTATCTGATTTAATTCATCTCCAAAAGTTAAACCTGTTGTATTTGGTTTCCAGAGAGGGGAACAGAGAGAGAAAAAAGTGTGTAGAATTACTCTTTTAAATAAAAAAAAAAAAGCTCTTCTTCTATAGGTAAGAGTTCAAGGATTATCTTCCTTAACAATGTTAGATCTTTGATGCATTAGATTTAGGGGGACAGTTACAGCAGAAGGATGAATTGACAAAAACTCTTTAGTGAAGTTCAAATAGAAAAACTTTGTACCCCTGCAAATAATCGAGTTTTTAGCCAATTCTTCTTTGTTCACAATGTCCTAGGGTACAGGCTATTCTTTAGCGAACCTTCTCCCTAGGAATCCTTCCTTCTACAAATACTTTTTTTTAGGTTCACTGTGGGTACTTTCAAGTCTTATTTCTGCTCAATGAAAACATTTTAGTTTCTTTCTTTTTTTTTTTTTTCCAGTTAGCACCATTGAAAACCAGATGAAGGCAGTTTCTCACTTTGCACTGATAGTTGATCAAGATAAACCAACAAACACAAAGGTTACAGAGAGATGAGATTGTACAAGTTTTACTAAGGTTGAGTAACCAGAAACCCTATAATAGGGATTAAGAGAAAAATCAGCACAGATAATCTTCCACCCCGAAAAGGCTCAATGCTAGCCTATTTCCTTTGCTCTACATAAAAGAACCTTGTTCCGCTTTAGGAGCCCTTCATTGTCATGAAATCAGTCATTTGAATCAAAGTCTTTAAGGACATTTTCCACACTGAGAATACTGCTTTGAAAGGTGTCTAATTATCTTGTAGCCCTGGTTGCTACCCAGCTTGCCCTAGGATTTGACAAGTTACTTTTATCTTTCAACCACATAAGAAAACTCTAAATGTAAATAACTTAGTATCAGAAATATATTACTCACTTCTTAGCCCATAAATGTTTCTATTTAATAACTAAACATTACTAAAGGATAATGAAAAGCATTATGATTAGAAGAATGGGCTTTTAGAGTCACTGAAACACAGGTTGAATCCCAAATTGGCCATTTTCTAGCTTTGTGACCTGGAATAGTCACTCAATTACCTTGGGTATTAGTTTCCTCCTCTAGAAAACAAGGTGCACGAACCCACCACACAGGTGGATTTTATCACTTCTCTTTCTTTAAATAATGACTATAATGAGCAGGAATGACTTACGAAGAACAAACAAATAGTAAAACAGTGTTGCGAGTACTGTTGCATAGGATACAATAAATATTAAATAATGTATGTAAAGTGCTCAGCACTCAGTAAGTGCTCCATAAACAATTATCAACTGACCCCAAGTCCATTTAGTATGTACAACTCTTAGGTTCTTTATGACCTAAGATTATATGACCACCAGATCATGTGGAAAGCAAATCACAGATCAAGTTCTGTCACATATATAGACATTACAAACAGCACATTGACATGCAGACAAAAATCAGTCTGCTTAAAATATTTTCTATAAAGCATAAATCCCAGCTCTTGGTGCACTGCTTAAATGCTCCCATTCACTTCTTGCATAAAATATTAGCTCAGGGCTAACACATCATTGGACATCTTCCCATATCAATAGCCAGAACCAGTCTCTTTCAGGCTCAATCCTTAGCATCATTACTACTACTAAAAACTTCAGACCTCTTTGAATGCTTATAACTTTCTCATGTTTGTGTCTCTAAAATAATTTTAGCCAATCCATAGATCCTGAATAGCTCTAATTGTACCAAAGAAAGTGCTCTTTTTACATTAATAACAAGTTAAAAAGCCACCATATTCATTATCAAAAATATTTTTCTTATAATATGGTGTTATGAGTAAGGTCCAACATTCTTATTTCTAACCTTTTTCAAACATGTTTGACCAGATACATATGGATAACATAGATGTGAATAATTCAAATGCTTGCCTTAGTACCCTCTAGCTTAGAAATATTAGTTAGACAGCTTACTGGCTAGCTCTGGAATGAAATTTTTGAGTGAAATGCTTATAACACCTGAAATATAGCTTCACTCAAATAGTACACACACAATATCACAATACATATTTTAAGGGAAATGAAAAATATCATAATAATCTTTGTAATTAAAAAATAAACTATGTATCTTAAAAAGTAATGGTTATGCCAATGATAGTCTTGTTTTCATTTACTGTCTCACTTGGGGTTTGCCATGGGATTCTCTATAATACGTAATGACAGCCTTGGATGGTAGCAGAAGAAAGAAAAAGAGTGTGTGTGTGTGTGTGTGTGTGTGTGTTTGTGTTTGTGTGTGAAGGCAATGGCTGGATATGGCTAATGATGACAATATCTGTGACTTACTGAACCATTCTGTATTTATCTCTAAATTCCAAAAGCTGCCTCTTTCCTGAAGGCTTCTGGAGAATAAGTTGAAAACTGGTCAAGATCCCCATAACCTCTCAAGATGCGTTCATTGCAAATAGTGAGTTTGTAACTGAGCGAAAACACAGGCAATGAGATACATTGTTAACACATGTCTTTTATCCAAATTTGATAAGTGGTCTGATGACGTTGAAGGGAACCATGAAAAATCTGTTACATGTCTGAGCAAGTTACATCTCCACTAAAAAAAAAGTGTCTACAATGACTATTTCAGACTGAGGAACACCCAACAGTAAAACTTATCTGTTAACTAGCTGGCTTAATGTCAGATCTATTCCCTATCCTCACCTCACGAGAAGAAGAAAGAAGAGGAAAGAAAGAAAATCCCAAATACGTAATAGTCCCTCCTTCATTTCCTATTTATAATTTTCATAGGAAGAATGATCAGTGGAGTTCCATTACATCTTGTAGTGGAACTTCTCAAAATAGTACATTTGTCCATATCCTTACACTCTTTATTAACTTTGCCATTTCAGGAGTTGTAGAGAACCAGTTTGTCAATTAGGAAATAAGCCATGCTCCAGACACTGTCCCACTTCAGAATTTCATGAATCTCATTTCTCTCTCTAAGAAATAGAAAAAGACAAATAAAACATATATAGAGAGATGATAAAATGACCAGATTCCTTTTATTCAAAAACAAATTTTATGTAAAAAATTATGTTAAATTTTATAGTAAAAAATAACATGAAAACATAGCTAACTTTTATCGAGTTCTGTATGCATACTCTCTCTAAAATGTTCCCTTCAAATTTCCCCAATTCATTTAACTCTTCTAATCCACATTTCAAGCACCGTCTTTCTCTATTTCACTGACTGGAGTCTCACTACAAATTTATTTTCTCATTAACACTGAACCTAATTAAGGGGTAAGGAATGAGCAACTGCTCTGCCTCAAAGAGGAAGTGATACTTGAACCAGGCTTTCAGTATTGAAAAGGGGATTTCAGGCAGAAAATAGAAAAGAAAGTTACTCCATGCTAAAGGAACAACGTGACCATAGGAACAAAGCTATCAAAGAGAAAACTTTGAGATGTTTGATACAGCTAGTTGGAAGGAAGTGAACAGTACAAGAGATGAGACTCAGGAGCTATAAATATTGTGACCCAATTGTGAGAAAGCCTTAGATTTTAGATACCAAGAATAAAAAGTACATTTATAGGAGTAAAGTGCCATGACCAAATATTTTACATGTATGATTGTTACATGGGCCAGAATGAGGTGAGTTCCAGAGCAGGAAAACTCAGATGAATAGCTTAGGTGAGATTCATGAAATTCTGAAGTAGGACAGTGATAAAAAGAATGAAAATTATTAAACATTATATAATGTTAAAAGAATATGTTTTGGGAGGTATCAGTTATTAACCAATTATTGGCAATGTATTTTGGAGGAAAATAAAATATTAATTTTAATAAAAATTATTCGTACTGCCTGGAAATATTAAAATATTTATCAAGCAAGTGAAGTAATGATAAATAATAGGAGTTATTTCTTCAAAGTTGAACTAGTTTTGAAATGTCCCATGAAATTCTATCTCTAAGATTCATTGATTTTATTTCATCCTTGAATTCCTACTAGAATGTTTAAATACATTTATTCCTTTGGAGTTTCTTGATAATCTCACTTTTTCATTAGCTCATGGTATCCATACCTTTCTTGATTTTTTTATAGACAAGAAATATAACAATTTACTCATTATAATTTTTCTATAGAACTCTAATACTTTTGTAATTTTTGATCAACCAAATACCATTTAATATGCAATTATACTTATGGATAACAATAAATAGAACATTTTGAGTTCATAGCATAAATATTTTGGAAATTTTATAAAAGAGTTAAAATAAAAATGTTTATTTGGTATTATACAGACTCATCTTCTTTTTTGGGAATATGATAACTTATTGTTGATTTTTAAATTAATCTGGTGAGTAGTTTTTAGGCATTGTGTAGCTAGCAAAAAAGATCTGAAGGTTCTTGACAAAATCACTTTACCTAGATGATCTTTAGTTTTTTACTTATCAAGTAAAGAAATTATCTCCTATACAAGAAAGTAGTATTATTAAGGGCTTAGCCCAATTCCTGGTTCATATTAGTAACATCATCTGACAAATATTTACAAAACTTACCATGTTCTAATTGCTGTACTAGACCTTGAAAATAAAATAGTAAGTGAGGACAGTCATAGTGACATTAAGCCAATAATAAAACAATTGTAAAACTGCTCTTTTGTATAAGAGAGGGAACTTATGCTTGAGTTTATTGTAAGAGAAGAGCTGATCAAATTGAAGAGAGGAGGGAAAGTACCTGTGAGGAAGGGGATATAGAGAATGTTGTGTTGAAATCTAAAAGATGCACATATATTTACTAGGTTAAGATGAGAATGTGGACCAAAGTGTCCCAAGGAGAGGCAGCAGTAAGGTAATATACAACCAGAGATGGGAAGGAATCATGAGAAACAGAAAGCAAGCCCTTGCCTGCAGACAAGGAGAGCTCAGAATGAGTTGACCTGGAGGCCCTAAATGCTTTGATAAGGTACTTCTTTGTCACAACAGAAATGGCAAAGCACCAACAAGTTTAAGTAGAGGTCATTTCATAATCAGAGAGCAATTATTACCCTTCTCCTTCCCCCATCTCCCCATCATCCAAAATAGAGAATAGATGGCATCCGACTGATCTGGCTTGCTTAGACAATATCAATTTTGAAGAGGATTAAAATGGAGGAATAGAGAATAGCAGCAAAACAGAACCTGTGTGAGACCTGAAATCGAGATACCTGGAAAACAAAACTCTGCAAAGAGGAAAAACAAAGCAGATTTCCAAGAATCAGGTGGGAGCTGATAGGAAGACTAGATAGCACAGAGAAGCTAAAGAAATGGAGCACAACACAGAGAAAAGGACAGAACAACCTGAAAGCTAACCTCAGCTCCTAGGATGAGACAAAATGGTCTCTGCTGACACAAAGTAAGCCCAGAGAGGGTCAGTAGCTCCAGGGAGAAACCACAGACTGGCCAGTAGAGATAGCCCCAAGAAAAGCCCATAGCTATTGTAAACAGCAAAAACAAGATAAGATTTTATTCTGAAAGTGACTTCTTCTACGTGGCCAACCAGATTTGGAGAAAAAACTCACTGTACTATCTGCCATATTTGAGAGGGTTTAATCAGAAGCAATTTTGGGAAGGCATTGATTGTTTAAGACGGAGCTGCAGAGCAACTACAGAAAAACTGTACTTCAGGGTTTTTGTTGGTGCTCTACCACAGTGACTGGGTAAAAGGCAGCTACAAAAGATAGTTATGCAGAGAGTACAAGCTAGACATAGACCCCAGCCCGCCCCGCCCCAAGAAGTTTAAACTAAGGCTGGAAAGGACACAGGGGACTTTCCCTCTGTAGTAAGTAGTCAGGCCTGTTGTGTATGGCTTCCAGAGGGGGCTAGTTCTGAAAGTAGTACTGGCATTAAGCCCAACAGCCTGCCTGATCCCCCATATTGCTGCCTACATCAAGCACAGAGCTTAGTGAACTGTTTGTTTTCCCCATTTACCAACCTGAACAGGGATACACCTTGACCTGGACAATTGCCACAGATTGGGGTGTATGGACAGAAGGGCATCTGGAGTGAAGGATAGGGACCTCACAAACACACAGACCATAAAGTTAAGAGGAGAAAGCTCTGACTTGGGGCATATAGAGGAACATAGAAACTAGGTGTTGCTAAAGTCAATACTTGGTGCTGGGCCAATTACACTGCACTCTTCCCTCCCAAATTAATGGGGGTGGTTGGGTCTTGGGACAAAGGGAAAGGCCTATAATTAGCCATGAGAAGAGTGGATGGGTGAAAATCAGACACTAACTAAGGAGATCTCCATACTAGCAGCAAATTCTTTCCATTATAATCAATCCAAAAATTCAGTACAAAAACAAATAAAAAGTAGAAACATAAAGAGACAAGGCAACAAAGGGCCCTCCAAAAACTCCCAACTCCCACAAAGTTGACCCACTGGGGCATTGATGAGGAAATCAAAAGCAAACTGTTGAATTATAAGAAATTATAAAAAAGGTAACAAAAAACAGATAAGTAAAAGGCTCTGTGAGCTAAAAGATGATATAACTAAACAGAAATGAATTTAATAAAGAAGACTACCAGTGAGTTTATAGAGGAAACTGATAAAAAGCTAGCTGAGCTAAACAAAATGATACAAAACATGAATGACTGGTTTAGCAAAGAATTATAGTCCATGAAAAGGTACAAAACAGGAATCTAGAAGATTAATAATCATATTGAGTCCGCGATCACCACTCCTGTTCAACATAGTACTTGAAACATTAGCAAGAACAATTACGCAAGAAAAATAAATAAAGGTTATATATGTAGAGGACTGTAACATTGATTATGCCCATAGCAGGCTGTGAAGAGTTAAGCCCACAACTGGCTTGTTTATAGAATTGAGTCTGGGTGAAGTCCATGTGCCACGGTCAGAGTAACTCACACCCAAATTCTATTCCCACAACTAAATTTTCATACTAGAAGAACAGTGTTCTAATTACAACCATATATTTTGACTATTCTGTTCCTAATTCTAGAATGCTTGGTCTTGTACTTTATGAGCCTTGTTTACCTTAATTTCCATAGAAACCACTCATAGCTTGCCTTTCCAGTAAAAAGTCAGTGCCTGGGACTGTCCAGTGCCTTTGTCAGTTACACTGGCATTAGTCATCCTGGTACTCTGATTTTTCTCTCCTAGTTTTGTTTCTTGGTGTATTTTTTCCTCAGGCCTGATCTATATCTATATCTATATCTATAAATATATATATATATATATAAAATACTGGAGGAAAGATAGCGTTTTAAATAAGTGGTGTTGGTAAAACTAGTATCCATATACAGAAGATTAAATCCAGACCCATGTCTCTCACTATATATTAAACTAAAATTAAACTGGATCAAAGAATTAAGTGTTAAATCAGAAACACTTAACATGCTAGAAGACAAAATAGGTAAAACTCTTAAAGTCACAGGCATAGGCAAGGACTTTCTGAACAGAACCCCAGTTGCACAGGAAATAGTTCCAAGATTCAACATATGGGATTACATCAAATTACAAAGCTTCTGAAAAGCAAAAGAAACAACCAACAGAGTGAAAAGACAATCTACAGAGTGGAAAAAACATTTTTGCCATTAATTCTGTAGACAAAAGACTCATATTTAAAATATATAAAAGAACTCAAAAAATGGACACCCCAAAATAAAAGATCCAATCAAAATATGTACAAGTGAAATGAAGACACTTCACAGAAGTACAGATGGGCAATAAATCCATGAAGAAATTCTCAACATCTCTGGCCATTAGAGGAATGCAAACTAAAACAAAACTGAGATTCTATTTTATCCCAGAAAGAATGGTAATCATCAAGAAATCAAATAATTGCAAATTCTGGAGAATCTGCAGGGAAAAAGGAATGTTACTACACCATTGGCAGGAATGTAAACTAGTCCAACCATTTGGAAATCAGTATGGCAATTTCTGAAAAGCTAGAAACTTCATTTGACCCAGCTATTTCCTTTCTACATATCTTTCCCAAAGAGTTGAAGACATCATGTCACAGTGATATGCATATACCCATATTAATAGCACACAATTCATAATAGCTAAATTTTGAAAGTGGCCTATATGCCCTTCAACAAATGAATGAATAAAAAAAATGTGCTATTTACACACAATGGAGTACTACTCTGCCATAAAGAAAGATAAGCTTGAGACATTTGTAGGAAAATGGAAGCACCTTGAGACCATAATGTTAAGAGAAATAAATCAGACACACAAGCTTAAGAGAGGATCAACATATGGGTGGAGGCAGAGGAAGAAGGGAAATCAGATTAAAAAAAGGAATAAGATGTGTTATGTACATGTACCAACTTCCCACAAGGATTATAAACATTATAAACTACACACATGTATGAATAAACTAAGATAAAATAATGATTATATTGAAAGCATAAAAAGCAGAAATGACCAATGTGAAGACAGAGTGTAGAACTAGAAGCATGGCTGATGTAGGTGACCAATTATTCGAGATACTATAAAAACAAGAGAACATGGAAAATGGATATAACAGCTACTAGATGATGCAAAGATTAACCTAGGATTGCTTGGAATTAGTGAAAACTGAGAAGACAGAACAAATGACATAAAGAAGCTATTTACAGAAATAATAGCAGAAAACTTTCCAAATACGGGGAAAAGATTTAACATACAAATGAGTGAGGCATGCAGAACCTCAAATATCCAAAATCAGAAAAGAACAATCCATGACATATCCTAGTCAAAATCCCAGAAGTACAACACAGGACAGAATATTAAAAAATAAGACCCAAGATATATCATGTAAATGTACAAATTCCCAATGATGAATGTCATCAAACTGTATACATAAAATGTACCAATAAACTTAATAAATAAAAAAATCTATTAGAGAAAATCAAGAAATGACTTATAAAAGTAAACCCATTAGAATGATAGCAGACTTCTGAAAATAAGCCTTAAAGGTCAGGACATCTTGAAGCAAAGTGTTTCAAGCCCTAAAACAATCTACAGCCTGCAAATCTCTCTTTCAAAATTGATAGAGAAATAAGGTCTTTCATGACACAGAACAACTTAAGAAATTCATGACCAACAAATCAGTACTCCAAAATATTTTCAAGGATATCCTAGAAAGAGGAAATGAAGCCAATGATGCCAAAACGTCAAACGGAATGAATATGCCAGGGAGGGTGAACAGTCAAGCAGAAGCAGAAAAAAAAGGAATCAGTGACAGAAAAATAATGCAATGACAGGAATAAGTCAATATCCTTCATTAATAACTCAATGTGAATGTTCTTAACTCCCCAGCAAAGAAACAGATTGGAAGATTGAATAATAAAACAAAATCAAATTGTATGGTGTATGCAAGAAACACATTTAATCCAAAAAGAACTTCATAGACTAAAAAAATCAAAGATGGAAAACAATATTCCTTATAACAGAAGCCTGAAAACAAGTAGAAGTCGGTATCTTATTTTCAGACAAAGTGGACTTTAAAACAAAACTGACCAAAAGAAATGAAAGTTAATACATTTTCATTAAAGGAGCAATTCAACTGAAGGAGATGACAAATATAAATAGATGTGTACCAAACACTGGCACAACCAAATGAATAAAACAAACTCTACTAAACAAAAAAGATCAGACAAACATCAACACAGTTATAATGAGGGACCTTAATACTCCACTATCACAAATAGACACATTAACTACATAAAATTTTACAAAGAAATATGAGAGTTGAACCAAACCATTTGAACAAAGGCACTTAATAGATATTTACAAAATCTTCCTCCTAACAACAGAATGTACATTCAGCAGCACATAGAACTTTCACCAAAATAGACCACATATTCATAATACATGCTTAAGTAAATACAAAAGAATAAAAATTATCCCATACATGTTATCAGATCATAGCACAATGAAACTAGAAATCAATGGAAAAGAAGTCACAGAAATTATGCAAACATATGTAAATTAAACAATGCACTCTCAATCAATGGGTCACAAAAGAAATCAAAGAAGAAAAAATGGTGAAAAGTGGACCATTGAGAAGAAATGCATACATTCCTAGATACATATGAATTTCCTAGATGGAACCAAGAAGATAGAAAATCCCTGAATAATGCAATAAAAGAAATGAAATTTAAGCAGTAATAAGAATAAAAAAGACCTACTAAATAAAAAACACCCAGAACCCAGTGGATTCTCTCCCGGTGGAATTTCACAAGAACTTCAGGGAAGATCTAGTGCTTATACTCCTCAAACACTTTAATGAAATTGAAAGGGAAGGAGTACTCCCAAAGTCATTCCTGGAAGCCAGCATTACCCTGGTCCCAAAACTAGACAAGGACCTAATAAAAAGAAAACTATAAGCCAATCTCTTTAAGGAACATACATTCAAAAATCTTCAACAAGACTGGAAAATATAATATAACTAATCATCAGAAGATCATAAATCTCAACCAAGTAGGACTCATCCTACTGCAAGGATGATTTAATATACACAGATCAATAAATGTAATAGACCATATAAACAGAAGCAAAGGCAAAAATGATACGATCATCTACACAGATGAAGAAAAAGCCTTTGAAAAATTCCAACATCCCTAAATGTTAAAAATGCTGAAGAAGGGCCAGGGATCTAGCTCAGTGGTTCCACTGCCTGCCTTGCAAGCGCAAGGACCCAAATTCGATCCCTGGTACCAAAAAGAAAAAAAAAAAAATCCTGAAGAAGCATAGAAGGACCTTATCTCAATCTAATAAAAAGCCATTTATGACAAACTTACTGCCAAAATCATATTAAATAGGGAAAAGCTGAAAGATTTGCCTATAAAATTAAAAACAAGACAAGGATATTCACTCTTCCCACTCCTATTCATATACTACTTGAAACAGTAGCCAGACAAAATAGGCAAGATAAAGGAATAAAAGGGATATGTATAGAAAAGGGAGAAGTCATTATCTTTTTTGCAGATGATGTAATCCTTTACATAGACGCACCAAAACATTCCACCAAAAGACTGCTAGAATTAATGACCAAATTCAACAATGTAGCAGAAAACAAAATAAACACATAAAAATTAATAGCATTTCTCTATATTAATAACAAACTCACTGAAATAGAAATTTGGAAAACAATACCATTCACAATAAGATAAAGAAAAATTAAATACTGAGGAATTAACCTAACCAAAGAAGTGAAAGAATTCTATCAGGAAAACTACAGTACTCTGGAAAAGATCAAAAAGGATACCAGAAAATGGTAAGAAACTCCCCGTTCCTGAAGAGACACAAGTACTGTTGTCAAAATGGGCATACTTCCAAAATGGATATACATATTTAACACAATCCCAAGCAAAATACCAAGAGCGTTTATCACAAAAATGAAGAAAACAATCCTAAAATTCACATGGAACCAGAAGAGCAAAAGCATTCCTGGGAAACAAGATCAAAGCAGAAGGCAACACAAACCCAGAGTTCAAGTTATATTATAAAGCTTCAGTGATAAAAACAATATGGTACTGGCACAAAAAGACATGTGGACCAATTGATCAGAATAGAGGATGCCGAAACAGTGACAGGCACATTGAGCTATGTGAACTTTGACAAATAGGCCAAAAACACGAGGTAGAGGAAACATAACCTCTTTAGCAAATTGTGCTAGGAAAACTGGCTATCCACAGGCAAAAGATTGAATCTGTCTGTCCACCTGAAGAAGATTAATCTCCTGTTAGAAAAAAATCAGAAAAAGACTCTTGAAGACACAGACATGAGCATGAAGTTTATGGACAGAATTCCAAATGCATAAGAAGTGACATCAAGAATCAACAAAGAAGGTTATATTAAATTAAAAAGCTTCTGTAAAGCAAAAGAAACAATAAACAGAGTGAAGAGACAACTTACAGAATGGGAATAAAAATTTTCTATCTACACCTTAGACAGAGGATTAGTATGTAGAATAAAGAACTCAGAATTAACCCCCCTTCAAAAAAAGACCCAATCAAAAAATGAATAGACACTTCTCAGAAGAAGTATAAGTGGCCAATAAATACGAACAAAGATGGTCAACATCTCTGGGTATTACAGAAATGTGAACTAAAACAACACTGAGATTTTGATTCTATTTACTCTTGAAAAAATATTGAACATCTAGCATCAAGAAATCATAATAACTAGAGAGGCTGTGGGAGAAAAAGATTCCTTCTACTCTGTTGGTGAGAATATAATGTATTACAACCACTATGGGAATCAATATGGAGATTCTTCAAATACTAAAAGTTGAAATTCCATTTGATCCAGCTACTTCCCTTCTAGATATTTTCTAGAAAGTGTTAAAGACAGTGTATTACAGTGGTACATGTATACCTATGTTTATATTAGGATAACTTATAAGATATAATGTCTATAATATTTATGCCTATCAATGAATGAATGGGTAAAAAGTATAGTATTTATACACAGTGGAGTACTATTTTGTCATAAAGAAGGATGTGCTTGCATCATTTGAGGAATATAGACACACTTTGAGACCGTGATATTAAGTGAAATAAGTTAGACACAAGAAATTAAATATTGTATGGTTTTTCTCATGTGAAAAACCCAAAGTCTAGATAAAGGAGCAAAATAAAAGATGGATAATAGGAAACACTAAGACAGCTCTTTTACAAAAGGGAAGAGGACAAAGAGATAGAGGGAAGGGGAAAGAGGGAAGGGGATGGAAATTAATTAAGATTGGATATGTATATATATGCCAACTCTCAACAGTGAATGTAATCATTATATACTGCAAAAATGTACTAAAAATAAATATTTTTAAAAAGACAATAGCAATTTCAGTTTAGGGTAGCATTTTTAAAAAACAGAAAGATAATGAAACCTCTTTAAAGAAATGCTATCTTATGATGCAGGCAGAAGGCCCTGTCCAGATGCCAAGCAGGTGACAAAGCCATGCCCTTAATATCTCCAGAACAATGAGCTAAATCAACTTCTATTCCACATAAATTATCCGGTCTCTATGACCTTGTTAGAGCAACAGAAAGAGTGAAAGTCAGTGATGATATTAATGTATCGAGAGCCCACGAAGCAGTTGGGTGGGGAGGAGGAGACAGATAACTGAAAGCAGGAAAAAGGGAAGGAGATCAGCAGTGCTTGTATAGCAAGAATATAGCCTGTGAATGAAAAGAATGAGCTGAATTTGATAGATCCACTGTCTGGTTTCTTTAAACCTAGCCCAACTTATTAGAACTCTCCTTCCTAAGAGTCTCCTAACATAAGGACTTAAGGCTGCAGTAGAATCTGAAGTAGGACCAGCCTTCCTCAAAATCATTTCCCTTTCCACTAGACCATAATAGTAAGTTTCAGGAACATAGCTCCTTCTTGCATAACATGTAGGGAACAGCTTGGCAGGTTCCTGCAAAGCAAGATGATACCCAAGGCCTGGTTGTGTTAAGATTAGGATCACCAGGAAGGACCCATTAGTTAGGTGATTTTTCAAATGTGGTCATATTTAGTGCTGTTTTCTGTCCTCTTTCCACCTTTGTTCAAATTGGTTTGCAGCGGCTTTTCCATTGAAAGTAAAAGCAATTATTTAATGGTTTCAGCTTTTCTTTTGGTCCTTTTTCCAAATATTTATTTTTGTAACTATGGAGGAGGAGATAATCTTCCAGCTGGGAGCTCCCACGGAGCTCAGCACACTGAGTCCATACTTCCACTTCTGTTCTCCTGAACTTGTCTGCTGTCAGCGCAGTAGAGAGAGTAACAACCCTCTCCCTCCTTGTGCCCCAAGATATCTGCATCTTAACCCCTGGAATTTGTGAATATGTTATGATACACACCAATTCCAAGACATGGGCAAATGCAGGCTATAAATGAAATTAAAGTTGTTAAACAATTGACCTTAAAATGAGGGGATTATCCTAGATTCTCCAGGTAGGCCCAATGTAATCATGAAAGTCCTTAGAAGTGGAATAGGGCAGCAGAAGAGGTGAGAGTGGTTTGATGGGCGGACTCAGTTTGACATTACTGGCTTTGAAAATAAAGACACCTACCTGGAGCCCAGGAATGCAGACACAGTCTCTAGAACATGGGAAGAGCAAGGAAATGAATTGTCCCAGAGAGCAAGGAATAGAGTCCTGCCAACACTTTGATTTTAGCCCAGTGAAAGCCATTGTGGACTTTTGACCTCCAATAAATTTGTGTTGGTTTAAGCCATTTAATAGGTTCTTTTTTGTTGTCATTGTTGTTGTTAGAGTAGCAATAAGAAACTAACAAAATGAGCTTCAAAATTTACCTAGTTTTTTTTCTTTTAGATTGAAAGTTTGGCATATTCACTTTTTTTTTGATAATGCCCATCTGTTTATTTATTTATTTATTTATAAATTAATTGGTACATTTTAGGTATACAATACATTTACATTTATCATTGGGTGTTTGTACCTGAACATGATGTATCTTGGTTCTTAATTTTTCCCCATTACCTATGTGCCCTTCACCCCCAAGAGCTTTCCCTATTTACATAGACTTTGTTTCCATTTTTTTTTCTTTCTCATAATTTTTCCTTTCCCTTCTTCCCTTTCCGCTTCCCCTGGCATATTCACTTTTAAAACAAAGGCAACTGTACTGAATGTGGGGAATTTAGAATCCTTCTCTCTCATGAAAATAACTAATTCCTAAATGTATGTATCATGTTTGCTCCTAAGATTATTGATGTTAATGTCAGTAATATTTTCTTTATAAAATTAAGAAAAAAGGTTTTTACTGTTCTCCAGTTATTGAAGAGTTTCAGAAAGTCAGTATGATATTTGAGGTATTTTTAAAAGTACAACCAAGGCTCTAGATTTAAATTAGGGCTCTGCCACTTACTAGGTGTGGTTGTTTGGGACAATTAACCTTTACAGTTGTGATTCATCATCTGTAAAATGGGAATTTTTAAAAAAGGATGTATACAATAGGTCTGGGGTAAAGATTTTTTTTTCTTTTTTTTGTGGCAAAGATTTAATGAGATCGTTTATGTACAGTTCTTAGCATGGCGCCTGGTGCCTAATAAATCGGCGCACGGCATCATGGTGCTACCTATTATTACTGTTGCGTTATCTTCCCGATTTCAAAACTTCTCTAAAAAAGTAGAGCTTTCCAAATCTCCGCTGCGTAGACGGTCTGAACGTTGCAGTCTAGCCTTTTTCTTTCAATTTTCATTTCTAAAGATACAACAGTAAATCATTCTGAAAATACTATCTCCCTTAGCAATTCTTGACCCCGAGAGTCAATAATCTCTTTAATATTCTTCATTCACTAAAGTAATTGTGTAGAAAAAAAAGAAAGACAGGGTAAAGCAATGCACTAACTGTGGATCCTAATTAAACTTTCTTTTCTCCCAAAGGCGAGGCTGGGTGAGGTCTGGTCGGAACCGGCGCACTCCCCTCCCGCGCTGCTTCCGAGCAGAGCAGAAAGGCAAAGCCCGGTCCGCTCCAGCGCCCCGGTGTCGCCCGTCCCTGGGCGGAGCCAGGTGAGCCCTGCCAAGGACCCGCGCTGCGCTTAAGGAGCGGCGGCTGCAGGTTGCTGAGCTTCGCCCCAGGCGTCCCCGCACCTCGTGGCCTCTCGCGGGTGCGCACCCCGAGCCCCACGCGGGCGACGCGTTGGCCGGACCCATCCCCCTTGCGGGCGGGCGTCCTCGGCGCTCCTACCGCGCTCCCGGGTCTCCCTCTGGCCCCTGCCCGCATCTGGCCTCCCGGGCTCCGGAAGGGAAGGAGGCGTGTCCGGAGCGGGCGGGCGGGCGGACGGGCGGGCGCTGCTATAAAAGCTCAGGCGGCGCGGCGGCCCGGGCTTCACTCGCCACCTCGCGCCGGGACCAGGAGCGCCGCCGCCGCAGGCACGGGCCGGGGAGAGGCGCTGCGCTCTGGCTGCCCAATGCTCGGACTATCTGCCGCCGCTGCCCGTGCAGTATGCTGGAGCTCCAGAACAGCTAAACGGAGTCGCCACACCGCTGCCTGGGCTGGATCGCAGCGCTGCCTTTCCTTATGAAGAAGACACAAGTGAGTAGGGCACGCCCGGGAGCTCCGAGGCTTTCAAAGAAAACCGCGCCCGAAGCCCGGGGGAGGCCGGCGCGCCCCGGGACCGGCAGCCGGGCCATGCAGGGGTGCGCCCTCCGGGTGAGCCAAGAGAGCGCGGGGAGGCGGGCGTGGGTGACCGCAGCGCGCAGCCGGCCGAGCGCGGAGGGGCGGAGTGGGAGTCGGGAGAGCGAGCGGGTGTCAACTTTGCAGCCTCCGCCTTTGAGTTTGCCGCTGTCAGTCGGAAACCGCATTTCCCATCCGAGGGCAGGGTGGGCTTTTTGGCCTGGCATTTGGCGCTGCCCCGGGCAGGCTCGTCTTTGCACGAGCGACGTTTTCCCGTGGATTCCGGGAGATTATGAAACCGCTCCCTACGGGCCACCTCGCTCGCTCTGTGTACTTGAGGGGCGCAGGGCGCGGGGCGCGGGTGCAGCCGCGGGGGCGAAGCCAACTCCGAGCTGCTCCTCGGCAGCGGCAGCGCTCTCCGGGCGGGGAACTTGCCTGGCCTGCCCGGGAAAACTTGGCACGCTGTGGCTCCGAGCTCTGGGTGGGCCCTCCTGAGAGCTGCAGATGGAGTAACGCCTTCTCGCCTTCTCGGTGCGTGCACCTTCTTCCATTACAAAAAAGTTATTTTTATTTTTTCAAAATTTTAATGGGCACCTCGAATGATAGTTGTTGAGATAATACCCAGTGTTGCTGAATTGTGCTTTATAGATAAAGGACCAGCTAAAGCGCTGCCTAGGGGTACAGTGAGACACTCCCACCCCACCCTCGAAACAAATATCGGGCTCCTCCTTTGGAAACGGCCGCCAAGGTGCTCCCATCCACGATGATTCTTTTCACCTCTGGCGGGCGGTTCTCACCTCTTCCCACTCCTTCCTTTCGGAATTGTTCTGCTGTCTGCCTGGGGTGGAGAAGGCTGCCCTTTCACCCCACAAGAGGTTCTGTCAGAGATTGCAATTCCCGAAATGTGGAAGGGGTAGAAGTGTTGGGTGTGTGTGTGTGTGTGTGTGTGCGCGCGTGTGTGAAGGTTTAGAATGAAAGAATCCGTGTGCTGATAGTCCTTTATTAAGTGACCCACTTAGCATATTTTAAATGAGTGTCTAGGCTTGGACACTAAGAAAGAAGAGTAAAGCCCTTTCCACCGCTGTGGAAAAGGGCAGAGATAAGGGACTTTGCCTATTGCAGTCTCCAGAACAGAAGCAAGGACAGGAGAGTGCCTGTCTCCTGTCTTGCAAGCAGGTCAGTTTTTAGGCAAGGATGCCACACCTGGGATTACTACATTGTGCTAGAGAAATGCAAATATTAAGATTCTTGCAACAAAGAAAAGTTTTATGTATCGCTTGAAGTGCACTTGCTTTCTTATCTGGGGAACAGTAGACAAGGGTGGGGAACCTGTTCCTTTTTAGAGCAGCATCTGCTTGCATGAATGGTGGCGGTGGTGAGATGTGGCTGGAGAAGCCGCTGCCTTTTAGATCAGGAAAAGAGCCCAAAGCTGCCTATTTAAACAAGAAAACAGGAGACAGATCGGGTTAATGTCCAACACTCCAAAGCCGGGGATGTGCTATCAAGTCACTTTGAGAGTCAGGAGGATTGATGATCCTTGCTCCCTTGCTTTGCAAAACAAATGCAAGCTCTGTAATCTCCTTTCTCGCTTTGATTAAATGGCTGTGTAAATAGGATTACATGGAATAATAATTCCGTTGAAAACTAGAAAGAGGTCAGTCCAGCCTGAAACACTGTAGCTGTGGCATTGTGACTCAGTGCTGCCGACCAGAGACATTTGAGACAGCTAAGTATTTTAGAAATGTGACCTGTTCAGACCAAGTTAAAGTGCAGCCCCTTTGGGGGGACTTGCTCATGTTAAAGGGCTCGGGAGGGCATGCTCTCTTTGAATGAAGGCATTCATTGCCTAGGATCTAATGACCTTCAAGGTTTTCTTTAAGGATGCTTCTAGTAATTTCACATTCCTGTCACTGAAGAAAAGGGAGACCTTGGAGATAGCACAAAATCAATAAAGTAATCCATGGTAATGAAGGATTATTCTCAAATCTTCTCATTTAAAATTTGGAAAAAATTTTCTATGCAACTCTGCATAGAGAGAGAATAGCATAAGGAAATCGGACACTAAGAAGGAAGATTTTGATCTAATGTTATCTTTGCCAGAGAGGAAGATCTATTAATATTTAATGGCTTACATAGTTGCTTATAAACATAGTATCAAAACTAGAATTCCATGATAGGCCCACTGGTTCTGTCCTCTGTCATTACTCAGTTCATGCAAACAAAATTGAATGATACTATTTTTAAAAAAACTTTAATTTGAATTGTGCAGCAGCTCTCCAACCATCATGGGGACAGTGGGCATGTTAGCCTTTTAGTCAAGCTAAGTAAGTGAAAATCCCATCAACAACCACTTGGGGTTGATGAATGATTCTTTCATTTACTTAGCACGTGTGATAGACTTCAGTATTTGGAAAACAATTACACAGGCAATAGTCATAAGGAGCCATTGTGACAATAAACTCAATCACAAGTTTGCAGGAATAAATGTGATTTGGGTTTTTCAAATTTCTCTTTGTATTTTATCCATATCGTGAGATTTTACAGTTTTGAAAGGAAATAGTGACTCTGGCTCAGAAAGACCATCTCCTTGAAAGTAATGCCATTTTTTAAAATAATACTCTGGGGTACATTAAGTATGGGATGCCATATTTTGCACCACCAATGAAAATGTGCTCAAAAGTACTGTCACCTTAATAGGCTCAGTGCCACATTTATCCATATTATGTTTACATTTTAGTTTCCATACAGTTTTAGGCATTGTCAAGACTGCTGTCATTTTTAGAAATACAAAATAGGAAAGCTTTGTCTCACAAACAATGTAGAAAAGGCCATGTCAGGCACACTGAGGCACTCGGGAATAAGCAAATCAAATGTTAGCTTTCACTATGTCAGAGAAAATATCCCTTTTTTGTCTAAATGTGGGTGATGATACAAGTTTATAGGGAAAAATTAACATATTTATGAAAAGAGCATCTTAAAATTTTGTCCTTATGATCACTCAATTTGGAATGTGTGCTTTGAGTAGTTCTAATTTATGTAGCTTTTAATTGATACATTCTGCCAAGACTTTAAAACTCAAGTGTTAAGTCGATTACATTTAACATAAAACAGGAAAAATAACCATATGGAAATTTGAAAGTCTGTGCCAAACCAATTAAAATTGCTAAATTTTATTTATGTCTAAAGATATAAGATTTGAAGATAGCAAATTGTGAGTCATCGTTGTTCTTTAATGATAGATGATTGAACTCTTACCACCCCCTTATATAACATTAAAAAACAAAGTGGGCCCAAATAGTGTGGCTCCCAGTTTTAGAGGTTTGCTGCATGGGTGGGAATCCCATTGCAAATGTCCTCTTTCCACACCTGGGAAGTACCTAAAATATAGCTGAGGGAAGGATTTTAGGCTCTAGACACTGAAGACTTGGATTCCAATTCCTGTTTTACCACTTGGGAGATAAATGACCTCAGGCAAATGGTTCAACTTCTTGGATTTCTGCTTTGTAATCTGTATGTTGATTATAAAATGGTTAAAATGATTATTCACAGATGGCGGCTGTAAAGACTGAAGCAGGGCTTTATATATGTCTAGCCCAGAAGAGTGACTTTAGGTAGTTATAGTCTGAGTTTGTTGTTCCTTGAGAAGAGAATTGCCTGACCACTAACTTTTGCAAGCCAGAGAAAAACTTGCTATGGCAAGTAAATGATGTTGAATGAGCAAAGTGCACAAGTTTTCTTAAATTTGGATCCATCAATTTAGTGCCTCCTGTTATAGGGTGGTGTCTGATTATCCTCGGTAATTAACACATCAACCCGGGTGTGGGAAAACAAAGGTGAAATGTGATCATGAGAGACTAAAGTTGTTTAAGATTTCTCTTCCAATGTAAAAAAAGAACAAAAAAAGTAGAATACAAAATAGAAAGAGCAAATGGAAATCCTGCCTTTATCCTTAATTCAGTTCCTAATTTTACACCCTTGCTTTCTAAGCTCTCCTCGTATGATGCTGAGGGTGCCTTATTTTAGACTAAGAGACTCAGTCAACTTCCTATCCCAGCCCTGCGTGCAGCATGCGTTCATTTCTGCAGGGTGTTTTGCTGTCTTCACCAGGCAACATGCAGTGACATTTTTTTTTTTCATTATATACATTTGGGACCTTTATTTTTACTTTTCTCCGTTACCCTAATGTCCCCTTTTGTAGATGAGGGTAAGGCATTAGGATATAAATCTCTGAGAAGTGATCTTTTATCTTTCTTTCCTAGTACATGAATCATGAGCAGCTGCAGGAACTCTGCTTTTAGTCTCAGTCACCTGTGTAGTCAGAACAATTTATAAAACAAATTGAGAGAACACCAAGATGCTTTTATAATATACGCTGCTTTCAGGGTTGCTTTGTATAGACTTTGTTTCATGGAAACCATTGTGTGTAGCCTTACTGATTTATAGATGGAGCAAGATGGTTTTGCCTTTTCACTTAACTATGGGCATGCTAAAAACTATTTGCAGGGGCTGGGAGTTTGAGAGAATTATCATTATCCTATCCTTACCTATTTCTGTCTGTCCAGAAAAAGAGTTGGGGGTGATTTTCTTACAATTAAACCTCCTGGTTCTTTTTTTAAAATCACAATGTGTGTCATCTAAAGGAAAGGTGTTCTTTCTGTGGCTCTCTTTGTCCTTTACTGTTTTGCTAGGCTTCCACAATGGCTTGGACATTAGGAGACGAGCTCTTTTATTAACCTGGATACTGAGTTGTATGACTTTGGGAAATGATTTAATCCTTTCAGAATCTGTTTATTCAACTGAAGAATGAGAAAGTAGGACTAGGTGATTTCTAGGTGCCTTCCAATTCTAAAGTTTTCTATTTCTACAACACTAGTAAAATAGAGATTCAAACCAGATGGCATTTAAGCTTTCTCTAGTTCCGAGGTTTATGTTGCTGTTGCTTCAGTTTTATGATTATGAACCAGCCCATGGGGAGAAATTGAGGAGATTTGAATTTAGACTGTTCTGCTTTTAGCCACCTCACCTACTCCTTGATATTTCTCTGTAACAAGAATGGTATTTACACTTTCCTATTTTAGCAAAGACAACCATTGAAGAGGACTTTTTCTTTCTGTCGTCTGTTCTTTAAATTCTGTGAGTAAGGAAGAACCCTAAAGCAAAGTCATGCAGCTGGTGGACTTGAGTTTTCCAAAGGGCAGGGCTTCTCTATATTTGCCTTTTTCTGCCCCTACAGTTTCCAGTATCTGTGTGCACAGGGTTAGAATGGTCAGAGCAAGCCAAGGAGGGATCTAATAATGCAGTAGAACGCATTACTGGGGAACATCAGAGGAAAGGGGGGCTCTGCATGTGGCTGTGCCTCCAGCTGTGTGACCTTGGACAAGTCACGGAGGCTTTTAGCATTTTTGAGTCCTGTCCAAGAGATAATCTTGAGAAGGTAGTGAAGATAAGAGGCTGCAGCTGAGGACCCAGAGGTGAAGAGAGGAGGGAGCCTCTAGGAAAGATAGTTTCTGTGACTGATAATTTGCCAAGTCTCTGCTTGCCTTGGCTTTTGCTAGGGTCCAGTAGCATCCCTGGAACAACTCTGGCTACTACTGTAGCTGATGGAAAAAAGCCCAGTAGCCAGCAGCAGTTTCTCCTCACCAGTCAGGACTATGGCAGTCCTTTTCTCCTTGTTGACTTCAGAATATTCGAAGACAAGCTGGACCTTCTTCCAGCCAAGAGACCACGTATTCCTCCAAAAACAGGGCCAGAGCGATGATGATAATGCTCTGTTGAGCAGCCCCGGAGCACAGTGAGCTGTCCATGAAAACAAAGTTCCGAACTGAGGCAGTACTTGATAATTAAGAAATAACAGTAGCTGACATTTGGTTATCTGGATGCAGGAATTCGCACTTAACTGTGCACTCATAGCTGTTAGTGGTGCTCTTAGGGGTCCCTGGAAGGCTCCAGATTAGAGAATGGTCAATTAGGTTGCCTTTTCATGTTTTTGGCATATAGGCAGCAACTCAACATCCCCTCCCCCCAACTGGTCTTACAAAGAGTGCCTTTCCTCTCCAGGGTGACCGTGCAAAAGGCTGTGAAAGCCGACAGCAAACCCATCCATTGACAGTGTCCCCTTGAAAAGCAAGCCTGGGTCACCTTCAAGGAAAGGGCATCTCCGCTGTATAATTAGGTCCCTGTCCAAACCTGGGAGAGCATAGCGTAGAGAGGGTGTTCTGTTTGTCTTGTGTACATATTACTGGATTGCCTTCCTAGGAGCAGAGGTTCATCTTTTGCTCGTTTGGTTTTTATTTTTAAATTTCTTTTGGTACCTGGGATACAACTCAGGACCTTGCGCTTGCGAAACAGGCAGCAGCACCACTGAGCTAAATCCCTGGCCCTCGAAGTTCATCTTTTGAACAAAAGCCCTTGGAGTGCTTCGAACTTTTGCCTCATTCTCACCTTGGCATAAAATCCCTGAAAGCAAAGGACCTTTCCATTCAGTGTCTTTTCTAAACTCTAGGGCTGGATTACATCTCCTGACTGGCTTATTTTACTGAAATGTGTGTGTGTGTGAGTTGTCATAAACCAGGTTAACCATGGCTGTCTGTTGTGAAGAAATCTTTGGGACTTAACTCTGCCAGACTCTCCACTATGTGCCAGGGCTGCCTTTCACCAGCGCCCTCTAGAATAACTGCCTTGTAAAAACACTCTAATTCCTTGCTCTCCAAAGAGAGCTACAGAGAAAATGTGCCTTGTTATAAAGGCTATGCCACTCTCCTGGGAGATATTGTCCGTATGTTTGTACTGCTGGTTACAATTTATATTCACAGCAGAAGTTAGATGGAGAGGTGGGGGAAGGGAGGGTAAAGATGTTTTCGTGTAAAATAGTTTACAGTGTGATCCAGTGAACCCAAGGATTGCAAAACAAACCTCAGCAGTCATATGTAAAACCATTATTTATGCTTCTGTGTAAACCCACAATTTAACACTTTTGAAATAGAGAACACATTAGGGATTTCCATTTTTGATGACCAGTTAAAAGCTATATGATTGCTTTGGCTTGGAGAATATATATATATATACACATACATATATATATGTATATATATAAATTATATGTATATAAATTGTTAGTTCTTGTTCAGGAAAATGTTTTTAAAACCTTAGAATATAGTTGTTTATAATGTACCAAAGCCATACTACTTTATGCCTTGAGAATGTTTGGAAGAGTGTGGAACTCTTTATTCCATTTGAATCTTGGGTCTTTTTTCTTTTTAAATTATGTATGGGCATTTATTAAGCTGAATTGTTTTATTTCAGATAAATCTACACTCTACTGTTCAATAATTTTAATTTAAAACTAGAAATAGCTTCTAATAATAATAGCAAGGTTTTAACCTAATGTTTATAATGACCTTTCTAATCTCATTGCCTTTATATATGTCTTTACTTTTAATATATACAATTATATAGACTTTAAATGCAATGCTAATATGACCACTCATTGATTGTACTTCTGTACAAATGACACATATAAATGACTCAGGTTGAAGGAATGAAATTTATTATGATTACTTCTCAAGTGTTTGATGTTTAAATATGTAGCTATTTTAAATAGTTTCCACCATTGTTTATAAAATTAAATCATCCTGAAAATCGATCAAGCCATAATGTTGCTTAGAAGAAAACAATTCCAAAATTAATTAATTCATTGGACTTTTCTTCTGAAAGTTAGGTAGTATTGTTTTTTTTTTTGGTAGTATTTTTTAAAGTCCCATTTCACAGCTAAGGAAACTGAGATAAGGTCTTTCTTCTGCCAGTAGTAGGTATTTATTAGCAGATTATCCCTGAAAGAGATTTAGTTGGCACAAACACTGTGCAGTAGTGTGGCCTATTCAGTACCTCAAAGACACACATTCTGTTTACAAGAACATTAAATCAGAACCAAATGTGATTCATGGAGTAACAGAAAACAGTCACAGAATTTGGGCAACAAAAATTTCATAATTGACATTGCCTAGCAGAATGGCTCATACTAGATGCTTAGTAAATCCATGTGAAATATTCTGAAATGCATCCGTGCCTGATTCACGTTGTTGGGTACTAATACACTTTCTTTCTTCCTTTCTTTTTAACAGCAAAATTTTAGCAACTGTGCTAGTCTGCTATATACATGTGTTTAATGATTGAAAAGGCTACTTTGTTCACCACTTACTCCTTGTCTCAAAAAAAAAAAATTTAGAAAAAGTAAAATAACAGGTTATTGAATATGGAAGTAATAAAGAGTAGTTATCCAGTTAATATCTGTTGATTGCTTACCATGAATGAGGCACTGTGCCACAAAATGCACAGTTTACCTTATTTGGTTCTAGCAGAACTGTTGTGGTGTACATAATACAGTGACCTAAATTAATTCTTTCTTTCTTTCTTTCTTTCTTTCTTCTTTCTCGCGTATGGAAGCTAAAGTCCCTAGAGACAAAGAAAATGTGAAACTTGCCTAAGATTTTGGAAAATAGTGCAAAGAAGTGAAAAGACTCAGATCTGAAGCCCATCCTGTTTAATTCTAAAGATAAGATTTCTCGTAATCAGCACAATTTAATGAACCTGTATTTAGACACATAATTATAGATACAACCTGTGCTATAGCTGAGACTTTACATGTCCCCCAGTCTGTGTGTGGGAAGCTTGGCTCCCAGCGTGTGACGCTGTGGGGAGGCAGCAGAACCTTTAGCAGGTAGGTCTTAATGGAAGGAAGTTAGGTTATTGGGATGTGCCCTAGAAGGGGATATTTGAGACTCTGGCCTTTCCTCTTCCTTTCTCTTTCCACTTCCTGGCTCCCTGGTAGCCTTCTTCACCATGTATTTCCACCACAATGTCCAAAGCCAAGTGATAGTGGACTGCAACCTCTGAAAATGTGAACCAAAATAAACCTTTCCTCTTAGGAGTTGATTATGTCAGTATTTCCTCACAGTAATGGAAAGCTGACTAACACAGCCTGTAAGGCTTGCATTCCTTTTCTGGTTTTGGAATTGTGTGTGGAGGTGATGATAGGTTTTCATGTTATACCAGGAAACCTGAAAGCAGGAAAAGCTGAGGCTACCAGTTGAATAACAGATTGCTTCTGACTCCCAGCCACTCAGAGCTGCCTGATAGTAGAAATGGTTGTGAGCCAGCAGCACTCCCAGGAGTCGGTGGGTCTGGCCTTCGTCAGTAATCTCTCTCCCTCCAGTGTCCTGAACTGTCCATTGGGAGCTCTGTTCCTGATTCATCTGACTGGTGAGGGAAACCGTTTTACTTGACGCCATGAACACTTACTGTAAACTGTAAAAATGCCCCTTTACTTGATGGCATGAATAGTTACTGCCAAAACCTTGACGTCTTACAAATAAAGTGATGCTACATTGGCAGAGGACAGATTTTAAAGTATTTTAAAAATTGTGTTTCAGAATGACTTCTCAGAAAAAGGAAAGTGCTTCAGCATTATCTTTATCCATTTGCTTGATTTAACATGCTCTTTTTTCCATTACTGTTCTAATTGGCTTTGGTCAGATTAGAAAACTAATGATAATGTCTTCAGTAATAATATCTAAAGTTGTTAGATGAAACAAATGTTAATGTGATGCTCATCGGTCCTGATGATGCTGTTCTTACAGAAGTTGACTACAACTGTGAAACCTTCACTGGGAATGAAAAGGGAAAGTTGGAACAATTCTTGCAAATAACTCATGCCTGACATTCACGTTAGTCCCGAGTAACCTGTTTTCATTTCTTACTTTAACATAAACTGAAAAAAAAAGCTAACTATTTCTAATTATAATCTCAAGGGAGTTTACCTAGCACAAAGTTACTTCTTTCTATTATATGCTAATTGGTGGTGGTACTGGCTCAGGAACCAGGAGACCTGGATCTGGGGTCCACGTTCCTCAGCTGTGCTTAGAACTGGAAAGACAGAACAGAAGTTCTTCCCATTTTGATTGAGGGATTCCCTACTATTTTGCCCCTGGGATAAACATTTTTATTATCCAAGGAAATAGCCAATTTAGGGAGAGAATGGAAAGAGCGTGGCTTTTGTCACAAAAGCACCCAGGACAGGGCAGGGGTGCAGCTTGGTGCCAGAGAGCTTGCCTGCATGTGTGATGAGGTCCAGGGTTTGACCCCCAACACCACAAAAACAAGGCCCCTAGGTGTTACCTCTGGCTCTTGACTCTAGCTTGCCATGGGATCTTAGGCAATTTATTTAACTTTACTTAACCTTTTCTTAACCTTCTGTAAAATACAGGAATGGTACTGTGCAGCTTCCTGCTCTACCTCCCTTGTTCTTTTTCTCTTCTTTTTTCCTGGTTCCTTCTCTCCCTTTTATAAGCCTAGAAATAATATTGTATACCGGGGTTGTGGTGGATACTCACAGAATTGTACTGATAAAAAAAATCCTGTGGGGGCCGGGGATTTAGCTCAGTGGTTTTGCCGCCTGCTGCGCAAGCGCAAGGACCTGAGTTCAATCCCCAGTTCCAAAAAAAAAAAAAAAAAAATCCTGTGTTTCTTGTTTTTTTCAGGACTGGGAATTGAAGCCTTCACGCGGCTTCCCCAGCCATCTTTGTTGTTTTGATTTTTGACACAGGGTCTTGCTAAGTCATTAAATTGCCAGGCTGGGCTCAAATTTGAAATCCTCCTGCCTCAGCCTCCCAGAACAATGAGATTATAGGCGTGTACTCCCATGGCTGGCTAATAAAATATTTTTCAGACTTCATATGTGTTTTCCTACTATCCTGTTAAGTACAAAATTACGTTTACTCAAAGTGTTTGACTCATTGGCCTCATATAGATGAGAAGCACAGGCCTCAGAGTGAGATCAAATGAGGCTCAAGTCCCATCTGTACTACTCACTGAAACCGTAGTATGTTACTAAGTTCCTTGTCTAGGCCTCAGTATCCTCATTCGTATGCGAGTTGATCTACTCTGTATCAGTTTAATATACTTGTAGGATGGGTATAATAGTTTTTTCTTTTTGTTTTCTGTTTTGTTGAGAAAGGGTACTGTTAGGTAGTCCAGCTTGGCCTCGAACTCACTGTGATCCTCCTGCCTCAGCTGGGGTTGCAGGCCTGTGCCACTGTCGTGCCTGGCACGATGGCTGTAATACATTAAAACCTGTTGTCACTGAAGGGCAAAGCAAGATTATGGGTGAGTGTGGGGATAGGATTGTGTAGCCATGAAGCGAGACTAGTGAAGGAGCGAGCGTTTGGGAGTAAGAATGCTGACACCTTCATTGGCCACCTCACAGGTCTTGTGAGGGTCCAGAGAGGCAGTGATGCAGACAGGGCAGTGCTGCACAGACTGGACTGTCCTGTTCCAATGCCAAGCAGCGTATCGTTCCCAGCAGACAGTGGGAAAAGCTTGAATTTTCCAACTCTCTGTGCTTTGATCCCTGACAGCCCTGGAGAGTCTTAGAGCTGGGGGCACTTCTTCAAGTTGTACAACTTCCACTCACTTAATTCTTTTAATAGTGTATATTCTCATTGGTAAAATGAGTCTTCCAATTGGGTCTGTCTCCTCCTGTGGTCCCAAGGATTATGGGAGCTCATATATGAAAAGGACCGAGTGCCTGCACTGACCCCAGAAAACCTGGGTAATCGTTAGTTGCTTTCATGTAAAATAAATGTTTTACATTCAAAAGTTTCCTTTTAGGTATTTATTTAATAAGTGGATAAGACCCACAGTTTGGAAACGTTTCTGTGATGAATTCAGGTGTTATTTTCTTGTCAGTGACTTTTTTTACTGTGCTGCAGATTGAACCCAGGGCCTAGCATATGCTGGGCACATGCTCTACCAGTGAGCTTTACCCTCTGCCCCTTGTCAGTGGTTCTGTTTAGAATTTAAGGGCTTGATTGTTCAGGTTAATCTTCGAGTAAGTTTTGTACAAGGCAAGACAGCCGCAAGTTACTTTTATCAGTCCATTACTTCAGGTAAACAAGCATTCCACTCTTTGCCAGAACATTAAACTGTTACGTTCTTTTGATGGAGCGCTGACTCGACTCGTTCAAAGCACTTGTGAAAGAGAGAAAACAGCTCCTGTTTTCCAGTATTTTCTAATCTCAGTGTTGTTTCTGAAGGTTGCACAGTTGAATCTTTGACTACAGATACCCCAGTGATGAATTTACCAGTTGGGTTCACTTCTGAGTAGGATTTTCAACGGAGATGAAGCAGATAGAAAAATCTCTTTTGGGTATTGAAAAAAGGAAATTTTAAAAAAGCTTAAGTCCATTCTTTTAAGGCCCAAAGGAGGAGAACGGGACAGAAATATTGTCTAGTATGATGTTTTAAAATTGGTTAAGGGCAGAGTTAGATTTAAAAAAAAAAAAAAAAAAAAAGCCTGATTTTGCACCTTTCCCTGAAGATTTTGTGTTGCCTTAGCATTTTCAGGGGATAATGCAGGAAAATCAGAACAAAAACTTGCTGACAGCGCAAGAGATCCCAGTGCTAAATTCAGTTCTCTGGCACTCGTATGTGGTTTTGTCCCTGAGGATGTCCATTTCATTATTTTCAAAATGAATGGCAGGCTCTCTAACTCTAAAGATGCTTTCTAATGCATCTAATCCAGAGTTTCTAGGGGAAAGCTAACCATGGCACTACTCTGGCTAAAACCCTCCACCACCTGCGTTACCTTGTAGGCTAAAGTAAGTTCTCAGCACACTCACTGCACAGGGTTCTCTGTGGTTTGGCTGTTACTTGCCTCTACCACTCCCTGAGTAGTAAACTTCGTTTCAGTGTCACTTAACTAGGTCTAGCGACATAACCTCCACCTGCATTCGGTCTCCAAGGAGGCCCTGGCAGCCCCTTCATTTCCTCAGCTCAGATGGGTCCTCCAGGAAGCCCTCCCAGACATTTGTTTGCCCTTTGTGCCCATCTTATTCTGAGCATCTACAGCATTAAGAAAAAAATCACACGATGTAGCATATTATGTTGAAATTATGTTTTTTACCTACCTAGCTAAATCGCCTCATGTTCATATCCTCAGCTAGTGATGCAGTGCCAAAATCTTGATAAAGGTTTTCTGAATAAGTTAATGAATCAGATTGGGGCGGGGGGAATCTACCTAGCAGCATTTTAGGCATGGATCTGGGCATTTAATAATTTTTTTGCCTGCTAACCTTAGCTGATACACAATTGGGACCAATGAAAGTGAGTTAGAAGGGAGGAGAAAATTTTTAAAAATTTAATTTTTATGAGTACATGTTTGGAGTACATAATGATTTCATTCACTGTGGGGCATGAGGTAGCAAGAACTTCAAAACATTACTGATGTGCATTGATGTCAGTAAGAGGCACATATTTCTGTGCACATGACAGCGCCTTCCACAAACATACATACATGGTTCAAACAATTTTCTTTAGAGTGAAAAATTGTAAATGGACTATTTAAGGTGGTAGAAGAGAGTGAGAGAGTGGATTACAAAGAGAAGAGGGTGGCACAGTTGACTGCTAGTCTTTAAGGAAATAGCACAGCAGCTTCAATGGCAAATGCTGGTTGGATTTTGCTAATTCAAGATATATAGAGGAATTAAGAACTAGAAAAGATTTTACGGCAGAAAATGCTGCTTCTGTGTGTTCTATGTGCTAAGTGTGTTATATGGTTTATCTCCCCTAATTCTCTGTCTGTGAGGGTAATAGTGTGATTGTTCTATTTCACCAAAGAATAAAGTCATGTAGGCTCAGAGAGGTCGAGCATGTTGCGCAGTATTTCACAACTGTCAGTCATCAAACCCGATCCATACCTAATTGTTTGGTTGGCATAAGCACGATTGTCATTTTTTCTTGCCTAGATAAAATGTTTTTCTTGATTCATAATAGTTACAACTATTAAAAAGTATAGTGGGTAGGGCCGGGGATTTAGCTCAGTGGTTTCATCACCTGCTGTGCAAGCGCAAGGACCTGAGTTCGATCCCTGGTACCAAAAAAACAAACAAACAAACAAACAAACAAAAGTATAGTGGGTGTGTTCTTTCCCAGATCACTCACATTCAAGGAGCTTTCTTTGATATTTTTTCACAGTTTGTGCTGATTCAGAGGTAGCCAGGGAACTAGACAAGCATGGGATGTCGTGTAGTTTTCAATGCTGCTGCACATCATCTCTGTCTTGGAAATGTTGAAAGATGCAGTTGTGCCCGTGTGAGAAGCCTTAGATGGTTCCATTTGAATGACATTTATGGCTTGAAGATAGATTGGTTTAAGGATTTTAGCAAAAATAATATTTCATTCCTTAAGATGAAACATTATTTAAGTGTGAAGGAAGGAAGTTAGAGAAGGATTAATAAGAAGTAATGTTTTCAAATTGCATATGGCTAGAAAATCTATTAGTGACCTTAGAAAATACTACCATTACTTTCTAGAATAGTGCTCTAAAGTAGCATTTCATAGATTTGGTGTACTTTAAAACATTTATTTTAGGGATACTCTTTCAATGGCAAGTTTTCAAAGTTCTCAAGTTTAAAAATTATACAACTGTACAATATGGACAGACGCCTACCTCCTTTATGTCAACCAGGTAAGCTTCCTTTCAGTGCAGAACTGGAAAGCTAACATTTCCAAAATGAATAAAACTTTCCAATATACAGTTATATCACAAAGAGCAAAGTCTATCTCCAGCCTCAGTTTGCAAACAAAAGCTCCAAAAAGAAAATAGCACACAAAAATTGAGTAATGAAGTTGTAGATGTGAAAAAAAAAATGTGCAGATTCGGCACTTGAAACACTCAGCAGCTGAAGCATATCTTTTAAATTTCATTTAGCTGGATGCACTGTTCATGGGGCCTTCTTTTCATTTCCTGAGGAAGTAGATCACCATTCTGTCCCATATGGTGAGAGATTTTCTTTGCTTTCCAAACAGTCTCCTGTTTACATTTACCCCTCTCTCCTCTTTTGATTCCTTGGCAAAGCAGCTGCTTTGACAAAGCCCAAGGGATTGTCTAGAGGTGGTTACCCATTTACCCTCTTTCGTGTCTGGGAGGGAAAGTTTCTTTTTGTCCCCACCATTATTTAGAATAGGGATCTGAGGACTTCAAGTATATTTTCCATACTATTCTCTTGTTTTTTAAGCCTGGAAGATTAGTTGGTAATCTCCACAAAGTCTTTTATGAGGATGAATTTCAGAACACAAATAATTTGTATTTACTTAGATTAACTCAGAACTTTTAAAATTAATAATGTCTGAGGCCAGTACTCCCATCTTGACAACATTGTAAAAAAAAAAAATCTCCTTTTTTATTTCTGATTTATACCGTATATATATTCTTTAATGGACTTAGAATCTCTTAGAGTCATTATAGTGAATACTAAGCATATATTTCATGGTGAAAAATTGGAATGCTTGCTACTTAGTCATGCTTAATAGCATGAAAATGCAATAATACAATCTTCTTTTTCTTTCTTTTTGGGGGGTTGTGAAGGGATAAGGCATCATTGAGTCAGCTCACGAGTAGTCTGGCTGTCTGGCATGCAACTGCTTTTTGCCCTCACATTAGAGGGAAGCATCAACACTTTGCCAGTGTGATGTGGAAGAGAAGGTAGCTGGTTTTGTCTTTAGTCCAAGTAGGAATGGGTCTGGTCAACAGAAAAATAATTCAGTTCTGTGAGCCTGTTTCACCTGCTTTAGTACGGATGATGGACAGATTAAGAATCAACTATACTTTGGAAGGAGAGAAGACTAGCATTTAAAAGCTCATCACTTCAGGATATATCTCCTCCTTGAAGAAAATCTTACACCCTGTGAGTTTCCAGTGCACAGTCACCATGAACAATTGTTTTATGAAGGGTTGCTGCGGAGATTTTGATAGATTGCACCTCAGTGGAGTGATGGGAGAAATTTATAGTTGGATGAAACTGTAGACTTCTCAGACACTTAAAGTTACTCTAGGACAGTGTCTACATTCCATGCCAGTGGGTTTTTTTATTTATCTAGTTCCTTCAGAAAGGGAACTCCGGGAATTTTACAGCCAGGTCAGCACATTAACTTAACACCCTTCGGCACCATCGACCAGGAGAGGCATTTTCCAATGATTGCTTATTCTTTAAAAATTATTTAGTATTTGCTGTTATCCATGCTAGAGGCCACAGATACAATAATAAGCAAATAGTTACATTGTTCCCTAATCTTCAAGGAATTTGGAGTCTACTCCTGGTTTTATATTCTTATTATACATTTATATGGATCTAGAGAAGTGGAAAGAATATTAGAAATGCAAACCAAGACGCATTTAACTAATTGATTAGCTGATCATTAGGATTTAGCAGTTATAAGACCCAAGAGTAAGACATACAGTGATGGCTCATACCCAACTGATGAGCAAAACCTTTGTGTTTATCCTTTATTCATCCTAAAAATATTTACCAGAGCCTTCTCCATACCTAGCACTGCTCTAACCAGTCTAGATAAAACTTGAAAATGCCTACTTTGTAGTACTTACCCTCAGGTGCAGGAGACAGCTAAGTAACACTGGCTGGTGGTGTTGCAATGGCAATGTGTACATATGGACACCCTCTGGTGAGGACTGAAAGGTACATTATCCAGCTTCATCTCTGCCCAACTTGATATACTTGGGTTAATTGACAATACATGTGATTTAGATATTGCCACCACCACAGTCTATGGAGCAGAGAATTTGAATGTATGAGAATTCTTAATGAGCAATCCACGCATTCACAAATGTGGGAGAGCTTGCACTATAAATAAGAACCACTTCAAGGTGCTAGAGTGAAATGGACAAAAGTGAATATTTCAAGATTTCATTTGCTGGCAGCAAATGATAGAACTTGACAGGCCTGATACAGAAATAGGAGAATGGATGGACTTTCAGGTGAGCCACCATCCTTCACGTTTGGAAATGACAGTACTGGGAATGCTTGCTCTACACTGGGCTGAAAATAATAGCCATAAAGCTTATGTTTGTTAGGTATTAAGTACTTTACATATCTGATCCCATTTAATTCTCAACAAACATGTTTAAGTTGGTACTTTTTATTATGTCCATGTTGCAAATGAGGAAATTGAGTCACAGAAAGATTAAATAATTTTTTGAAGGCCACAAGATTAGTAAGTAGTGGAATAGGGTTGGAAAAATGGGCCCGCCTGATTCTAGAGTAGGTGCCTCCTGGCTCCACCCCACCCCCGCTCTATACCACTCCGGTACAAGAGTAAATACACTGTTTTCTAAAGCTGTCTTGGACTTATTACTGAAGCTAAAGTTGACTTGTGAAACTCTGCTGCTTAGGTTAACATTCACCCATTGCCCAAACAATCCGGCCTCACTTTTACATCAGGCAGAAGAGAACCCACTTGCTTTGGGAGAGCTGATCTAAATCCAAGCCGCTGGGCAATTTCACAACCTTTTTATCACCTTGCTGTGTGGATCGTTAATCTCTGTGGGAAGCACAGCATGAATGAGATTGTGTCATTTACTGTCAGTACAGCTGTCCAATCCAACATGTAAGGGATTTATACTACTAATAAAATAATAACTAGCATTAACAGTCATGTAATGATCTCCTGTATCTGCCAGTCCACTTGTGGATGCTTTATATAACACTGATTTGTTTTTTTCAGAAATCAAAAGATACATTATTACCACCATAATGGAGGTTCAAAGAGATGACAAAATTTATTGAGGGTTACTGAATGTAAGTGATAGATGTGAAAGCAGGTGTTTCTTTGATGACTTTCTTCCATTTCAAATATTGTCGCCTTTGTTAGCAATGAATCTACAGTTGAAGTAGCTTAGAGGAATACATTCTGCCATTTCAATGAACCTGGGGTGAAGGGCATTGTTACCAGAGCAAGTCCTGGGCATGTCAAACCCAATAAATCCTTTGCTCTGCTAAGGTGGTAGAATTGTGTTACAGCTCCCACAGACTGCCAATCAAAAATTGCTTTTTAAAAAAATTTAAAATGATCCCTATTTTACACTTGGAATTGTGAACTACTAATGGAAAACTAAGAGAAGTTTAGAACAACCTTTATGAGAAATAAATGCTTAATAACTTTTACGTTATCTCTCAGTTTTGTGTAGGGTTTAGTTGCAGACAGTACAGCACAATACAATACAATAAATGCTACAGATTGAAAACAGCAGGGTAGTAGCATTGCACTGGATGACTTACAGACCCAAAGGAATCATACATTGCAGCCAGTTCAGGAAGTTGTTTTGGGTGCTGACTGCAAAATCTCACTGCTTCATTCCTGCCCAACCCAGAAAAATACATGCCCAGCATCCACCCTCTGCTCAAGGATTTTCCTTTGCATAAGAATTCTTGCAGAGTCCTGTTCAGCTGTTAGAAGTCTAAGTCATATCAGCAACCATAGCAAACTGCAGAGGAGTCAGGAAATGGAGTTGTTAGCTTTCTGGCTACGAAAGGACAGGAGGCTCAGCTCAGAGAGAGGTGGAATGGGGTTTGAAAGAGTCAATACGCAGTATCCTGTGCACTCAGTGTACTTAACTTTTCATTTACCAAGTTACTCAGAAGACTCTAAAAGCCCTTGAACAAAGTGCAAGCTTATATACCTTTTCAGATATTGTTGTGTTTTCCCTAACCATATAGCACTGGTGAGCTATCTAAGATAGTCTGTCTCAGATGTGAGGGAAGATAAGAACCATGTGAAAGGCTTGTTAAAATGGAAGGGAACCAGGGAAGAGGGAGGAAATGAAAGAAGAAAAGGATTTAAATAATCAAGATGTGTTATATGCATGTTCCAGTTCCCTAAAATGAACATTGCTATTCTGCATTATAAACATGCACTAAAAAAAATAGCAACAAAAAAATGAACAATGCTAACATGCATCCTCAGAAATTTGGATTCTCTGTTATACTCAGACATCTGCACTAAGTAAACACTCCAAAGGATTACACTCTTCTGGGAGTGTAGATAGCAGACTCCCCTTTTCTGTGAGGTTCCTTTAGTGAAAGGGAGAGACTTCAACAGTTTGTTCAATTCAGCAAAAAGCAGTTGGTATGAGCAGCATACATTGCATAATCTGGAAAGCTAGTTTTGTGACCTTTGCAGATAAGACTTGTCATCTAATGTGATGGAGAAAATGATCAAGATTGTCCATGTTCTTTGAGGTCAAGCTTTGAACTCCACTGATTTTCATCTATTTGGAAGCAACTAGAGTATAATGACTTAGTTTATTTTAATGTGGTTAAAAAAATCTAGGTGGGGAAAAAAGACTGTTGGAGACTGCCTAAGCTGCTTCCTCAGATTAAGTTTTTTGAAAAACTAAAAGGCCTCGTGAGACAGATTCTCAGTAGCTGAACTGACAATACATCTGGGACATCTAATTACATCCATAGTGGGGGGAAATCCCAGGAAGTTCCAGGAAGTTCCGGCATTCAGTTTCAGATTTGGCCCACGGGGTCAGAGAGTCACTGGAGTGTACACCCAGCTTCTCTCACTAAATTGTCTGAAGTTCAAGAAATTTTACAGATTTTCAAGAATCATAGGTTTTTGATTGACACTTTCAGAAGTGAGTCACATATTTGGAACAGTGTAAGTTACAACTTAGTTTTTTATAGCTACTTTTGAACAGCTACAACCTTAAAAATCTTGCATATGATGGTGATTCAATTTTAAGAACGATTAATTGGCTTATGACAAGGATGGTGAAACTTTCAGAGAGAGGGCCCAAACTGCAACCCAAAACCCACTTATTTATCCCAAAATTCAATTAAGCCTGAACGCTGAGGTTTTAGTTTAGAAAAAGCAAATTTATAAATTAACATCTTTTGTCTTAAAAGAAAAACAAGTAGCACACATGCCATAGGTTCTCCACCCCTGGAGTAAGAGGACTATACCATCCAAAAAGAACTAGTGCCACAGAGTGCTAGAGATAGGTGTGTAGTTTGCAAAAGCGTCATGAGGTTTTTTTACTCTGTTTTCATTGTCTGTGAAGTGTCGGGGACCTGTTTATCTTGTTTCTTTGGAAATAGACACTTTTAGCAAAAAGAGTCAACAACAGCTTGTAATTCTAGGTTCAAAACTTAATTAGCATCCAATCATTTCTCTAGACGAATTTATTACATATGAAATTATAACAAAATCCTTAAGAATTTGATTTGAATTAGCCATTAACTAGCTTCCTAAAATAAATTATAATTTCCTAAAATAAATTACACTGTGTAGGGGATTTCTTTTTTCTGTACATCCTTTTATTGGTACATTTTAGGTATACAATACAGTTACATTCATTATTGGAAATTGGCACCTTTACATACTCTCTTGGTTCTTGTTTTTTCCTCCTTCCCCTGCCCTCCCTTCAACCCCTCTATCCCTCCCTATTTACTGTGTAGGGAATTTTTGTCCTTCTCTTTGGAGTAACTAATGAAGGGCTAGATTTATGAATAGCTAATGACTTTTTTTTTTTTTACCATTGTTACTAATAAAATAATCTATAGTGCTGGCACAAATGCTTATTCTGTCATAGCAAGTCCCTTCCAGGGATTTTTACAGTCACAGCCCAAGCTTGGTTCTCATTAACCACATATGAGTCATCCCCTCTTTGTAGGCCATTTAAGAGAAACGCTTAGTTTAACAACTCAAATGCCACTTTTTCAGAACTGCCTCTTTCCTTCTACCAAGAAGACAGTGAACTTTCTACTCTTTCAGGCAGTGTTCTTTCCCTGTTTTCTGTTCTCTGACTTTTTTCTGTCCTCAGATATCCTTGCCGGTCCCTCACCCTCTCCTGCAGTCCATCCACTGTAGTCTGATTTCAGTTCCATCCCTTCTCCGGAACTCTCCTCATGAGGTCAGCTCCACTACCTACTCCCCAGTGACTGTCATGTTGATGTCCTTTAGAGCTTGTTTTATTCATCAGACCCTCTCTTTAGTTCTTTCTTTTCCATTGGCTCTAGTACCCCACAATCAGCTGATTTGTCCTTGTGTGTTTATTTGTCCTTTCATTCTCCCATCTTCTGCGTGGCTGGTTCGTGATAGAACACCCGACCTAGTGTAGTTTTCTGTAAGGTTTCTGGTAATAACCCCAATCTCCAGTTGCCACTTTTACGGATCTAGCTCAATGAATAGCACCACTTTTTATCCGGTTACCCAGACTGTAACCCGAAATTCCTTTGTCTCCCCCTTTGCCCCACAAACTTTCTGTCAGTCACAAGACCTTTCGTTCTACTTCTGCAGCCTCTTGAATGTGTCCATTTCAATCCATTCTGACCTCCATTGCCCCCATTGAGGCCCTTATTTTGCGCACCCTGGTGGCTTCAGTGACCTCCAAATTGACCTCATGCCCCCAGGCTTGGACCCTACCCCTACTAGTTCCAGTTTTCATTCTGATGCCTGGTAAACCTTTCAAATATGAATCAGCTCTTGATGCTCCCATGCTTAACATCTTTCAAGGGCTCCTCAGTCCCTTTAAGAGAAAATAAAATCAGCAGAATAGTGAGGGCCTTTACGTGCTTTCTAGCCTCATCAGATGTTGCCTATTCCTTGACATTCATTTTCCAGTTAGTATCGTGAATGGGAAACTGAAATTGCCTGGCTCCCTCACTTTTGGGGGGTAACTTCTATCCTCCCAGCTCCTTTTGACCTGCCTACCTCCTATCATACCTTTGAAGAAGCTTCCTCTCCCAGAACCTGTCCTGATCTTCTCCCTCAGGACACTATGTTGACATATTGGACACCTCACCTAACTGAAAGCTCATTGTCCCCCCAGGCCAGGTTTACCTGTGCGTCCTGGGCTTTCCTCTCATGGAGAATCCCACCCCACCATGCTCTCTAGGAGCTTGAGCCTCCTGAGGCCAATCACCATGTCTTTCCTGTGTCTATCTTATGTACTTATCAGGTGCTCTGTAGTTGTTTATTGAGTAAGTGGTTTGGGGGTTGATGTCATTTAATGTCTGAAAACTTCTACTTTTGTTTTTGCTACCCGGGATCAAACTCAAACTCGGGACCCTGTGCATTCGGGGCAGGGAGCAGTGCCACTGAGCTAAATTCCCGGCCCCTACTTTTGTTTTTATCAGGAGGAACAGTTTATCACTTTAAATTTTGGGTTTTTTTCCCTCCCTCTAGCTATGTAAAATTCCTTTTAACTCTACACTTCAGTGCAATTTCATTTGCCTACACTACTTGTTCAGTTCATCCTACTAAGTACTTAATGTTGTAGTTTTGGTTAGAAACTTATTCCGTTAAAGGGATCTATGCCTTCTACAACCTAATTTTAAATAAAATTTAATGGTTTATTAAATATACATCAAATCAGTTTTATTATCTCACAGGCCCAGTGTTTTACTTTCAAGCATAGTGCAGATCTCAAGTTTAAATCCAGCTCAGCAATTTACTAGCAGGATGGCTGTAAGGAAGTTACTTAATCTTTCTGAATGACATTGTGCTCATCTGCAGAAGGGTAATAATGTGTATCTGGTTGATGGGAATGTAATAAGAAATATGTGCCCTCAATAGATATTGAGTTACTTTTTCCTCTAAGTAACTCACAAATATATGATATATATGTGATATATATGACATATAAATATTATATAGAAATATTATATATATATATAAAACAAGGACTATCATGGGGTGATTTTTTTCCCCTGTAGATTGAATAGTTGTAAGTTTTAAACATCTTTATTATATTGAAGAAAAATATTTGTCTGCCTTTTTGTATGATGCAATTCCTTTCTAGATTGTTCAGTTGTTTTTTTAAAAAAGTTTATTTACCACATATTTTAGCGATCACTCATATTTTAAAATATTTTAATTTTATATCTTAATAAAAGGATGGAAAGTGGTAGGAGACAATCTTTTATAAGATGTCAGCACACCCCTTTGACTTGAAGCTGCTTTTCGTTTTCACTAGGTGTCTAGTTAGCATCTGCTTTACTGATAGCAGTGAAGTGTAAAAAACAAACAAAGCTGCTAAATATTTCCCTTCCTTTGACCCTTTGAAAGTACTGGACAGTAATTAGAAAAGAATTTGAGTCTTTGTAGGAGGGTTAGGTATTTTCTTCATAATAGTTAGTGATATATTTTTTAAGCAATAAAAATCTTGAAAAAAAAAGTCATCAAGAACTAAAGGCCATTTGCCAAATGAGAATCCTGTTGTTGGTTGGCTTCAAGAATATTTTTAAAGGCTATGGTTCCTAAGACCTCAGAAGACCTGAACTCAGGATTAATTACTATACCTGTGTCTTGGTAACTTGCTTTCCAGCTCTAGGTAGCTAAACTGGTTGGCTGTCTTCCAAAACACATTTGGGCTGGAAGGATACTGCCCGCTTCCATAGCTGGCCTGTGAGATGAAAGAGACGTTGTTTCTGGCAACAGCTGCTGTTTTGTTCTGGGCAGTTCTAATACCATCTCTTAGGTCTATGCAAAGGAAGTGCAAAGAAAATGAACACTCTTTCTGACTTTATGAATTTTACAGTGTGGACCCAGGTAATATATATTTTAAAATCACTTCTCACATTCAGAGAAACAATTCATAGAAGGATTTTTTCTTTGCTTTCCTCTCAAGTGTAGACTGTTGGGATGCTTTGGTTTTTCAAATAGGTTATATTTCCCTAATGTTCATGGGCCTCGTGCATGTTAATTTCTATTGCAGCAAAGAAGTCTGCAGTGTGACTTGTGTGTTACAAAACATGTTCAGATCAAGTAAATAGTTCACATTTAGGATACATACTTTGCAGCTCCTGTTCTTGGCATGTGGTTTCATACCGTGAGGAAGCCACTGTGTCTAGGAGAGATTGGTGATTGGGTGAACATTTCATTGGGGTCTGCTGAGGTTGGTTCTCAACAAAAGTGAGAATTAAACAAAGCCATTGGATTTGAGGTTCAAGCCTCATCTTCCTGGAAGTCCTGTCCCTTCTTTGAAGTACTTTTCCAGGACCATCTGCCACTGTTAAAATCTGCTTCCTGGAAAGGAGCTGGTGCCTGTCATTGTCAATGGAGCCTGAGTTTCAGACACTTAGTTCTCTCTACCGGGACCCTTTCTGTTTCAGGATTTAGTCCTAACAATGCATACAGAGTTCTCATTAGCCTTCTATTTTTTTTCCAACATGCGAATAATTAAAAGCACCTTTTAGCAATGAAAGGATCATTATACTTTTGTGTTTTGAGGGGAGTATGCAAGGGACACTTTTGATCTATGCAAGAACTGCTGTCAGTGAGATTAGTTCAATGTGTCTGTGCAAATGAAAGGTTATCTTGGAATAAGAGGTTATCACACAGTGAGCGTGACCTAGAGAGAATAGTTGTATGATGCTAAAACAAAGTAGCCAAAGAAAATGTCAAGTGCAGATGCAGAGAATGTTGCAGAAAAACACACACACAAAGAAAAGATTAGGGGGTTGAAAAGATACAATTTAGAGCAGAAGGGACATCTGCTTCAGCACAGTAACTGTAGCAGGGCCAGTGCATGTGCCTGTGTGTACACCCACGCAGTTAGGCGCCCGAGTACCCTTGTTGGAGTTTATACAAGTTGGACAGAGGAAGAGAGAGAAAAGGAAGATAAATACTTTGTTGATATTTTGGCACACCTTGCTTAATTGGAAGTCTATTGTTTATTCACTAGACTACCCTAGACACAGTTGAAAACTAAGAAATGAATTGACAAAAGTTTCCGAACTCCTAGCTAGTGTCAGAATAACTGTGTAACTAAATGTGATACTCTCCTTCCACAGTGTATATGTTCTTCAAAACAGTATGTCATATATGGTAAATATAATTAAGTTAATTAAAAAAAATTAAAATCAAGGTCATGGATGATTTACCTTTGAGAATCCATTCTCAGACTCTTATTCAAACATTTCTGAAGTCCTTTCCTCCCCGGTTTCCTAGCCAACTCAAAACCCATTAAGCCACACAACAAATAATTGTATTGCACCTCTGGTTCCAATAACTTTTTTATTTGATTCTTAGCAATAGTTCATGAGATGGGTGAGGCAAACATTTTCTTACTCTCTTGTTTTATGGGCTGATGAATGGACACTCAGGGGGATGAACTGACTTTTTTGAGGTCACACCATAAGGGGCTTGGAGGTTTTCTGGAGCCATGGTTTCCAAAATTGGTGTGTGTGTGTGTGTGTGTGTGTGTTTGTGTGTATGTTCTTGTCCTTGGAAACCTCTGTTGAAACAAAGTCTCACTGAGTGGCGTGCACAAATAAAACAGAAAAAGCTGAGCTTCTTGTCCTAAAATAGGGGTTGGAGAAACAATTCTGGGAGAGGCTGCTTACTTTCCTCACCCAGAACAGATTGAGGATCATTACACTACACTCTTCACTCATTAATTCATTCATAAAGTATGCTTATTGAGGTCTGTTTTTTTTTTTCTATTGCTGCTATAACAAACCAGTGACAATACAAATACTCTTATGGTTTTGGAGATCATAAGTCTAAAGTAGGGATCACTGGACTAAAACCAACATGTCAATGAGTGGGGTCAAATCTGTTTCTTTTCTCCCCTCCTCTAACTTTTTGCAAGCCCCTAGCACTTCTTCATTCCCAGTGCCTTCCCAGTTTTCATTGCTAGCAGTGGCCAGGCAAGTCCTTTTCCGGTCATCATCTCTCTGAGCTTCTTCCATGATTTCATCTTTCTCTGAGGAAAGATTTTTCACTGTTAAGGACCCGATGAAAAGATTGAGCCCCAGGAATCCAGGATAATCCTGTCATCTCTAGGTCCTTACCTTCATCGCATCTGCAAATCCATTTTTTCCATATACAGTAATACAGTCACAAGTTCCAGCCGTAGGATGTGGTCACCTCTGGTACCATCACACTGCCTATTCAAAGCTCCATTAATGGATGGGACATGTGTTATGCTTGCCATCCCATCAAGGAAGCCTGCAGGAGGCTCAAAACAGGCATGCTGGCAGTAAGAATATATTGCAGTTAATGGCCTGACAGTCTGAGAAAAACTAAGAAACAAACAAAAACTAAAATAAAAATTTAAAAACAGTCATTCCAGAAAGTACAGTAATTTAGAACGATTGTAAGAAGAAAGAAGTCACGACAACATCACTGCGGTGCTTTCCAAGTTGTCCCTTTATTTGATGAACCTGAATCACCAAAGAAAAGGGCAGCTTAATGCTTCACCCACAGCTTAAAAGATCATGAAAGTTTGGGGGCCATATACTAGAAAGGTTGTTCCACATAAAGCAGTAAGCTCTGCGTTTCTGACCTCTTCAAGAACAATGACGAGGGAGGTTTTAGTACTGCTGTACAGAATTCTCAGGGCTTGTAACTTGATTTCCCCTCCACCCTAATGTTTAACTATGCTAGAATGAATTGTTTAACTTTACAAAAGGAGAGTATCCCTTAAGGGTAACAAAGTATGTGCAAAATTAAATTACAATGTGAGTTTATTTATAATGGCTACGAAAGTACTTCAAGAAATACAGATTTTTTTTCAAGGATATTTGAGTATTACTGAATTAGCATAAATTTAATTTTAGCCTTGACCAAGTAGATTCCTATCAAATGAGCAAAACTGTATTTTTACAGATATTTGTTCCTCACTGAAATAAAAAGAAGTGATGCTGGGCCGGGGATTTAGCTCGGTGGTTCTGCCACCAGCCTCACAAGCACAAGGAGCTCAGTTCAATCCCTGGTACCAAAAAAAAAAAAAAAAAAGTGATGCTATCCAGGTGAAATTATTTTATAATTGTATAACAGTTTGTGTTAGTGTATTTTAAGAAACTATCAAAGCACTTATACCAAAAATATGATCATCTGAAAAAGGTAGGATATTCAGCTGTGCATGGAATATGGAACACACTGGTCTCCATATGCTTGGTATTTGCAAAATTATTAAAATTCTAGAGATAATGCCATTAAAGTGCTCACAAATGATATAACAGATTTTTGTGAGTTCTGGAACAGTATGGGGTAGGGAAAAGAACGGGAATTACTGTTGGGCAGACTTGAGTTTATTTCTTGATTTTACCATCTCTCTCTGTAACTCAATTTCTTCATCTTTAAAATTAGGATCTGTGAAAGTTAAATTTTGTTTATTAGGTGCTTAATATGTTGCAAATATTCAAAAATTTTAGCTTCATTCCTTGGAATGTTTAAAACAAACAAATAAAAACCATTGTAGTATCTGCATTGTGGCATCTGCATCTAGTATCCTGATGAACTACGTGCATGTCTGTTGAAGGCCAGACCCTCTATGCTGAGCTCAGTTTCACTCTTCCTTGTCTACTCAGAGTCTTTGCTTCTGCAGTTCCCTGTTTTCTGACCTGTGCCACCAGTTGCTCCCTCCTGTGCGATCATCTCCAGAGGCGTACAAACATCTTGGCAGTTCTACCGTGTTACAAATAAAAATCGCTTCATCTCCACTTCCTGGGCAGCTGCCATCCCAGTTTGCTTTTATTTATGTTTGTTTGCATACTCTTCTTTGAAGGAGGCCCCTTCAAAAAAAGGTTATCCATGCTCACTGTTTCTGGTTGTTTTTTGCCTTATACTTTCTTAAATTCATTTCAGACTGGCTTTTCTCCATATTGCTTTGATAGAAATGATCTGAAATACACGGTAGGCCTTTGGCACTAGTTTTGCTCTCTCTCTCTGCGATATTTCTCCCACAGGTCTCTGTATGGATGCCTTTGAAGCTCCATCCAATATTTGGTAAAATTTTTTCAATGAGGCACCTGCCAGTCAACTTGAAATGAAACATTTCAAGCCATTTCGACACATACTTCAGTCTCAAGAAGGAAGGGAGGAAAAGCCTGCTCTGTAGCCTTTTCTTTAGACTCAGGGATGCATGGGGATTTGATCCTCCGTATAATCCTCCTTGCAACAAAAATGCAAGAAATGTCTACAGGCATACTTAATGCAGTAGTATCCTGCTGAAATTACTAGGTAAGAGAGCAAGCACCTATATGTGCTTTGGCACTGGCTGAGGAGAGCTGCTTGGGAAAAGGGATGGAAGCTCATTAAATACCTGAGAAGGACTACTTCACTAGCAAGATAGAAGCTGAAGGAGTGGGTTTGCATACTCAATCCAGTGTCACCTGTCATTGCCACACATGTCCGATGTGTGCAGTGATTCGAGGACTTTAGAGAGAGCCAGGAAGTCATGGGAGATCTGTCTTTTGGCACTGTACCTCTTCTTTTGGTGCCTGTCCTGAGTCATTGGTTAAAGCTCATTATAGGCATGCCAGGGAAATAGTGCACGTTCAGTTCCAGACCACCACAATAAAATAAATATGGCAATAAAGTGAGTCACACAAACATTTTGGTTTCCCAGTGCATATAAAAGTTGTTTGCATCATACTTCCATCTGAAAAGTGCTCAATAGCATCTTGTCTAAGAAGCAGTGTACATACTTCATGAAAAATAGATTATTACTAAAAAATGCCAGGGATCCTCTGAGCTATTGAAAAATGGCACCGATAGTCTTGGTCAATGCAGGGTTCCCACAAAGCTTCAGCCTGTAAAAACTCTAGGATCTGTGAAGTGAAATGAAGCAGAGCACAGTAAAAGCAGGTATGCCACTGGGTCCTGGTTGACGTTTTTGGTATCTGGTGAGGTGACTGTCAGTGTGAACCTCATAGATCAGAGTAGGCGTTGTCATTCCAACTCCCTTTACCTGGCTCTAATTTTTCTTTTGACATATTGTATAACCCAGTTACGTGGATCATCTTCTGTCAGTAAGACAGAGCTTTAGGTCTGAGATTTCTGTCTTTTTGTTCATTATATATCCCTAGCATTAGGACAATGGCTGGCCTACATTAGTGCTCAATAAATATTTGGTGAATGAATGAGTGAACAACTGTTAAAAAAATACTCATTCAGTGCAAGCCATAAGTAACACGTTCTAGCTCCTAGAATATTCCCTAGCTCCTAGAATATGAATATTATTCTTAGTGAGATTAGCCAGGTTGAGCCTCCTTAGGGCAGCTTCGCAAATCATATCAGGAAAGAGGGCCTTGGAGAAATACATTGAAAGGGAGTTGCATCTTAGCAAGGCCAATATAAAAAAGAAAGCTTAGGATTATATAAATATCTACACATGTGAAGGCTGTGTTATTAGGGGAAATTTATATGCTATGGTTTCCTTAAAAGAGAAACTCCCCAACAAATCATGTACACAAATTGATCTTCATGGCGATTTGAGGGAAGTGGTAATATGAGGAATGTGACCCCACAATACTCAAAGTACCCTTATATAAAACTAAACATGATTCCTGCTTAAAAAAAAAAAAAGATTACAATGGTAAAGGAATAAAAGGTGTTTAGTTTTGTTTACAAGTCACTATATCTACATAGATAGTATCATACTGTTAGAAATTTTAGCAAGTGATAATTATCCATTTGATCCAGTATAATATCTAGTTAGTGCACAGATATTAACTGAAAATAATAATTCAGTTCCTTTTAACATATGGCTAGCTATGTAAGATTTTTAGCTGCGTACATCTGGGCTTTTGTGTAATTTTAAAATGCTATAGCTCATAAAAGAAATTGCACATATTTTAAAATATTTTCACATCTCCATATCGCCATTGATTGTGCTATTTATCTTTCCTGGCATGGTCATCTTTTATTGACACTTGGAGACTTCCAAATCCAGCCAGAGACACATTTTCTCTGCCTATTCTTAGTGCTGCTTTCCTGCCACAGGCTCTCCCCTCAGGGTTAATTGATTAATTGCTTTCTTCTCTATGTTCCCAAAACATCTATCATAGGGTGTGGGTGTTATTTATTTCCCTGCCTCTGAGTTTCAAGGGCATCTTCATCATTTTAGTTTCCCTAGTGACCAGCAGAGTCTCTGTCTTGTGAAACATGTTCATGTTGTGAAACATTGAATTAGAGCATGAAAATACATTTCTGTTTAGCCACTGGTTCACCCAGCACCTATTTATTAAGGGTTTTAAAAAAAAATATGCAAAGCATGATGTTATGTTATAAAGATAACTGAAAAAAGAAATCACATGCCCAAGTTTATAAAATTCTACTGTATAGTATAATATGGAAAAATAAGTCATGCATAAAATAACTGTAATACATGGTAGAAAGTGTTATTTTTCACATAGGGTTGTGTGCCTGTATGCGTGTATGTGTGTGTGTTTACTTTCTGCTGTGGTTTAAAAATATCTTCCTGCTGGCTGAGGAAATATATTTCTTCATTAAATGGCTAAAAAAACATTCAACACAATTCTTTTGTTGTCTCAGAAATTAGGCTAAATTTTGTCTTAGATCTAAAAATACATCTCCCTCACTTTAACTCAGTGAGTTGTTGTAAATGATTGAATTAAAGCACTGTTCAGGGGTTATGCTGCTACTTGCCAAATATTCTACATTTAAAATAGTAGGAGAAAGTTCCTTTTGATGCCTAAAGGTTTGAATTTTATGCATTCCCTAGTTTTTTTTTAAGTCACTCTAAGTGATAAATCCTTCACATGTTGCTACAAGTTTATTCCTAATTGCCTTAGGAAATTGGGTGTAGAAAATGTTTGACAAAAGTTAATAATGTCATTGAAAGAATAATTCCAACAAGCTTTTAACTGAGACTTAATTTTTTAAGTTTGGTGAGAACAGTTTGAATGCTTAGTATTGAATGCCTTTTGTTTTTTAATATGGTAGATTGACTTTTTCCACATCAAGGCTTAAGTTGTTAATAGTTTGTGTGATTACAGATTTTAACTGATGGGCACCAAGAAATTTTTCTGTTTTTGTTTAGACTTGGATTATCACTTGTATTTATCTTCAGCTGCTCCTATTTAATCCTCTTGTCAAAACTAAAGAGATCTGCGGGAATCCTGTGACTGATAATGTAAAAGACATCACAAAATTGGTAAGTATGAATGCTCTTCAGTAGCTAAGACTCTCTTATGCTAGTTAATGAAAGATTTAGGATTTCCTTGTCCTGGATTCATATTTTTCTAAGGTGAAGAAAGGGATCGCTGAGTTATTCTGAAGAATCTCTAGAGATCAGAGAGGGAGATATTCAAGGTGTGAGAAGATATATTGGTAAAACCGGCTCCTTGGACACCATGACACTGACACTTCCCTAGCTGGCCTTTCCCTCACGGTCACACGCGGTGTGCTGATGAACTGGCACCAGCTTGTTCCGCGTTACCATGTGAGTGGGTTCCTCAGGATGTCTGTGTACCCTTCACATGCCTTCCTGCTCTTCTCCACCAAGCTTAACAACAGGACACCTGCTGTTCCCCTGTCTCCATCAGCGTAGACTCTGGCATGAGATGGGTGGGTAGTTGCTCGCTCTGTTAATATATTTGGAGGAGGGACTTTCCTGGCTAAGTGTGGGACAGACTCACGTCCTATATTCACCACGTTGGACCTCTTCCCTCACCAGAGGGCGTTTGCACCGCTGCCCTCTCACTGCCAACCCCTTGCCTGCCTTCCCTTGATGCTTCTTTTAAGATTCAAACCAGAGAGAGCAGAAGGTACCAGGGATGCATTCTCCATCTCTCATGATGGAGGGCAGATTTTTCATACGTATTTGGACTACTACGTATGATTTCAAGAGGAACACTGTTGGAGTAGCATTTTTGTAAGTTCTTGGCTCAAAATAGCCAGTTAAGTGGCCCTTTGCTATTTGAATATTGACTAGAAAACCCTAGAGATGCGGATGGAGAAAAGAAAAAAGTGTCCTTGTTGAGATGTTAGAATATGGAGTAGAAAGGCCTCTGTTTTCCTTCCTTACTTTTGATATATATTTTTTTGGTTTACATGTTTTATTATATGTTCATAGCAGAATTTAAAAATGAAGGTTTACTTTTACAGTTGAAGTCTGACTGGCTCAGTGTAGAATTAACAAAATACACGTACACACCTTCACACACACACACACCCACAAATTTGTGCAAAGTTTTTGAGACACTCAGTCCATGTTTAAAACCCTTATTTGCCTAGTGAGACTGATCACTAACATTGCAAAAATCAATTCTTTGATGCAGCAGCTAAATGTAGTCACATGTTTTACTTGAAGGACTGGTAAGCAAATCAGTATAATGTTTGCTTACTGTATACCCATCCAAGTATTGAGTTTAGGGATGGAGGTAAGGAGGAAATATTTTTTTGCAAACATAGATCATGGACCTTTTCCTCGTTTCTTGTTCGTTCATGATCCAAAGAATGTATGTTCATATTCTGAGTTGTGAGTTTCTGAATAGAAAGGTTCATTGAATGTTTTTCAAGTGAAAATAGCAAAGATGAGCTCCACTTTGACCATTAGAGTCACTCATGGTGCCCATTAAAATTTACAAGTACCTCAATCTTGCTCCAATAAACTGATTCAAAATATCTGAGAAACGGTTGGAGGTGTCTGCATTTTTCATGACTTTCTGAAAGTGTTTAAGAACTATTGAAGACTGTCTATTCTGCTAAAGTTTAAAGACCAAAACATTTCTTGGCCTTAATTTAATCTGAATTCTTATTGTGGACTAGCTACATCTATATTGTATACCTTTATTAGGATGTCAGGTTACTGCCAAGATCTGAAGTGTGCTTAAAGTAAGTCACCGGGGAGTGACACCTCTCGTGGAAGTGCTTGTATGACAGTGGGAGCTGAGGATGAGCTGGAGGAACTTGCAGTGGCCCTGGGGAGCAAATTTCAAATAGGTGGCAGTGAAGCACAGTTGGAAAATAATGGGGCATCTGACCACAGACTGAGCATATCCGAGATTCACTTGATATTTAAGAAAAATTGTTGTGAGGCTGAGGCAGGAGAATTTCAAGTTTGGGGCTGACCTGGGCTACTCAGCAAATCTCAAGGGGAAAAAAAAGGAAAGAAAGAATGAAAAATAGCTTGTTGGCATTATTATTTTGGAAGTGTTTAAAGAATATGACTTAATAAGTGCCACTTCCTGTGAAATGTCAAGCTGATATTTTTAAGTGGCATAAATATGTATTATAAGCACCTTGCAAGATTTTCTATTCTTGTCTTTAATCATCTGCTTATTATGAGCCAGTCACCTATCAGTTAATACAATAAGAAAAGGCAAGATACTTTAATAAGATAAGAAAGAAATGTCCAGAAAAGGATATTTATTAATATTCCCGATAAAATATGCTTTCTCACTCCAAGGGCAAATGTCACATCGCCAAACTGGGGAAAAAAGCTCTTTCTTCCTTCTAGCAGTTGACTCTGGGGAATAAATTAAGTTCAAGAATTGCTCTAGTGAAATTATTGTGTTTTCTTTGGATAATTTTTTAAAGAACATGATGGAAAACAAGTCAAGTTAATAAAAAGTAGGACTCAGAAGATCACTTCTAATTGAATAAAAAGCTACGTAATTCAAATCTGTATTTTATAGAGAAGGAAAAAGAAAACTATAAAGCAATCCCTGAGCTCAGGACAATAATAATCTAGTGTGGGAGAGAAGCTAAGTAAAAATACACACCCATATCACTAATACCACAGTAACAACACAAACAGATACCATTAAAAAGATTTTACAGTATAACATAGGGCCCAATTAGTGCCAGCATGTACACTGGTTAAAAAATAAATTTTGGCTTTCTTTGCCTACTTACCAATTTTGTAGTGCAGAATACATAAAAGAAAAAAATATATATACATATATATATTATATATAATTTTACCAGTTACTATCACGTAATCTTTTTGTGCCTGTTTTCTCATCAATTATAACAGAGAGATTAATCATACTTAATCTTACAGAGTGATTGTGAGAATTAAACACTTTCATAGAACAGAGCCTGAAACACAGTAAGTGCCTGTGGAATCTTAGCTGTTCATGGTGGTGGTAGTAGTGGTTTCCTTAGGATACCGGAGCTGGAAGGAAATTTAGAAACAATCAAAACAAAATATTTTAAAAATAAACGAGAAAACAAACCCAGGAGTGGGTTTTATACTCAGCTGCTGGTCACGTTACCCATGTGATCACATTACCAGGGGCATATCTTCAGAAAGAATGATTTTCCAGGAAGGTCCCAAAGCCCACCACGACCGTCCACTTTTGTTTATATAGTGGGCTTTGCAAATAAAACTTGCCTTGAGAAATGATCCGTGCTTATGAAAGAATGCTTGGAAGCCACTGCTTGGGCTAGAAATTGGTCATAGATCACTGAGAACCATCCAGTGCCAGTTTCTTAAGACCACAAATTCAAGGTACAGATGTAAGGTTATCACTGTAGAAGTACTGAATCTCACACTTGTGGAAATATGGTGTAGGAACCTTAATGTTTTCCACTAATATCCCACAAAATTATAATTTGTGTACAAGTTCCAAGACAGATTAGGCCATAATACTTAGAGGATTGTTGGTTGTTTTTGTTTTTAGTTTTCATGTTTGAAAGGAAGTCAGGTGTTTCTATCCTAATGCATTAATATTGCTAATGCAAACAACATGCATGGCGGCTGAGTTTTATGGATATACATAAGCATAGAATTTTGCTAAAGAATGATGAGGCCAGGAATCTTGATGGAAATCGAGAATACCTTGTTACTTGAATACCAGTTGTACTATTATTTCCTGGCTGGGTGACCTTAGACAAATTACTGAGCCTTTCTGGAATTCAACTTCCTGATTTTTAAAATGACAAACATGACATGATCAACAGTTCTTAAACCAGGACTCATACACTTCAAACACTTGCACATGTAACTCAATTTTGCCTTTCTACCCGTTATGTCCATTTCTGAGGAGAAAGTATATAGCTTTCGTCATTTTTCAGAGAGGTCTGGGGCCCCAAAGAAGATTACTATAAAATCAGAGAATTTTGGAAGTACTTCTCAGCTGTCAGTTATTCTATTCCATAATATTATTTCTTCAGCTTGCACCTCTTGAACTCTTCAGTAATACCTTGACTAAGGGTTGTACAGCATAAGAGGAATTTGTTCAGCAGGCATAGCCTTGGTGCATTTTATTTGACAGGAAGAAAATGAGCTAACAAAGTGATTTTCTTTTTTTTTCCCTTGTGCTCACAGTAATTTCATCAGTTGAGATCACTCCTTTGCATTCTCTACCAGTTCTGCCCTTGAATTAGGTGGCAAATTGCACTGTGCCCACAAACCTTAAGCTTGTTTGCTTGGAGTGATTCTCATGTCACAGAAGCACATGATTTATGGCTTTACATTATTATTTTTTAAATTTCTTCTTGGACACTTTGTCCTCCCCTTGCTATCCCCATGGTTTTTATTTGAAATCCTCTGGCATGTTTACTTAGCATAATAGTTCATTTATTTACAGAACATTTTGCTTTGTTTCTAAAAAATGTTGCAAGACTTGTTTTAAATGGCAAACTCAGACCTACCTAAGGAAAGAGTCAAGTGTCTGAGAAGAGAATGAATCAAACTTTAAAAACTTGTATCTTATGGGTAGGTTACAGCTTTTAATACTTGTCAATGTTCATGTAAATGAAGAATCCAAATATTGAAATAGTTGAAATTTATTTTCCCCTTTTGTTCTCTCTAATCTTCATTTGTAATGTTTTCTCTACATTTGGGTTTCTACATTTGGGGGAATTTAATGTGACTTTCTTGCTTTTTAAAAAATATTTTTTATCTGTTTAGTAATGATTTATTCTTTTCAAAATGTTTTTGAAGGTAGGTTGCCCTCCCATCCCTTGAAATTACACTTTTCAAGGTCAGTCCACAAATCAGTAGGATAGAATTGAAACAAAGGAGTTCATGGTTTTCCTGGTCTTGTGGTAGGCACTTATTTGAAGTTGGTTACATTAATACACAACCCTAATACATTAATACTTAAGATTAATATAATGAGAGGTGGTAAATATATTCTCAGATAACAGATTTTCACACTTTAAGCAGTTTTGATTAATTCTTATTTTTATTCTCCTTCAAATAGTATGCTTTTCAAATTTAATTACCTTTGCATTAAAGTGGAGAATTGGTCTCTGAATCTCTTCATTTCTAGATGAATTCTAAACTTTTCTTCAAATGACCTATGATATCTTCTCTTTTAAAAGTTGGGTCCTTGCATACTGTTCTTTGACCATTACAAAGCGATAATTGGATAGATGAATAGTTTTAAAGTTTTATTTGTATTAGTTTGCAATATTAAGCATTTTTAATACTCAGAAGAAATTGCCTTTTTAAAACTAAATTTAGGCTATTTAGTTTTAAACAAAGGACAGAAGTATATTCAAAATAATATTTATAAAAACTGTCTGGGTCATTTGTTGTATCAGTTTTATCATGAAAAATTACTCTTCCTTCAACCATGTCATAATTACTTTGCTCATTGCTGAGACAAAATACCCAACACCCAAAGTTAAAGGAAGAAAGGTTTATTTAGCTCAACAGTTTGTTGGGGTTTCAGTTTCTAGTAACTTGGCTCCAAGACAGGGTAGTATGGCAGAGGAGCATCCCAGAGGAGAAACAGTTCATGGTGAGCAGAGGGCAAAAAAGCAGAAGGCAGCAAGCAGCAAACAACAACAGCAGCCTTCTTTTTGTCCCTTACATCTTATCCAGCCTACTCACTCTTAGGTTGGGTAGCACTCACACCCAGGGTGAGGCACCCTTAGTCCTAACATCACACCTAGCATCACATCTTTGATCCCAGCATCATACACTCTAGATCCAGCCACCTTCTGTGACTGCATGAGGCTTTGGGGGACATGTAGAGACAAGCTATAACAAACCACTTACATATTATGTCTCCTGTTCCATGGTTTTTAAAGCAACAGCTGTGATATGATTATGCAGGCACCATGCAAAACACTTTGGTGGACTGTCACCTTTGGGTTTCACAACCCTATGAAATAATTATTTTTATCCCTAGCTGATTGGTTGGGAAAATGGGATTTAGTGATTAGTAACCTGTTAGCACCTGGAAAATAGAAATGTGAGTAGAGATTTGAACCCGTAACTCCTTATCTATGAAGGACAAGAACCTAGTTCATAATTTATAATGCCTTCCCAATCATGTGAAATGAAAGTTTCAATTACAGTTCATGAATTATCATTGTAATGTATTAAATTTTGTTTCCTGAGTAGTAGTCTTTTTATTATGTTACTGTGATTAGGAAACTGTCACATTGTAGAAGCTCAGTGCTACTTAATTAAAATCATCACAATTTTTATACTGTATATGTCTTAGTTCATTTTTTGTTACTGGCAACATAGAACCACAGACTGGGTGAGTTATAGAAAGGTTTGGGAGCCAGGTGTGGTGGCACTCACCTGTAATCCCAGCACTCTAGAGGCTGAGTCAGGAGGATCACAAGTTTGAACCTATCCTGGGAAATTCATTCATTCATTTATTTATCTATTTTGCTTAAATTCTTTTATTGGTACATTTTAGGTATCCAATACGTTTACATTTATCATTGGCTGCTTGTACCTGTACATGATGTATCTTGGTTCTTATTTTTTCCCCCATTATCTGTGTGTCCTTCACCCCCTCCACCCTTCCTTATTTACATAGACTTTGTTTCCATTTTTTCTTTTCTAATAATTTTTCCTTTCCCTTTTTTCCTTTCTGTTGATTTAGCGAGACCCTGTCACAAAATTATAAAAGGAGGGGAGTGGGGCTGGGAATTTAACTCAGTGTGAAAGACCTGGTTTCAATCCCCAGTGCCACCAAAAAATAAATAAAAAGAGGCTTAGGTTGACTCACAGTTTAGGTTCAAGGTCGAAGAAGACACATGTGATGAGGCCTGTGGCAGAGCCCCATGAAATGAAATCACTCTTTTCATTTTATTATTTTTAGGCAGGGTCTTAACTGTCAAGTTTAGGACTTGAACTCACTGTGTAGCTGACCTTGATCCTCCTGCCTCAACCTTCCAAGTGCTGAGGTTTCTACCAACAAACTTGGCTTCTAATTAGTCTTAAAAGTCCCACCTCGTCCCATGTGTTAGCATCTCATAGTGGGGATTAAATTTGAACATAGCTTTTGAGGGGACAAACCATATTAAAACTATGAAATACTCCAGAAAAAATTTTAGCTCTTCTATTTGAAAGGAAACAGGTTATCTCACTTTAGTGAGGTATTTTACACTGAAGAAAAATGATCTAGAAAAATCTCTGGAGTCATCTTAATTTTTTTGAATCATGAATTATTTTTTAAAAGTACCCAGGTACTTTTGAAAACTAAAGGCATTCAATTGACCTAGTTAATTAGATTTTTTAAAAATCAGTATTACTGGGAGATAATTTATCAAAAGAAACAGAAAACCATTTCCTGTTTTCTCCCTCTCCTTCCTTCCTTCCTTCCTTTCTTTTTTTCTTTCTTTCTCTCGTAGTGGAGATCAAACTTAAGACCTTGCGCTTGCATGGCAAGCACAGTGCCACTGAGCTAAATCCCCAACTCTATTTCTTTTGTTTTGAGACAGGGTCTGTGTAGTTCAGGCTGGCTGTGAACTCCAGGCTGGACTCCTGGCAATCCTCCTGCTTCAGCCTCCCAGGTGCTGAGATTTACAGGTGTGTGTCACCTTGCTCAGCCTCCTGTATTACTTCTTTCTGAAGGCTGAACAGCCAACATTCGAGTAAGCTGGTGTACAGGCATGAACTATAGTATTTACTTGAAGTATTAAGTTTTTCCCCTCAGCAGCCATGATTTTTAAACTTTGCTGAGGCTGAGAGATGGAAATCCATGGACTCTTCTCCCAGAAAGGCCCAGATGTGCAATGCATTTCCTAAGTGGTGTCAAGGGGATCTTGCTACTGCATTTTGTTTCTCCCCTTGGATGTGAGAGAGGGGATTGGGGTAGTAAAGATCTCCCACAGTGTCCAAGCAACCACTGATTTCATGAGATTTAGGGACCTTAAGGACATTCGAATCACAAGACCCAAACATTTTAGTTTGGTGACTTAGAGAGGGAGTTAAGTGTTCCGATGTTGAGTTCTTTCTCCTGAGTCCAAATACCTCCAGGGAATGGTATGCAGCCACTGCTTGTTTGGCTTGCAAAGCCTTTTGCTTGGCTGAGTTTCCAGCATTTCTGAATGCTGTTCTCCTATGCAGTTTTATCCAGGGTCACTGAGTATGGTCGGTCCTCAGAACACCCAAAGAACCAAGTAGTGGTGACCTTTCAGTTAGTTACTCTGTCACTAAGTCACTTGCTTTGCAGTTGTAGACATTTTACAAATACTGGCACCCTTGCTCTTCATAGCAGAGCCCCTTGGACTGATTTGGCCTTTGGTAAAATTTCCCGTCAATTAAATTCTACATTTTGTCCTGAACTTACTTTAAAAGAACAGATTTGTTTTCAAAATAGGTAGCCCTGATTACTTAGCCATTTAACTTTACCGACAGCATACCTCCCTGGAATCTAGACCAGGCTCCTGCTTTTCTAGAGACTTCTAGTATCTGTATAAATATTTAACACATATTCAGGACTTTCAGAGTGCCCATCTCCGTTCTCTCCCTATTCCAATCCATCATCCCAAACTAATCTTTTCAAATTCACTGTCACAGTTTTCAATCTCATCATGTCCTTCCCTGCTTGCCACATTCAGAGTTGCACCAGTGCCCTTAGGAGAAATCAGAGTAATTATCTGCTTCACCATTTTTATTTTACAGACAAGGAGTAGGTCTCCAGGGATGCTGGAATTTGCCTAAGACCAAGTGACTTGCTCTAGGTTTCTGGTGGTAGAACTGTTCGTAGTGAACCTTGCTGCCTCCCACTAATGAACTTCTTAGTCCAGCGTTCCAGAAGCCCCTCGCTAATGCAGCTTTCCTGACATATTTCTCACATCTTATCCATTTGGTCCCCGAATACACCATGAGCTTTCAGTTCTTGGCCTTTGGCTGTGACTTTCTCTATTTAGAATGCCCCACTCCTCCGCAACATTTAATATTCATAGAAACTCACACACATTCACACACCATGCCCAGACACTTAACATTTCACACGAGTTATTTAATCTTTGTAAATCCATTAGCTAGGTATCATTATGATTCTTCTTTTACACATGTGGAAATGCAGATGAAGTGATTTCCCCGAGACTCTAATTTCGCAGGTAGCAAGGCCAGGATCCATTCAATTTAAGCAGTTTTGTCTCCAGAAGCTGTTCTGTTGGCCCAAGCATCAAACTCGGGGCCTCTCAGGAACATCTGTGTTATAGGCCAAATAGTTCCTCTGCTCTGTAAAACTTCCCACAGTGATCAATATGCATCAGAGAAGCTGAATTTATGGTAAGGTTATGTGTGTTTTCTGAATGCTATTCAACATACTGTAAGTGCTTAGAAAGTAGTATAATAATTCATGAAGTGACTTAGCCTAAGTTCTCTTCCAAATGTAATGGCAGTAAAGAAAAGATTGCTCTCTAGTTAGGTAGACAGAGCACCAGCACATAGAGCCAGGCTTTGCGTTGTACCATTGCATTGTACTCCTGGTGCCTGTGGCCTTGGAAATGCATTCAACTTCTCTGAACTTCCCTGCCCTTATTTGTAAATAGGCTCAATAAGATAGGCCTCATGGGGTTGTGATAGAGACCGTATATAAAAACTTACTGCAGGTTGTCAAGCATTTTTAAAAAATAGTATTATCTTTCAGTACTACTACAAAGTAAGTATCAGTAAATCAGCTGAAGGTGGAAAGAAGCACCCCGCCCCATAATGATAGTTGCAGTCAAAGAACTTGTAAGCTGTCTTTGCTTATTTGACCTAATTTTGATTTTTATATATAAATTCTTCATAAAATGGAATTAGCCAGCATAGCCCTGACGTTCTTCTCTGTTCTTTAGATCTCAGATCCTAAGTTTTATGAATAGTAATTCAACTGAATCTACATCTGTATTTTTTTGGGGGGGTACATCTGTATTTTTAAAGAAATGTGAATTATGCTCAAGAAAGGGCTAGATTGTTAAGCAGCTTGCGCTCAGTAACCCTGGCGCTTCCTGCGGCATTTTCCCGTGTGTGGCGGCTGTAGTCTGTGTGGCTGGGTCACAATGAAGCAGAATGTAGCTGCTCAGTGTCCTCTTCTAGCTTTCACGCCTGCCAAGGTATCTGATTATGTCTTTGCCACTAAGGCTTGTGAAAGGTGACTTGGTCATTTTGCTTTTCAAAGATAGAGAGGAATATTAAGAAGACAAAAGAAATTGGAGAGGCAGGGTGGGAAGTTTGACTGAGAGGAAGAAGTCGAGTGTAAAGAGCAAGACAGTTGAAAATACCTGAAATAAATGAAAACGGAAAATACCACCTTCTGTAGCCACCCAGATGTGTTTCCGGGAGGCAGGGAGAACGCTACCGTTTCACTGGGGATGGCATGAAGGGTAATGCTATGGGCTCACAGGTGGGAAATACTCAGGACAAGTGTCTGGACAAGCTGAAAATGTGCAGCAGAAGCCCTGAGGCAGTGAAGGCTCTGCTGTCAGTGGAATCTGGATTCTTAGCCAGATTTAACACTGCCGGCCATGTGACCTTAGTCATATTAGTTGACCTCCTTGAAGCCCGATTTTTTTCACCTGTGAGATACTGTATCAGAGGGATCTAAGGATTGGTTGTGATATGCAACTTACACCCTTAAAGAACACAAGGCCTGGTGCATAGTAAGGATTTAACATGTGTCAGACACTTACTATTTTTGTTTCTTCATGTGAACTGAAGAAAGAGCGGCTAGACCAACCGGCAGCTCAAAGCTCAGGCAAGTGAGAGGTTGCCACCACTGGAAGTAGGATGGTAGGAAGATAGGGGAACCAGTTACTACTTTGGCTCCCTTCTGAATACTAGCCTTTGCCTGGATTCTTTGCTCAGCAAGTTTTTCTCATATTCTAGGCGGTACTGGAAAAAACAAGAAGGAGCATACAGACTATGCTATGGGAGGCTTGTAGGACATGATCTAGTTTTGCAAACATGTATATGATGTACACTTTCTGCAGGGAAAATGAAGTTTTTACAGACAGGCAGGATTCAGGGGTAATGTGTCCAACACCCACAACTTAAAGGAGGAAAGGTTTATTATGGTACACATTTCAGTCCATGGTTGGCTGGCTCCAAAGAAGAAACATCATGGCAGAGGGGCATGGTGGAGGAGAGGTGCTCACCTTCTGTCATCCAGGAAGCAGAGAGGGGAAGGGAGGAGTCAGGGAGGGAAATAAACCCTACCAGGTCATATCCCCAGTTGGCCTGTCTCTTCTTAGCAGGTTCCACCCCAAAAGCAAATAGGCTATAACGCCCTCACAATCCAAGCACCTTTCAAAAGCCCCACATCTAAGTATAAACCATAACAGCCTTCAAAATCATTTTCCTGTCTAGGTCTCAATAAAGAATAAGGATTGGATATTTACAATGTATTTGGCACATTCACTTAACTATTAAATTATCATTTGACATAGGTTACTGAATCTCCATTTTACAAATGAGGAAAAGCAAGTTACAAAGAGTTTAGTTGGTTCCAAAGTCCCTGGTTCCAAATCTATTGCTTATTCTCTTACGCCAGAATGGCTGATGTAAATAAAGTCAGAGATTTTTTAAAGGCTTTTAAAGAAAGTAGGCAAACATTTGAGACATCTTAATAGTTTTCCCCAAGGTAAGTGGATTAAGTTATATCACAAAACTCAACTTTTCTAAATTATTCAATTTATAAACCATTTGTGTTGTGTAAGTAACATTAGTCTTTGAAGTTCCAGTGACTTTTTTTTTTTTTTTAGGATAAGTGTAGAACAATAGTTCTGCAGTTTGAGGTTGTATCAGATCCCTGGAGGACTTGTTAAGTAAGATTTAGTAGGTCTGGTATAGCCAGAGAATAGCATTTCTAGAAGTTTCTCCGCCAATGCTGACACCTCACTTCAAGGTCACTGACAAGAAAAGCATATTTGATTACTGATTATATGGAAGGACAAGTTGGAAAATAGACCTAGAGGGGAATTCCAGGACTGGAGATTCGATATTGAAGTTTATATCAAGTTTCTCAAACTCAGTAGATTATAGACTTAGGCACACGTAACTAAATTTGGAACCTGTAAGCTTCGTATTATCACTTACCTTGTTTTGGAAGGTGCATTTGCCTACAAGGGAAATGAAGAAATGGAGAGGGAACAATATACTAATCGGTGCTAATTGATATGTATGAAGCTTTTCAAAGAATTTTTTTTTCATCTCCTTAGGTAGCAAATCTTCCAAAAGATTACCTGATAACCCTCAACTATGTCACCGGGATGGATGTTTTGGTATGTAAACTACATGCTACATTTCGTTTTGGTACCTGACAGAAGAGAAGGGATCATTTATAGCGAGATAGGAAATTATCTGCCATTTAGGACTTTGCTGATTAGAATAAAGTGACTTGGAATTTGACTTGCAATGTTTTTTCTCAGACATCTGTTAAACTTTATCTGTGAGCATTTCAGGACTTGGGTCTTAGACAGCTCCTAAAGCTGTAAAATTCTCTTCTTTTTTCCCTGAATATCCCTCAAAAGGTTTTTATATGTCTCTCATTTCTATTTAATTTGCGAACACAAAATATTTTATTTAAGAGCTTATTAGTAGTGCAATAGATTCTTGGAAACTTACAATAAAAATATGTGGTCACAATTATAATACTCTATTACTGAAACCAGGAATTGAAACTATTTTTTATTGAATATTGTAGTGTCATTTCATACATGAAGAGCTATCTCAAGCATAAAGAATAATGTAATATGTGTATACCTATCAGAGAGCTTTATCAAACCTTACCCCATTTTGTAATATTTGCTTCAAATATATCCCCTAAGAAGTAAACATTGTAACTAAAGCCTTGTGTGTGTTCCTCCCTGTTTCCATTACTCCTCACTTTGTTTCTGAGTAGTAGAAATTTTCGTGAGCTAGAATTGTTCATTTCAGCACATGTTTTCAGGTACTGAGCGGAGGGCAGTATGCTCTGGAGTTGTGTAAGGGAGAAAAGATGCATAGTAACTCTGCATACTTTGAATTTAATGTGTTCATCCATACATAAGATACCAAGCATTTTGCCTATTTTGAAATGTAATGTTAATGCTGTTCTACAGTAAATAGCATTTTGCAGCTTGTTTATATTTTTCAACAATGCGTTTAATATGCTATTTCATGTTGAATCATTGTAGCTGTTGTAATCCTGGAGTAAATTTAAAACCACTCAGGCCCCTCTCTGTAACTCTCATCATTCCACAAGTTTCCAAATATTTACTACGTATTGACTTTATGCAAGTTGTTCCGAATAGTTTTTTTGGATCAGCCAATCAAAATTAAAATCATTGTAAGCGCATCACTATGTGCTTCAAAATGTTTTTCAAAGACTACATGGCTTTCATTTCAAGAGACTGCCCATGGATGGCTTTGTTTCTTTTAATTAATAAGCATTTTAGCAAGAGCTGTTTCAAGTTCTTGAGAAATCCTTAGAACATGTATCTTCATGTTGAACCAGGCTTGGGGTCAAAGTCTTGGGGTAGGGATAGCTCCTTGGAAATAGAGATAAAAAATTATAGCAGCCTGAAAGTTAATTAATCCAGTCATTTGATCACTCAGTTCAGCAAATTTTTGGTTAAGAAAACTATGAGCCAGTCCTTTGCTAGACAATTTAAGAAACACGCATATCAATTAGGCAATGGCCTTGTATGTTTAAAAACTTTAGTAATAATGAGGAGGAAATCACTTGGCTTTTTCATAACACATCCCCATTTGCAAGACAGTTTCACATTTTTCCCTTGGATGATCAGAAAAACTTTGCAAAGTAGGTAGAATAGCTACTGTTATTTCTGTCTTACAAATGACACCATGGGGTTTACAGCCCAGAAATATTTTGCCCAAAGTTATACAACGAGAAAGTGACAGTCTTAAAAAAGAACCCCCCAGGCTATCTGACTCTCCACCCTGAGTTGCAGAAAATACAGACCTGAATAATTACAATGCCAAGGAAGTGCTGCGAGGGAACCTTTGAGGTAATAAAGACCCAGTCTTGCTCCTGACTACAGCAGCCTTTAGGATGGTGGTTGCCAAAGGTACTCAAAGAAATCCTGCTGCTCTTTGCAAAACAAGTGTTAAGCTGTAAATAACCAAATAGATTTTTTTTTTAATGCCGGTATCCTCATAGATGTGGCTAGAACATTGATTTCAGTATTGGCTGGTGAAAGCAAAAGCCAGACTTGTAAAAATCAAGCCAATTTTTTTTTTTTTGCCACCTATTTTGTGTGTGTTTCTATAATTGAGAAAAGTCGCTATTATTTGATTTTGGCATGCTGTCCTTGAATCACTGTGGAGAAATACTGTTCTTGGCCAACATAGTTGGCAAGAAAAACAAGCCCGAGCATAGGGCTTTGGGCAGAAACTGGGGTCTCACCCTGTTTTACCATCATTTGAAAATGTTAATCTCTGCCCAAACCAGAGGAGTTTCCCAGTGGAGAAGGCTGTGATTATTTGTCCAAGGTCCAATCCCAGCTGTCTTATTGTTTGCCTTTCAGCACTGGAGGGTGGAGTGAAAGTGGGTGCCAGAAAGATTCCCTAGGGCCAAAGCAATAAAATTTTTGCCTGAGGCACCTGACAAAAGAAAGCTCTGGACTAGAATACAGTTTTGTTTTTTTTTCTTTTGTTTTAAAAATCAGTTAAGGGAAGTGAAATCAGTTAAGTACTCCTGAAAGAGGGAGTCTGCTTTCCTAAGGGCCTTCTCAGAAAATGACCGAGCAGATTCTCTCTCACAAATAACAGGTTGGGATCAACCAGTCAGTATTTAAATCCAGGGATAATCACCAATTCTATTTTAAAATCTTCAGAACTATAATATTGACATCTGGCTAAGATTTCCTTAACTTTGTAACCTGAAAAATACCTAGACATTTCTGGTCCTTTTCATTTACCGGTAATGTTATTGTAGAAAAAACAAAAATTAAGTTGCTGCATTCATTCGTTCTAATGTTTGTAACATAAACTATGAGTTTCTTGTTGTAGTTTTTAAAAACTCTTCATTAAGTAAATTATACACACAGTTTTCTTTAACTTTTTATTGGCAAATAATTTTAAATTTACAGAAATGTCGTGAGACTATTCAAAGGACATCATGTATTTTTAATCTAAATTCATCTGTTTTAACATTCTGCCTCATTTACTTTACCAATTGCTTTCTTTCGACATGTGAATATGTGTTGTTTTATTTTTTTTATGAATTCCTTGATTAGTTGTATACATCTTGGCCGTTTACCTCTAAATACTTCCTTATTTCATAAATGAAGAATAATTCTCTTACTTAACTACCCTCTATTTGCAACATTAGTAAATTATTTAGCAATAATTCTGATACTTTAATCTGTTGCCTATATTTTGATTTCTAAAAATATTTACATTTGTTTCCTTTGGTACAAGATCTAATCTAGGCTCATAAATTCCATTTTGATATTATGCGAACAGTGCTTCCCCAGAGCTGCCTTGTCCAGTGAATATGTCACCTTGTATAGCAAAGGAGACTTTACAGATATAATTCAGCTGAGAATTTTGAGATGAGAAGATTATTCTAGATTAGTTGGTTGGTGTGTTAGTTATTTTTCTCTCATTGCTGAGACAAAATGCCCAACACCCAAAGTTAAAGGAGAAAGGGTTTGTTTAACTCACAGTTTGTAGAGGTTTCAGTCACAATGGGCTGACTCCAAGGCAAAGTGGCACCTGGCTGAGGGGCATCACAGAGCAAAAACAGTTCATGGTGCCCAGACAGTAGCATAAACAACAAAGGAACCTTAACAACATCTTTCTGCCCCTTTTATTTTATCTAGACCATGGTATTAGGGTGGTGCCAAACCAATCAGTGTACTGGTTTAGTAATCGCACACCCTTAATCCCAGCATCACACACTCTAGATTCAGCCACCTCCGAAAAAGCCACCTATGACCACATGAGGCTGTGGAGGGACATCTAGACTCAAATCATGACCCTGGGTCCAGTCTAGTTTAAGTGGACTTTTATAAAAGGCAGGCAGCTGTGTCAGTGTTAGAGAGGGGAATTGGAAAATTTTACTCTCTTGGCTTGAAAGATGGAGGAAAGGGGTGATAAACCAAAGAAAACAGTTGGCCAAGAAAAGCTAGAAAAGGGAAAGCAAAGAATTCTCACAGCATCCAGAAGAAACATAGTTTAGTAAAATATATTGTGTTTTTCTAACCACAAGAGCTGTAAAATACAAATTTGTGTTATTGTAAGTCACCAAGTTGGTGGTTATTTGTTATGGCAGCAAAAGGAAACCAACAGGTCATGTCTCTTTAGCTTCCTTTAAGAGTTCCTCAGTCTTTCGTGACTTTATAGCACTGATATTTTTTAATGTAGTAGCCCTCCCCTTGGTAAAGCATTTCCCTTTTTCAGGCATTTGATTGGTGTTCTTAATGTTTTAGGGAGCTTATGCATTCCAATCCAGATGCTTCTTGCAGGACGATGCGTGTTCAGATGATCCTGCCTGGGTACACACCGTGTCCACCATCTCTGTACAAAGCTGTTTGTTGCAGTCACCTAGTTAATATTCTCAGCTATTTCTGTGTACTTACTCATTAGCAATTTGGGGTGAGATTCTTTAATATAATGTAGATATCCAATATCCTGCTCCTCATCAAAGTTTCTCCCACAGATTTAGCATCTTTTGATGATTCCTTCTTGAGTCCATCTTTACTGCTATATCTTAGTCAGTTTTTAATTAAGGTATTTTTGTTTGGGTTTAATCTATCTGTCCTTTCTCTCCCCTCCTTCCTTCCTTCCTTCCTTTCTTCCTTCCTTTCTTCTCTTCTTTTCTCTTCTCTCTCTCTCTTTTTCTGTCTTCAGGATCAAACCTGGTGCCTTGCTAATGCTAAGCATGTGTTCTAGCCCTGAGCAATAATCCTCCCAACCCCAAAGGTGTTCTTTAAAGGCGTGGCTAAATAAAGAGGTGACAGACCACATAAGATATTCCTCTATCTCTGGGCCTCCTTGCCATCTTTCCTCTATGGCCCCCTTCTCAGGTCTACAGAATTTCCCTTCTGGGCTGGGCCATTCCCACCTTCTTCCGCCTGGCTGTGCTGCCTCTGGGCTCTCTTGCTTCCTTTCCCATTCCAGGATTTCTTATTTGACATTTTGACTCTTCCTTAGTTGACAGAGTGACTTTAAAAAGTACATTTGTGCAGTTTGACCCTTTTCTTCATATATATCAAATGACTTTCCATTGCTCTCTGAGAACAGGTAAAGGTGCTCCTTCAACAAGGCCTCGAAAACTCTTGATCTGATGCCTTTCCAAACCCTTTCAGACCTTTATCTTGATGTGTTGCCTGCTTGCTTGCCTGCCTGCCTGCCTGCCTTCCTTCCTTCCTTCCCTCCTCACAGGGTTCTCTGTCCCTGGAGTTCTAGTTGGATCCCAGGCTCTTCAGATGTCAGTTTCCCCCTTTAAGGAAGGTTTCCCTCACGACCTTGATGATACCATATCTACCTGTAAGAAACTGTTTGCAGAGCACTCTTCGGAGTAGCAGTTTCCTAGTTGCTTGTGGAATTATTTAATTTACAATCTTCCAGTACCTTGCAAACTTCAAAGAGGAAGAAACTGAATTCTTTTGCTCTGTCTTAATCTACAATGCCTAATAGATTGTAAGGACTTTATACACTTGATCTTAGCCAAAAGGCGGAGAGGCAATGTAAGGACTTTATAAATATTTGCTGAAAAAGAAAGTGAACAAGGGGAAGTAGGAAAAGTTCTTTCATGTGTAATCACTTATACTTTCCCTGAGACACACATTTAAACCGAACAGAGTCCCCAGGGTGAGTATGATGAGTGACTGCCTGTGACATCACACAGTCTCAAACCCAACAGTATGGCTCTCTTCTGTTAGATATGTGTGAGTTTAGCGAAAGATCCTAAGTGGAAGAATTATATTATGCAATGGTTTTTTTTTTTTTTTTTTTTGGTACTGGGGATCGAACTCCGGACCTTGCGCTTGCGAGGCAGGCAGCAGAACAACTGAGCTACATCCCCAGCCCTGCAAAGGTTTTCTTGAGCCTTCTTTTCTGGTTCGTCATTGAGTCGTTTCTGAACTCCAGAATAATTTTGTTGTTCCCACTTCCTGAAGGCTACAAACCAGCTTCCTGAGTCTCTTGTTCATGCCTATCCATAACCTTGCCTCACTCTAACCATCTCATCTTAATACCCATTGCTCCCCAACACAAACTTGCCACCCTAGCCAGATGGATCACTGCCTCCTAAAATTATCTCAGTTGTTCTCCACTCCAACATTTTGCTGACCACTTCTTGCCTTTGTCCGAGATGCCACCCTCCCCCATCTGTCCAAATCTCCCCATGGAATTGTGGAGTATTTTGGCGCTGAACACACCTTAGTGGTCATCTGCTGCAAGGGCACTTAAAAATCTTTGTCACAAGGCAATCTTCTTTTCTTCTTTCTCTTCCCTTCCCTCTCCCTCCCTCCTTTGTTTTTCCTTTCCTTCTACATCCTCCTCTCCTCTTTCTCCTTCTTCCTTTCCTCCTTTCCTTTTTCCTTCTCTTTTTCCTTTTCCTCCTCTTCCCCCTCCTCCTATTCTCCTCCTCCTTTTCCTCTTCTCTTACTCCTTCTCCTTCTCCTCTCCTACCCACCACTAAGAGTTGAATCACCTAGGACCCAGTACATGCTAAGCAAGCTTCTACACTGAGTAACATCTCAAACCACTTTATACAATAAAATACTTTTATTGTACTTTGAGATAACATATCATTAGTTCACCAGGCTAGCCTTAAACTTGCAATCCTCCTGCCTCAGCCTCCCAAATAGCTGCGATTACAAGCATATACCACCACACCTGGCTCACAAGCCATTTTTTTTTACTGTTCCAAACCACACTTTCTTTCCTCTACGTCATGTGGCTAGGAAAAACTGGTATCATACATTCTCTGTGCTGAGCTTGGTCCTGGTGACAAAATGGTCAGCAGTGCTCATATACCTACCATGGGGACCTAGCTTTTTAGTTTATATCTCTCAATTTTCATAGCATTTGTTCAGAAGCTCTTTATTGGTACAAGGTCATATATTTACATAGCAGCCTGATAAGTGTGTATGTTATACATTCAAAGTACTGTTCTGAGAAATAAATAAGATATAAAAAGCCTGAATTATGCCATGCATACAATAATTGTCAGATGTCATCATTGTTATTTTTATTATGTTTTCTCTTTTTAATGTATCTTTACTGTCTAAAGACCAGGATGAAATCATTCATTCCTTTGTATTTCCTCATCTTTCTTTAGACAATGCATATAGTATAAAAATACTTACCAATACATATTTAACTGTTGTAAAAAATGTAATATTTCTAAGGACTGAAGGAGCTCATTTGATGAGCTTAGACTTATCTTGTTTTTCTTAACTGTAATGAACTCGATCTTGATCAGAAAGAATAAAAAGGAGGAGGGGAAGGAAGGAAGAAAAGGAGGAAGCGAGGGAGGGTGGGAAGAAAATCCCATTATTATAGGAATGATAAGGAATGACCTTCTACCCAAGGGCCAGGATTCAGTCAGGCATCATGGAAGGACTACACTAGGATTGGAAATCTACCAGGTTTTCCTTTGCTCACTTCTAAATCTCTGCAGACTTTTCTTCTATCTATGCAGAATGTTTCTTCTTTGTTCAAGTCACCTGGTAGAATGTAACTGCTCCAGGGCTCCCATATTTACATGTAATAGTTGCAGCTTGCTCTGAGACTAATTACAGTTCCTACTACACTATTGGTTTTTGGCAAGAATTTCTGATTGGCCCATCTGGGTCAGGTATCCATTGCCATCCAATCAGCTGTGGCCACAAGAAATGTCACTGTGACAGACCCTGCGTATCCACCCCTATGATATGGGGTACTTCCTATGGGAAAATAGGTCAGCCAAGTAGATACCTGTATTTATCTGCTTTCTATGTAATATGAAAGTGTTTCTTTAAAAAAAAAAAAGCATAAGCCAGGCATGGTGGCTCACTCCTATAATCCTAGGACTGAAGGAGGCTGAAGCAGGAAGGTCAAGCCCAAACTGGGCTACTTAGTGAGATCCTGTGTCCAAGTAAAATATAAAAAGGGCTGGAGATGTAGCTCAGTGGTAGAATGACCCTGGGTTTGATCTCCAGTGCCACACACACACACACACACACACACACACACACACGCACAAATCACGAGTAAGTGAAGTCAAAATTGTATTCCCTCAGTCACATTAGCCACAATTTGAATGACAAGTAGCAGCAAGTGAATAGTTACTTCCAGCAAAGAAAGATTAGACAAGCCCTTTTATTTTACAGATGGTGAAGTTCTCAGAGACCTAAATTGGTTAAACAGTTTACCTAGAATCACAGAGTGAGTTGACACAGTTTCGACTAAAAACTGGGCCTCCGGTCCATCAGGCATTGCTGCCTCGCTTCCTCAGATGTTCCTTCACCGTGCTATTTTGGGTCTGGCTCTGGGACCATTTATAGGTCTGCCCTGGGAAATAACATATATTTATAGTGCTTGGGTTGATTACCATCTTAATCAGAGTGAGGTTTCAACATCACTTTAATTCAAACATGAAAATGGAAAGTTAAATGACTAAAATGAACAATGAAGGTCCAAATTTATTGTTGAGGTTGAAGACTAAAATAAATCAGTGTAAAAGCCAGCTTATCCAACAGGGACTTCAGATTCTGTGAAGTCTGCGGTAGCATTGTGGATGCACAGTGTTTTGCAAAGTGCTAGCTGGGAAGTTTTAGATCTGTCTGCCTATGGGGTGTCTGAGATTAGCAGGCCATAAGTAAAAACTAGAAGGACAGTGAAGCAAATCCATTTATGGCAACTGGCAGTTGCTGTTTGGTTGTCGTGATGGCTTGGAGAAACTTGTTTTTACTGACAGTACTGGATTCATGAACATGAGACAGAAAGCCATTTCCATTTCTGAGAGATTTCTTAACTTAGCCTTAGAACCAGTGAGGTCACGAAGTTGTGAATCCAGCAGGAAAAACACTCCAGTCATGTGTGCTTTGGCTGTTCTCACTGATAGAACTAGACAAGTGGTAGAGTTTGGTTTCTCATGTGTCTGATTAAATTTGTTGTGTAAACTTGGACAGGCCACTTCATTGCTGTAGGAAATGGGTAGACTGCACCAGATGGTCTTTGATATTCCTTCTAGATTTAAATGCTGCAATTCCAGTGCCATGGCTCTGGATTATTCTGATCGTGAAGCCTGGAAGCAGATGCTAACTAGACAAGAAGAAAGGGATGTTTTATGGCCTGGGCATTCATATCTCTAATTCTGGCAAGGCTGAGGTCTGACACTAAGGAAAACAATTTAAAAAGTCAAACTGGGCAGTATTGCTGATAATTAAGTTAGTTGGCTCAAAGGCTGGGGGAAAACAGCTTGTGATTATCGTTTAAATTATACAAGCCAGGCTTTTCTCCCTTAGAATCTTTGATTGATATTTCCCCTCAACTCCTTTGAAGAGAGCTTTCATTACATTAATACTGTCTTTGAACCCAAGAAGAAAGCATATAGATATCTATGCATAGCTACCAAATGAAAGTAGTGAAAGTAATGGAGAAATGTTACAGTATGTTTTGCTCACTTTTAGCTTTTAATTCTATAAATTTCATGGTAACTACACTTAAAGACTTTTTTGCATCTAATACTGATACAGAATAATGTGTCAAATTCTTTCATCTGCCAAACCAGTATAGTTTTTTTTGAATGAAGCAGGGAGTGGGGAGGAGAAAGCACGTTAAACATAGCAAGACCCCGGGATGTTTTTAAAGCACACAGTTCATTGAAGCCAGAGTCTCCCGTTTACCGGTACTGGGACTGCAGTGGAACTGTGTCACACGGTTTGTGGAATGCATGTTTCATCTTTTTTAAATTTATGTTTAGTACATGAATGTACATGAATGCCCTCTTTTTTTTTCCCTTGCAAAACAGTCATATTCTTAGGGTACTAGTACTTTTAATTATATTTATTTTTCATTGTATCTTTTATTCAGTCATTTAGTGAAATCATGGATTTGGTGCTCATGGTACTTTCAAATCTCAAAGGAAGTTAATATTTTTTGCCTCAGTTGTCAGTGGCAGTGGGCTGTAAGCAGGTCAAGAATCAACTCAATGTCATGTAGTCAGCATTCAAGAATAGTGCATTATAAGAATAGAAAGTGCATGTGCCTCTAATTAACACAGAAAATGTAGCTTGGAAGCTACCAAGAAAGATAGAAAAAAATTAGATGGAGTATGGATTCAGAGGAAAATCCAGGCAAGTTTTCCCATTCAAAGTTGCCCATTTGATCTTCTGGAAACTATGAAAAAATAGGTAAATAAAATACCAAATTACAAGTACTTCAGGCATTTAAAAGTCATTGACATCTTGTGTGACTGTTAATTTTCCTACTCCTTCACATTCTTTCCAGTGAAAGAGAGAACATTATATCTTATGTTGTTCTAGTGAGTGTTGTGAGTTAATATTTATTTAAAGCTATTTAAAATGGTCTCTGAAAGATAACAGTGATAATCCTGTTATTAAAGGAAAGAAAAAATTACATTTATGAATTTGGAAACCTTTAATCATCTTTCATAATCATAATCTTGGAAAAATTGAAGAACATAAGACCTGTCATTTTACACGTGAAATACTTAGTTCTTTGTGTTTTCTTCTCTCTGAAAACCATTGACCATATTTAATTTTTTAAAACACAAAAGTGCTTCATGTTCTAGTCAGAACTGATTTCCTGTCTTAGAGGAAGGCAGGTCAAAACAGGCAGATGTTTAATAATATTTGTTTACCTTTATTATATCTGTAATACACCTAAGAATTTAAAGAAGCTAATATATACTTGGTCAAGTAATTAATGAAAAGGTAGAAATTTGAATTGATTTTATAGTCTTTTCTCAAGTAATTATTGCACAAGCAGGAATGAACAATGAATAAAATATTATACCCAGAGTTTTATAAATATATGGTTTTTGAGCAGTAGAGTCAATTAGTCAACTATCAACAATTTGTCCATGTCCTTAAAAGCATAGGTGAGATTAGATCACAGGATTTCTATGATTTAACTCTTAGAAATCACAGGATTGAAGTTTCAGAGTTGAAAATTTTACTGAAAAAAATCTGTTGTTCAGAGTATTGATTAAGGAATGTGAAAATGGGGGAAGGAGAGGTTATAATTAAATAGAAATAGAATCCAAACTGCAAACATAGAGCTCAGTTGAAAATAGAAATAGAAGTAGCAGAAACTACTCCAGAATTCCTCAATTTGAAAATAAGAAATAAACTCACTCTTTTCTTCTTTATTGCAGGGAAAGCGCACACACACACACACACACACACACACACAAAATCAGTTAAGGCCACAGCCTCAGAGCCAGAAGGTGTGCCTCACTTTAAAACAAAGAAATTTGATCTTGGTTCATACTTGTCAGAAAGTTGGAGAAGATAGGCAAGAACATTTCTAACATGGAACAAAGAAAGTGTTTTAAGAGATTAATCCGTGGAATCTATTTGTCATAGGAAAATTCGTGTGATTACAACTGAATAAGCTAAATGGTAAAATGCTATCCTACCACCTAGATACTTTACAAACAGTATTATAGTATGTGCTGTGTTCTGTATCCTAATCAGCCTTTGCTGATAGAGCCAGTGACCTAAAAAGAGTTAGCACTGCCAAACAGGAGAGAAACTTGGAGAATAATTCAGCACCAAAGGAAAGACTGACAGCTTGTTTTTCTAATGTGGTATCAGGAATTGGTCCCAGGGTCTCTGCACTTTTAAAGTTTTATTTTGAGACAGGGTCTCCCTAAGGTGCTACATTTCCTAGGCCGAACTTAAACTTGCCATCCTTCTGCCTCAACCACCTAGAAGGGAACTGGGATGACAGGCTCATGTCAACATGCCTGCCTTTGAAAGAGACTTGTTAATGATGCAAGGATGAATGTCTACATGGGTAACAAACCAAAGACCTGATTCTGAACGCACATGGGAAACATACAGTCTTTGAGAACTTGGTTATGTTGAGGTGAAATGGCTGCTTGACTTCACTGAGGTGTTTATTCTACTTACCTAACTACCCGCAACAGTTCTCAAAGTTTTGAATATGTCATGTTTCTGAGAATCGGGGCTTACCTACCTGAAGATACACCAGTTTCCTTTTTTGATTGAAATATACCAATTTAAACTACCCTGTTAAATGAATATTCAATAGCCTCCGTACATAATTTAGAATAAGTAAGTTATTTGACTTCCCCACAGAGATGTTCTGCTGGTAAGCAGAAAAAAAAGTTTGGTGATTTGATTCGTTTTGCATGGCATCGATTACTTTGAGCATTCTATCTGATAATAGAGAATGCTGATTTTGAAAAACAACTAAGCAAAACATTAACCTAAACATTTTTTCTCGTTAGATGTATACTTCAAAAGATTTTCTTATGCAAAAATTTTGTTCAACTGTTCTTATTAAATTTTGAATTTTGCAATAATATTTGGTGGAAATATGTGTTTTCTTGTAAATGTAGCCTTATATAATATACTTGGTTTTACCTCATGGCACACAAAGCCTAAAATATTCACTCTTTTGCCCTTTGTAGAAAGAGAGAACTGACCTCTGATATAAAGTGCATTTTCTCATTTTTTTTTTAATTCACTGATATGTCCATTAAGCAATTTGTTTCTGACCTACTCCCATATGCCAGATGTTATTCTAGCCATTGGGAACACTACAAGGAACTAGACTTTTTAAAAAGTTCTGCCCTCCTAGAACTTATATATAAATTATCTACATTATCTCCTAACAACTGCCCCTTAGGGAAGGTTCCACTCTTCACATGGCGTATACAAACAATGTGAACTTCAGAGAATTTGGGTAATTTGCCTGGGTGTTTTGTAATTAAAATAAATGTTTTATCTCCTCTTTCATTTCCTCCAGCCTAGTCATTGTTGGTTACGCCAGATGGTAACACAGTTGTCAGTCAGCTTGACTAATCTTCTGGACAAGTTTTCAAATATTTCTGAAGGTTTAAGTAATTACTCTATCATAGACAAACTTGGGAAGATAGTTGATGACCTTGTGGAGTGCATGGAAACCTCATTTAAGGTAACTTTGTGTTCATTGGGATTGTTTTTTGTTACCCTTCTTTAAAACCTTCATTTTGTGTTATTTTGAACTTGTAAACTTTGACTTTTAAAACATTTTAAGATGAGTACAGAAAACAAGTGTTTGTAGTTACACTGCAACACTGAAATGTATGTTTACACTTAAATATTGTCACCTAATTTAAAAATAAAATTTCACACTGCAATGCGAAAACAGTTTAGCTTTTATATTTATTTCATGTATGAATGAAGTCTCTACAATCTTCCTATTCAGTTACAAGTTTATTTAATAACCTGATCACTTCATTTTACCATTTCAGTTGTTTTACTTTAGTACACAAGTTGTCACAAAGGAAATAACATATACATTGGGGCTTTCAAGATGAGTTAGGTGTTCAGTGATAGGGAGGTTGGAAAGAGCATTGCAAATGATGGAGAATGTACGTTTAGTAATCTTAGCATTTTGGTTAGAATCCAAGAAATTGCAGAGGGTATTTCTCAGTAGCTTTGGAGATTGAGTTAATGTGCATAAAGCATATAGAATAGTGCATGTTATATACATATAGGTGTTTATTATTATCTGTTTTTCTGTATAAACATTTATTAATGTGTCCCTAAAATGATTTTCTTTTTGAATTTTGTATAAATTAACCCTACTATTCTTTTTTCATTAAGTTTATTGGTACATTTTAGGTATATAGTATAGTTACTTTCATCATTGGGATCTTGGACCTTTACATGACATATGGTGGTTCTTATTTTTTCTCCCTTCCCCCGCCCTTCCTTCACCCCCTCCACCCCTCCCTATTTACAAAGACTTTGTTTCCCTTCTTTCCTTTTCTCATATTTTTTCCTTTCCCTTCTTTCCTTTCCCCTACCCTTCCCACTCCCCCTACTCCGTCAGACCTTTTCTTCCTATTTCACATATCAATTAACCCTACTATTTTTATTCTTTTCTGACTTGCTTCATTCACTCAGCATTCAGTTTATAAGATGTATCAACTTTGCTGCATATAATGTGGTTAAAATTTACTGCTTATAGAGTATCCACTGATTCTGTATTCCAGTACTTATTAAGCCCCGCTCTTGTTGATGATCTAAAGATTATAATGATGCTGAGAACTCTCTATGTCTTATGGTGCATATGCTCCAAAAGTTCCACTAGAAAATATACCTAGGAGAGGAATTTCTGGATGACAGCATGGACACATGTTCGACTTTATTAGATAAAGTCAAAAGTACCAACCACAGTATATAAGGATTTCCCACCCTACATCTGTGTCAATGTTTAGTATCATCAGATGTTTTAATTTGGGAATGTTGAAGCATATGTTATGGAGGGGTCTTAAATCAACAGTAATTTTTTTCCAGTACAGAGAATTGAATGCCAGTCCTCACATGCTAGGCAGGTGCTCTACCACTGAGTTACATCCCCAGCATCCATCCTTCCTTCCTTCCTCCCTCCCTTCCTTCCTTCCTCCCTCCCTCCCTCCCTCCCTCCCTCCTTCCCTCCTTCTTTCTCTCTTTCTTTCTTTCTCTCTCTCTTTCTTTCTTTCTTTCTTTCTTTCTTTCTTTC
>NW_004624837.1:7448181-7472516 GCF_000247695.1 Heterocephalus glaber | reverse complement strand
TTTTGGTACCGGGGATCGAACTTGGGTCCTTGCGCTTGCGCAGCAGGCAGCAAAACCACTGATGAAGGAGACTTTCTTAGAGATTTATGATGTTTCTTTGCAGAGTGTTCTTCTTGTAAATTACCTAGCTCTACAACCCTAACCTGTAAACAACCTTGAACTTTCACCTCTGATTTCATGTCTCAGTGAGACCATTGAGCCTTGCTGGCTTTTAAGTTTCCACACCTCAATAAGAAAGTATCTCCCAGGCTGGAGAGCCAAAAGCCAAAAAGCCAGGAGAACCATGCGTCTTACTTTGTATGGTTTCCTCCTGTCCGGCATTACACTTTTGTATTGGTTGTGGGCTAATTTCTAAAAAAAAAAAAAAATGTCCTGACTTGAATAATTTGTCCAGAATTATAATTATTTAAGTTTGGAAAGCTAGTCTGCTACCATCATGGCTGGAATTTGGCAAAAGTTTCTCTTATTGTCTTTAAAAGAATCTGAATGTAAACAAAACAAAACCCTATTTCATTCTAAGCCTCTGATTCTGAGGGTACTTTTTAAATTCCAAGATGAATGAACAGCTTTCCTTTTTTCTGTTTATTTTGCTTTCTTTCTTCTTCAGTTTGTGAAAAATAGAGGTCTTGCATTGACACCAACATTTAGTTGGGTCTAATGTCAGTCATAAATATCACTTACATGTTGATGCATGGAGCATGCGCTTGTGGTACTTACATTCTAAAAGGTCTGTAAATAAAATACTTGTAGTATGGCATAAAATAAGCATACTAATAGAATTTTATAAATATTTTTACTTATAGCAGAAAGGAGGTAAGATTGTTTTATGGGAAAAGAGTCAGAGAAATTTGAAGAAATAATGAGAATTTTCAGGGATAAAACTTAAAAGCCCAGTGCTAGTTAGAAGACCAGGGCCTATGAACCATGTGAATATGAAAGGAAGAATCAAGGAATAACACACAAGCCTACTATTTACCCCCAAAAGACTTATATTTACAAAGTACTAGTAACGTCCCTTATGCCAAGAGCAGTGTTGATTAGAAGATGTTTGAGATCCTTACAGACAATACTTCAATGATACAGAAAGAAATCTTCACTTTGGCATTGCCATACACATCTCCTGGAAATACAATTTTAAATCAGATTGCCTGAACTCATACCCCAGCTAGAGTTCTAAGCTTACTGTGAGCCCTTAGGCAAGTCACTTAAGCTTTCTGGTCCCTTAGGAGGAACTGGAAGGTGCTAACACCTCTTTCAGGAGGTTCCTGTGAGTTTTGAGTGAGACTTGGAGCCATGCCTGATGTCTAGTGAGAGTTCACTGTTAAGTATGAGAACCATTAGGTGCAACAGTTGTGCGTCAGGGATTGTGGGGAGTGGGTTGAAATCAAGAAGGAGGACTCATTCGCCTCTTTCTTAAGCACCAAGAGATCCATGTTCACTGGTGTGGAGCTCTTTAGTGGATTTCCTCTAAATAATTCAGCAAGATTGTAGCACGTTTTTTGTGTTCTCTTTTTCTAGATGTCAATTATTACTAGTCAAACCAAGCAAGTGAGTTTCTAAGAAGTTTTGACAATGGACAGGTTTAGTAATAAGGAGTCACAGTACAATAATAACTCAGGAATTCAGGATTACTCAGCATCCTATGTATATGCTCCTCACAGCTCTCTGTAGCAGTCTTTGGGTAAAAGCAAAACTTGGGCCTTTGTTCCCCAAACCCTTCATATGGGCTTTGAGGCATACAGTTCAAATCTCACTGATTGCAGGTAGATAGCTGCAGAGACAAATACAGTATGGGAAGTCCTACCCTGGACGTGTAACCAGCCTTTGCTGATCAAGTTGTTTTTCTTTCCTTGCAAAAGGAACCTAGTATTCCTGAGAACTGAAAGCTTGACTTTTAAGCCCAATGCATAATGAGTGAAATAATAAAAGTAAGGAAATTTTGACCCATACCAGATGTGACCCTCAGCAGCTGGGGGTCCTTTCTTCCCCATCTTTAAGCTGCTTTTCCCTCCCTCTCTCCTGAAGGAGGATTACACTGCATCTTTGATTCCAGGAGTTGTGGTGGCCCACAGTCTTAAGGGTAGAACTGTCAAAATGGTGAAAATTAACAATCCTAGTAGATGGAGGGGGCCTCAGTAAGTTTCCATCAAGAAGAATACAGGAGCAGGGCATGGCACATACTTGTAATCCCCGCAGTCGGGAGGCTGAGGCAGGAGAAGAATGGTGAGTTTTAGGCCAGCTAGTGAATTCAGGACCAGCTTGAACTGCGTAATGAGACCCTGACTCGAAAAACAAAAGAAGAAGGAGAAGGAGAAGGAGAAGAAGAAGAGGAAGAAGAGGAGGAGGAGGATAATGAACATAGCTGAATTATTTATAGATAATTATATTAAATATTCTAATATGGTATGATTTCTTGGATGTCTAAATCTTTCTTACTTTTTTACAGAAGCATTTAAATGGTAGTAAAATCCCAGACTATTCCACATAATCTTACATAATCCTTAAAATAGCTATAAAATTGTAATAATAGTACTACTTCAATTATACCAAATCTCATTTTATAACTCATTTATTTCGGTGAGAAAACTCATATTGAACTCCAGTTTGAGTAGCCTACAACACATCTCTCCTGGGGCTATGGGATGTGGTGTGGGCCAGCACTGTTAGTGTCACTTTAAGGAAGCAAATCATGATTATGTAAATTGATGACCCACTTCCCACAGCTCCATAACCAACTCCATGCACTTCATGCTACATACCTGTTCCCGACAGTTCCCCTCGCAGCGTACCCACATGAGAATGAGCACACAGGAAAATAGCTTGTCATTAGAGTCTCTTTGGAAACATAGACTTCATAGAATTAGGAAATTTCCTGTTTCCTGTTCACAAGTCTTATTCTCACTACAGTAGACAAAATCTGTCTTGTGGCTTAGATTACATTTGGAAGTTTATTTTCCTCTTGTAAATGTTGATGTACGTAGTTAATTTGTTCTTTAATATTATGTACTTTAGGTACCCTGGATGTTAAATAAATAAAAGAAGGCTAAGCTTGTAACCCAAATACTACTGCAAAGTTAGCCAAAAGCGGACACTCTACTCTGAGTTAGTTTACAGTTTTAAACTCATATACTGTACTTGTTGGAAATTTATGACTTCTGAATGCATCGTATCTTCAAAAGAAAACTACAGATTTAACTCTTACAAATACATGTCAGTGTTTACAAACAAACAGGTTGCTCTTCATAAGGGGACAAAACCAGAAATGTGTCAAAATAAGTTTCATATTCAGAGGAAGAGATTCTTCTGGGAAAGCTGGCATAGTTCGTGTATCATTCTGCTTTTGGTCAAAGAGTAAGGCACGATCCAGGAAGGTGTCCCAGGCCAATCTCATCTCTCTTCTTTGTGACCAAGTTACTTATTTAGTATGGGTAGCACTGGTGCCTTCAGGCATCTTGGGTGTTAAATAGTTTCAAGCTTTCCAGTGTAAACAGTACAAAATCCAATCCATGGTCCATAGCACAGTACTCGGCACTGCCTCACATCCAGAAAATGTGTATTGAAGATAAAAATGAGCAAAGAGTCATTATTCTAAGCATGAACTAGGAGCATGTACCATAACTACAGTGCATATTTAATGAGTTGATATTTGCAGCAGGCCAAATATAGCTGCCTGTGTACAGATTCTGGTCCAGCTTGTAAAATATGATCCTAATATTTGGGGGCAAGATGTCAAGCATGGGAAGGGAAAAGGTGTTAGAAGATAAAGACACAGAAGATAGAGTTGCTTGAGAGACAGAATCATCCCCTGCCCCTGGGATATGCCAAGTCTGTGTTTTATATGCATGAACATATAAGCCAGAGCTCTGTCTGGAGTTTCTTTCCTTTTTTAAACACATTCATCTTTTGGAGTTTATATGAATTTATATTGCCTTGCAAAAACAATACTCAGCAGAAAAATCAGCCTTTCCCATACTTTAAACAGATATGTTATGAAAACAGGTGGGAACAACCGCAGGACAAAGGGAAACCCTCTGGGATAGACCTACTGCGTTCACTACCGTGCTCTTTACCTTACAGGCAAGGCTGTAGATTCCATCGGTGACCCCAACCTGCAGTGGGCAGCCATGGCTTTGCCCGCCTTCTTTTCTCTTGTAATTGGCTTTGCTTTTGGAGCCTTATACTGGAAGGTAAGTATGGCTACTCTTTTTTTTTCCCCTTCCTGATAAACCTTACATATTTATTCCAAAAAAAAAAAGGATCCTACTGACAAAACACTGAGCCCTCCTTTAACTGATAGTCTAAGTTTTTTTTTTAAATTTTAGATAATTTCCCGCTGTCCTTCAGTATGCTTTGAAGATAATAATCCTTGTGGCTCAGAATGCGCACTTCAGCAATGAGACCAGGTTTTTCTGCTAAATATAAAAGGGAAGATAATATGCTGAAAATCATCTGATGTGCTTAAAAGTCAAATAGATATGCTATTTGGGTTACTGCTATTTTGAATTTCTGCTCTTTTGTTCTCTTCATATTGAAGTTTGTCTAAAATTTTAAAATGTGGTAAATCATCCTGGCTCAGTTTTTAGAAATGACTTTTGAATTTGATTGCTATTTAAATAAGACAGTTTCTTTTTTACACTTTTAACCCCAATGTCCTAAAAATGTTGAGTTGATAATACATACAATTTTTATAATTCTTACTGCAAAAATATTTCACATACTGGGTAAAATGTTATTGGAGTTACTGACATGAAAGATAAAAAGTGAGGGCTCATACTTTATAACATTATAGGAATCATTCATTGATATTTTTACGATACATGTCATCATTCTTTTCCCAGAAGAAACAACCAAATCTTTCAAGAGCAGGTGAAAATATACAGATTAATGAAGAAGATAATGAGATAAGGTATTTTGCTTTGCTAACTATGAGGATAAGCAAGCATGACATTGTTATTTCTCTTACTGAGCATGTACATTTTCATGATGTTAAGAAGTTAAGTTTCATGAGGTAGCTCCCAACCAGTGTGTCCCCAATTTTTTCCATGTTTCTGATGTTTCACGGTCTCTTCAATATTACTTTTTTTTTTCCCTGTAGTACTGGGAATTGAACCCAGGGCTTTTGCCCTGAGCTACATACCCATACCTTTTAAAATTTTGTTTTAATTATTTTGAGGTAAGGTATCTGAAATATCCAGGGTGGGCTGGAATTTGTGATACCCTTGCCTCAGCCTGCCATAGTACCAGGATTACAGGTGTGCATCACCACAACTGGTGCTACATTTTCATTTACCTGTAGGATACCTTCACATATTTGTCTCCAAGGGCACATTTGCCTCTGCTTAGAATTTTCAACATGTTTACTTCTCTCATATCATGCCTGTGTGTATTATTTGTTATACATAAATATTAAATGCATATAAGCATTTTTGGTTATATGAGAGAGAGAGAGAGAAAGAGAAAGGTTTTTAACTACTTGTGTTGAGACAGAAAATTATCCTTCTTTATAGTGATGCTTATGAAGGTAAAGCTTTCAGCCCAATTTTGCAATCTTTTGCTACTGCATTTCACAGGAAAAAAAAATCCTTTTACAATGCCTAAATCATAGTGTACTTCAGAATCTCTGTCCAAAAGCAAGTACTGTAAACATTTTTCGTGTTGTTTTTCAGTATGTTGCAAGAAAAAGAGAGAGAGTTTCAAGAAGTGTAATTGTGGCTCATATCAACACTGTTACCTTCGTGCATTGGTAAGATTTTAGAATTCAAACTGACATATTTAGCAAGAACCATATAAGATCTTAGAAGCCAGAATTTAGAAACAAACTTCATTATTCTGTCCTCTATCAACCAGATGCCAGTATGTTAAACAAAGTAGTTACATAACTGAATTGTGCGTATCTCACTCATTGTACATTCTCAGATTTTGAAAGGTGAACAGTATTAGCTCTGATAAGCAAATTCATCTTGTGTGGGAGTTATAGGAACAATTAACAATTGACTATTATTTCTGAGGGAAGAAGATAAATTAGACAAGGAAAATAGAGCATATTAGGACTAACATACAATATTAGCAATAAAAAAGAAATAAAACCAATTCTACTCAGGTGTGACCACTGTAACATGACAATATCCACTTGTTAGATACTGAAAAAGAAAAAAAAACCCCACAAATGTTTCCCTGCCACTTTAAGGTGAAGGAGAAAAGGTCAAAATATCTTTTAATCAAAAGAGTAAAACAGTCAAGGCAAAGTGCCACCTGCCACATGACTAGTAATAGGTAAGGCTTATCACAGTCCAGAAACCAACATGCATGCACTGAATTAAATCAGTGATAGATGCCTGCTGTGATTGTGGGGCTTGGAGAGGGACTTTTCCAGCAGGGAGAGTAGGACATGGCCAGAAGTGACCAATGTTCATTGTCTTCTTTCCTCTCTCCTTTCCCTGATCCCAAGCTGCAGACACGGTTGAAGGAGCACCCAGCATTGCATTAGCTTGATCCACTACTGATTTCTGCTCTCCCTCGCTTTCACTAATTTTGTTATTGCTTCCTGACTCCTGTGTACATTTTACCACAGTGTGTGAACCTCCAGTTCTTCCTTGCACTCCCTCATATCAGAAGACTACTTACTGGTGTGGTGTGATGCGGTGAGCTCATCTTTCCTTGCAGGTCACTGTCCTTCCCAATTCCACTCTGTCCCAGATTCAGAAATTTATCTCCAGATTGAATCTTCCCCAGAGAAACTGGGTCACAATCTTTGGCTTCCTCTAGGAACTAACTTTTATCATTAAAAAGATCACTTTCAACAACCTGATATAGCAGGACATAGTAATTACATAGCACATGTCCAACACTTTAATGCTGTTACTCCACATATTCCCTTATTTTTACGGTTAGTCACACACTTGATCATTCCAAAGGATGAATAGCACTCTCTCTTAACTGTTCGCATCATACCTTTTTTTCTAAGCTCAGTTTTTCTGTTCTTCACTCAACACTTTTTATTTTCCAGAGCAATAGTCCCAGGGCTTAAGTATTTTTCCTAGAAACCTTTTTCTCTGCCCATTTAACTCCAATACATACCCCACTGTTTCTTTAACTGCTGTTTTAGTTCCTTTCTACTAGACACCGCAAACCACACACTCAATAGTTAATTCTTAAAGGTCAAGCAGTGTCCTGTGTTGTTTGATTTTTGAATTGTATTGCTGGGACCCTGTTTTGCCACACAGATCTTCAGTCATGTGGTTTTAATTGTGGTGTTTATTCTGAGGCATTCAGAGAGTGGATTATGATGGGAAAACCTAGGCCATTTGTTCAAGAGGAGAAAAGATAGGATTTTTAAGCAACCACAATCAAGCAACTTCTGCATATTTCTGGTAGTCAGATAACATGCAAGGGCAGGAGCTGGATGTCTTGGGGTCACTCAGGGTCCCAAGCATCTTACTTGGTGCTTGTGCGTTGCAGTCCACTTGGTGAATGTCTGTTGAATATGAGACCAAGTAAATGAATGAGACCTTACTGAAAGCTGAACTGAGCAGTAGGGAGATGGTTCTTCTGAAGGTGGGATTGTCTTTGTCTTGTGTCTGTGTGTGTATGTGTGATTAATTTGCTGGTTCTAGACAGTGCTATGACAAGCTGCACACAGCGAAGGGAATTATGGGAAATCTAGCATTTATGTAATTTTCTTAAAAGTATGAAATATTACTCATGTACACAATGAATCAAATGAGACAGGCAGGTAGAAGGAGCCCAGAATTGTTCTGAAAGAGACTCATCGCATTTATTGAGTCAGTGTTAAATGGGTGGTGGAATGAATGAAGTCAGTGACTAATTCCCTGTCATTGAGTACCTCATTCCTTATCGCTGCGAATCCCTCTGAAGGCTCAGTTCAGATACCACCACCTGCAGAACTCTCTGATTACATTTCAAATGACTGCTGGTAACACATCCCTTATTTACATAGACATTTTGTATCTTTTTTTGAAATCATAAACTGTTGTTTCTGTATTTAATTCTGGAACCCCACCAAACTATATTCTTATTCTTTGCACATATATGTGATGAATAAATATTTGTTGAATAAATGCATGAGATAGGAATATCTTTGAGAATTTAGTAATCTGAGAATAAAAATTTTTGGAGATTAAAGAACACAAGTCAACTTGAATATATGTATAAGTAAATAAAAATTCAAAACTTTTAATGGGCTAGGGATTTAGCTCAGTGGCACTGTGCCTGCCTCACAAGCAGAAGGTCCTGAGTTTCATCCCTGGTACCGGAAAAAAAAAAAAGAAGAAAAGTATTTTAATGTAACCGTAGTCTTAGTTAAGGAGAAAGGAGAAAAGAAGCAAATAACTCAGGTTTATGGCAAGGATTTCTCCCTGAAAATGGAAGTTTTACCAACTAAACCAAAATAATTCCTGATAAATATTGAAACACTAGAATAGAAAACTTAGGAAGTTGATAATTCCCCAAAGGAAATAACCTGTAATTTGAACACAAAACACAAGGAGGGTCTAAATTTTAAATACAAGGAAATGACATGGATAAATTAAATAATGAACTAGAAATGAGAGATTTTGGCTTCTAAGAAAAATATACTCAACTTGTGTTATTTGATATCACACATGAAAAAAATTTATATGAAAATTTAAAGATCTACTTTGTTACCTAGCTGATACCAGCTGTCCATGTCTGGCAACCTTCATGTTTTAGGCTGTATGTAGCACAACTTAAAAGAAAGAAATAAAATAGAGATAAGTTACATTAGAAACTTCAGGGCCGGGGGTTTACCTCAGTGGTTTCGCCGCCTGCTGCGCAAGCGCAAAGACCCGAGTTCGATCTCCAGTACCAAAAAAAGAAACTTCATTTATGTTAGTATAATATGGGGAAATTGTGCTCTTTATTCTTCCTACAGATGTGATTCCACCAAACTCTTGCACATGCATTGGTGGATGGAACCTAGTTGTACCTTCAAGTTACTTATAGCCTCCAAAAGGAAATGAGACTAATCTTATTAAATGGTGAGCTGTAAGTCTGTAAAGTTCAAAATGCAAAAAAGGAAACGTTACAGAAAAAATGTAGTAAGAGATCAAAGTTGGTGCAACTGCACATGGTTGTATAAGATGTGAACTGAGCACAACTCAAGATATTGGGCTGGGAAGGTATCCCTGATAATTGTACCATTCACACCCACATGAAATTGCCTTATTTAAAGGAATAGAGAGACTGCTAGCCACAGGAGAAGGGAATTATTTTGTACGTATTGGAGGTAGCACTTATAATGAGCTAGACCTTGCATTATTGATAACATTTTATTAGAAATGGCAAAGGATTAACTTAGATACTGCAGACAACATAAACCAAGTCATGAAGGCCCCAAACTATAAATTGTGTTCAAAAGTTGGTTTGTGTCATTGGATTCCATTGGAAATCACACAGAAAGGGTGAAAATACTGAGCACAAAGAGTGGGCTTTAGCTTGAAAGAGCTTTGAATTCTAAGAACAAAGCTTGCATCCCATTAGGCAGCATAAGGAACTGTTTCTGGCTTAAGAAGAAATGGATGATACCATCAAAACAGAGGTTCGGGAAAAGTAAGCAGGTGTTAGTGTGGTCAGAAGGATGAGGAGGCTGCCCGGGGGGCCTGTCTTCCAATCAGATGTGAGAAAGTGGCCACAGGAAGTAGGATCAGAGCCATGGAGATGGGAGATTATGGACCATTTTGGAGACATTGCCATTACTGATGGGATGTGAAGCTTGACAGGACTCATAGATATTTTAGCGCTTATGGGACTTAGCAGATGGAAATGCTATTTAAAGAAAATAGGAAGTAAAGAGGAGTTGTTGATAAATATTGGTGGAACTGACTAATGGCCAAGTATGTTAGACTGGAACTACAGAAGACAGTTGGGGCTGGAAACTATAGATTTGGAATTTGGGAATTAAATACAAAGATTCTTAATCAAGACCCAGCAAGAGAGATTGCTTGGTCATAGAAATGGCCCAGTCTGGTTGACAGTAAAGAGCATTTATTTGTATCATGTACTCTTAGTAGTTTCTTGACTAATTCATCATGATAAATGTAGAAAGTAATTCTCATGACTGTTAGGCATGTGAGGAGACTGATAAAAGAAACACAAGCTAGAACTTTCCTGTAAATTCTAAGCTGTGATCAGTAGAAAGTGGATTTTAGAATTGGAACAGGGAAAAGCTCAAATCAAGCTTGGACATGGAGCGTACAGGGCTTGGGAATGGTAGGTTAACCAATTTAACTGGTTATAGGATCCTGGATGAATCAGTTAACGTCTTCTGGCCCATGAGTTTTTGTACACAGTCATGTACCATGTAACAGTGTTTTGGTCAAAGATATACCACACATGTGACATAGGGCAGTCATCCCGTAAGATCAGAATATATGTACCTCCTAGGTGCGCAACAGGTACACCATCTGGGTTTGTGTTAGTACACTCGGTGATGTTTGCCCAGAAACAATGAGCCTAATGACTCATTTCTCAGACTGTACCCCCATCATTAAGCAACTCATCCCTGTATACTGAGGCCATAATAATACTTGTCCTGCTTATTTCATGAAGCCGTTGTAAAAATTCAGGGTATCATTATAAAAATTGTAGTTTTGTTCTATGGGAAAAACAGTGGTGGCTCTTCAAGTTTATTTTGTTTGCTAAGTGACCCAGGGACAAAAATAAAAATAGATTTCCAATCTTGCTTCTCTACATTTAATTAAGTCTAGAATTTCAAATTATCCCTACCTTTAAAAAAATATCCCTTTGCATTTTGTGATTTTCTTTTGCTTCTTAGCCATGATTTATTTAAAAAAATATTTTCCATACATTTTGGATTTCTGAAGTTTTCTCTTAATGTCTTTTAATTTTTCTTTCTGGATTTAATTCTTCTTTTCTAAATAAAGGGTTCCTAGTTTCTAGGTAACTTGTCATCTATACAGATTTGAATGTATGACTTTTTAAAGAGCCTGGGAAAAATACTATAATTCTAATTATTCATACAATTAGACTGTATAAATATTCTACAAAATGATCTCTATTTTGAAACCAGTGATTTACAATTCTAGGATTGATAAACAAGGACAAATGTAAGGAAGGAGAGTGAGGAAGAAGTAAGAAGAATGCAAAATACACATTCATTTGGGGATTTTCTGGCAGATAAAGTGAAGCTATTGTCTATAACTAAAAAAAAACACATAAAGATGTACAAATGTTTTACTGGAAAGTTGAAAAATCTGATGAAAGCTGAGTGGTTTAACACCATCACTGAAGAACTAAAACAAAGTAAGGCTTTCTTGCTTTCCCAAGTACAATTTACCTCACTAAGATCAAGAGGAAACTCCCCAGGGCTCCTGTCAGAATGTGGTGCTAGGGTTTCGGACTTTTCTGTGAATGGAAATATCGAGTGAGATCTTTCCTCAGCAGGGAGTACCTAGCTAGACATCCGGGATATTAGAGCTGCTCATTGGCTGGAAGGCTGTTCCCTGTCGGTGGCCTCTGACAGCTTCTCTGCCTGGGACAGGGACTCCATCTGTGTTCACTTCTCTCCTCTCCATTCTCCAGGCACTACCTTGACCATCACACCTTCTCCCCTCCCTTCCTTATCTACCACCTTTTAAACCCTTGCTGGAGAAATTCAAGGTTAAACAGCTCGACAACCCTCTTACACAAACCGAGATAATTGGTTATGTTTGGAGGTATGAAAAGCCACAGAGTATTCATTCATCCATTCTTGGAAATATCACTGAGTACATGCTGGGCCTACATGGCAAGCACTGTTTCAAGAGTTGAGGGCCCTTATGGAGTTTACCTCCTACTAAGAGGACATGGACAACAGACAGTAAGATCATTTCAGATAAATGCAAGTGTTGCCAGGGATGATCAACTAGGAAAAAAATATACCCAGTTCTTTTAAGCCAAGTTCAAGACACAGTGTAAGTGTATTACTCAGTCTAGGGGCTTATACATGCATTCAGCTATTGAGAAAGAAAAGAGGCAGAAAGAAAACACACCGTAACTTCTTTTTCTATTCCTTCTCTAGGGTGGTAACAGTTCATGTTTGCTTCATAAATGAAGCAGCTTTAAACCAATTCCTATTCTGTCTGAAGCAACAGACCTCATCTTTATGTGTTCTTGCTACCCATGACTTCATATGGATGATTCAGAACTTGGAACAGAGTGTTTTACTGTGAAAGTGACACTGAATTAATCATCTATAAAGAAGAACTTGCATGGAGCAGCATTCTATTTTAAGGACTGGAGGGTCTTGTGGTCTCATTCAGAACTTGTGTGATGATGGGAGAGAAAGCACGTGTCCGTACCACTTTGCACGCACCATTTGCATGGCTCCAGAAATGTCTTAGTGCTGAACAACCACACAGCTCTTTACTCTTCAGTTACAATCTGCAGCCTGTAGTCATCCCAGTCTCTGCAAGTAGGTTTCAGCCTGGCTAGTGAGGGGAACAACTTTTTCTCAAAGGGATCTAGAAAACAATATGAAAAACAAAAACTCAGAACCATCAGCCACTGTGGAGTGTGGAAAGCAGTGGGAGCTTAGTGGTGGGAGCAGGTGTGTCAGTGTGGTAGTTGGGGATTACTGAGAGGAGTCTGACGTTGATCTCTTCCTGACATAGACCAGGCACACGTGAGAAATGGACATGGTTGGCTGATTCAGTCTATGCAGGGGAGTCAGTACTGAATTAGAACAGTGACACCTTGGGCTAGGGAAACCTCTCCAAAAGAGTCATCGCAGGAGGAAGCTGTGAACCCTGATTAGCAGAATGTGCCAAGGAGGACATTGACATCCCTGGCAAAGTCAGCCTTTTGCCATGGCTACTCTAGAGTGTATAAATTGTGTTTGCAAATTATATTATGACATGTTTATACTTTAAAACTATTACAGAGTTATGTAACCAGACGTGGGAGAAAATGCTGAATGTATGATGGTCCCATTTTCAATTTCTACCATGGGAGAGAGTAAAAATAAATTAGGATATTTAGTATCTAAGGTTAGAAAATCACACCCCCATGCTAATATGGGTGTTAAAAACTAGGTTACTTGGCTTTTACAATAATGGAAGGAATCAGGAAACTTTAGTTATTTATAGTATAATCACCATTATCTGTTTAAAGGAACAACTTATTTAAAATCAGGCACCCTATATTCATTAGAGTTTATGAATTAAAAATAAAAAGAGAGCTTTATGTAGTTATGCATGTCAGTTTGCTATTTAAAATATGTGACAGCATTTGTCATATTGAGAGTGAATTTGGCCAGAATTCCCAAGATGGACATTATACTTTTAAAATGAAATGTGTAGCACACAATTTTAATTCCCCTTGTCAATTTTTCAGTAGTCAAAAGAACATCTTAATAAAGTCAAATAGTGACTTTTCTGTAGTTTTATTTTGATGCAAATTCTTTTAACACATGAATAAATACCTAAAGGAATCCAAAGCCTCTCATTCAAACCTAATCTTTATAATAACATTATTGCCATGTACTATAACCATAAGATGACCATTTTTAATGTTGTTATACAAAAGGGCATGAAAAACTATATGCTAGCTTTTCTTTGATTTCAAATATCCAAGAATTTCTAGTATAGTTGGATTTTAGCTTATATCCAAAGCTAATCCAAATACAACTCTGGTTTGTGGCCTTTGCTCTTTTTCATACCAAAGAGCTCAGATGATTTCTATGGTCTCTTTCTTCTTTAAAGTGCTGTGCTTCCTCCAGCACAAGACATTTTTCTAAGAATCAGTACAAATCAACTGGGAAGCTGCATTAACTTGTCAGGCCCTCAGATATCCCATGGCACAACTGGTGAGTAATAAAATTGGGGATCAGTTTAATTGCTGAAAGGACCTATCTGTGTGTGTGGCATTGATTGTCTTGAGGCAAATAGGCATAGATTAACATGACTTATATGTGTAGGTGGTGTATAGATTGAGAAGACTGACAGTCTCAGGCTAGTGGTTTGGTTTCTTTATCCAGTGTTTTCAGTTTGTTTGGGTTTCTGGAAATGCTGTTTACTGAGCTTGAGAGTAGAAGAAATACACTTTTGTTCTCAAAGCTAGTAGTTTGGTTTAACACTCAAGAAAATGCTCTTAATTAATAAATTTAGGAGGTTATGAAACCTGTCATGGTAGGGGAGGAGAGATGTGTCCTGCCTATTAAATGTATCGGTTCACTGAGAGTTACATGGATTGGCAATTTTTAAAACAATAAAGTGCATGAATAATAGAAAAGTACTGAACATCATTTTGGATGCTAGCTGCTTGGACATTTAATTATATCATACTTGCTTTGGAATAAAAATATACATATGTCTTTGCTTATTTGATCTCATATGTGTTCTGAATGTCCTTTTTCATAAGTAATGGGAAACTCACAACTGAGATGATGAACCATGAAATAACCTTTTAAATTGGTGCCATGTATCCTATCGTTCTCTTTACAATGTTTCAAAATTGCCTTGCAATTAGAATGATCTCAAAAGTTTGTAGATTCTAAATTGTACTGAGAGCTTTGCACCTCTGTGGTCAAGACCAAATGTATAACAAAACTGGCTCAGTGGTAAACAGGGCCTGCCCAGTAATCCTGAGAATTCCCGGATAACGAATGATAATGTAAGGTGCTTACCACACAGCCACTTTTAATGAGTCAGGGGAAAATTGATTTTTTAACACAGTTTCAGTCTAACTCTTCCTCTTAAAAAGAGTTCACATATGTGAAAAATGAAAATATGAGAAATATGAGAAAGTATGTGTCCATAATGAAGTATTTGCTTTTAGTAAGAATAAAACACATTTTACTCAGAGAAATTTTGTAGTACATTTCAGCACAAATAATTCAACTGAAGTTATAAATGAACAGAAAAATCCATTCTGAAATCATGGCTATTTCCTAAAGTGTTTCTGCAGCTAGGTTTCGGTGTCAACATTTGATTCTAATATGGGGCACTTAGCCATTCCATATCTGTTCTTCAAGAAATAGACTCTTCAAAAAGACAGTTTGGCAGAGTGAGAATGGATGTTGGGAAAATTGTCAGAAGCTCTACTCTGCCATTAAGTAATGTGGCCGATCGCCTCTCCTCTTAGAGTCTCAGTTATTTATTTATGATAAATTTGGAGGTCACTTCTTGGGATGAGCCTTTTCTGCTACGTGACTGACATGCAGATTAAAATGCAGCACAGCAGAAAATGTCCCATACAAACTATCCAACTCTGTTCTCTATGAGTAAGCATTTTGACCACAAAAAATTTATGTTGTTTTTTGTTTCTAATGTAAATAGGGTCAATTAGTAAAAGTGAAATTCAGTTGCAAGTAGGGCAAATTAGATAACCATTTACACAAGAGGTGGGTTTTACTTTGCTTAAATAAACATTTTGGATCACCTCCGAAGAAAAAAAATTAGTAGTGTATTTTAGTGGGGGAAGATATACTTTAAGATGTGTGTGACATTTGGAAATGCACCAAATTAAACATTTGAATGTTCTCATTTTATTGAAAGCTAAGAACAGAAGCTATAAGCTACTCATACAGTTTTTGAATGCCAAAAGATATTTCACAACCAATTCATAAAAGGGTAATCCATAAAATAAATTTTAAAAGTGGAAAGTGGGACAAGAATTTTAAAGGAAGTCAGATTACTTTGAACTGATAGTATTTTAAATTTAGCTTTAAAATATAACCATTCAGGTTAAAATTCAACCACCCAATTTATGGTGTTGCTGCCTTTCACTAACTAGTCTTTTAAAATGACTTTGTAAATATAAAACAATAGTACTTTCATTTCATAGTTTTTAAAATAATCCATATTAAAATTTATATTTATGATCCTAAAATGTTTGCTAAGCATTGTAATGTATAACTCATCTCCAACTACATTCTTATAATGCTCTTAAAATATAATTAAGATGATAATTGTTTAAACAAAAAACCATGATATTGTCATTTACTTGAATTTTGAGATGCAAGACTCAATATAATTTTCCAAACGAAGTAGCCCTTTCTCCTGTATTCTAAGCATTAATGCGTGGTTAGTATGTCCACTTGCCACTGTTTTTTAAATCAATGGACTTGAAAAGTATTCAGACATTTAGATGGATGCACAGATATATCGCTCGTTCAGTCATAGATCAGAGTTTGCATATTGTAATGTAAATGTATGTCAACACTATTCTAAATAGTTTTATTATGACTGAAGTTTAATTAAATAAAAAAGGTTGTAAAATGTGATGTGTATGTGTATATACTGTATGTGTACTTTTTAAAATAGGTAAATGTCCTGACCCTTTTTATACAGGTTTGAATTTGAAATTACATTATATAAACATATACTTTATTGTTCTAAATAAAGAATTTTATGCACTCATAAACTTGCCCTCTCATTTGATCTTTTAAGGTCATCACACATGTTCACAACCTGCATGAGCATTTGTTAATTTAAATTTGTCAAGTTAAAATCAATTTTTTTCATGGAAAGTTTGCTTAGTCATCTATATTTTGGAGAAATGCAAATGCAAGGCTATAATGAATCATTTTTAATTCAGTGTTTATTGGCATTAAAATAGGGAAGATAAAGGTGAACTAACACACTGCCCTGAAGAGTTTTAATTAGAAAAATTAATTGGGAAAAATATATGAAAATCACTATAATATATATAAAGGCACTGAAGTAACTCCTACATACAAATCAGGTCTGGGTTATGTGCTTAGGGCATGCAAGAAGACACATATAGAATGAGGAGGCTCATGGAGAAGCTTGTGTTTGGACTAAGACTTATAAAGATGATACATTTTTGATAGAATGAGGATTACACATAGTCTGAGTAGCATTTTCCAAAACAAGAAGTTGTAATATTTCTCAACTTATTTCATCAGATCAAACATATGTGGTCTTAGCACATACTGAGGAAATAAATACACAGCAAGATATGTAAGAACAGACTTGGATGCCACAGTAAGAAATGCAGACACTATTCCTAGGATTCACAAGAATGCCTTGTTTCTGGGAAAAGAAATGGTGAGATTTATGGCTTATCTTGTTTAGGCAGCAAATAATTGTCTGACTTAGCCCCTGGTTTGTCTTTGATCTTTGAGACCACATCCCCCAGCCTTATGATATTTATGCATTCACCCAACATTTCTTTTCAGAGTTGCCTGGGGATTCTCCCTCTTCTCCTTCTCTATATACCAGACTTCCAGCAACATAAATATAAATGACACCCCGAGTTCGATCCCCGGTACCAAAATATACATACATATATATACACACACACACACACACACACATATATATGATGTAACATCCTCAGATGTGATCACATTCCTTCACTTTAGTCCTTTTTCAACCATTTTATCATGTTACATATAATAATATGGAGATGTCAGATGATATTTTTTTAAAACGTAAATCTCTTCTCATTGTTTTTGGAATAAAATTAAACTCAACGTGGATTTTTTCCCCTCTTTTTTTTAGATTGCTAATTGTTTTCTCCTTTAAACCATAAACAGCATGAAGACTGGGCCCCTGAATACTACCACTGTATTCCTCAAATTTTGTACAAATAATAATTCATGGAATTGAGCCAAAACAAACTTTGACTGAAGAACTATCATCTATTTTACTGCCTAATGTTATCTTTTAAAACTTTTTATTATGGACAATTTGAAATATATACAGTGGTAGAGAGGACAGTATGATGAACTATGTAACCACAACCCTGCTTGAATCTTACCTCTGAGTAATCTTATTTTATCTAAGCCCACTATCTATACCCCTATCTATTCTTTCATATTATTTTCAGCAAATGCCTAAAAACATTCGAATAAATACAATGTAAATGCTATGTAAAGAGTTAATACACTATATTGTGTAATGAATGAGAAAAACCCTGAACATGTTCAGCACAGATACATTTGTTTTCTAATACCTTGTGTCCACAGTTGGTTGAGTCCACTATTGCAGAATCACTGATAAAGAGAGGCTGTGATATCATGTGTGCCCTTTGGCATTCCAATCCACACTGTGCAAATCCAACATGCTCAGAACTTTTCCTTAATCATCTTCTCAAAATTAAAGTGAGGCACTCTTCCGAGGACATATTAGCTGTGTCCTTTCCTGATCTTTCTTTGTTAAGCCATACCCTTGCTCAAATCCAGTTATCCACCTATTCTTTATCTACACATAGAACACAATGCAACATCATGCCTATTAGTCCTTCTGTAAATTTCAAGGCATGCTCTTGCTGCTTAGCAGTTATACTGTGGTCCTTATTTACACTTTCGGTTTCTCATACCAGAGAAACAATGTGATATTTACATGTGTGTCTGATTCATTTCACTTAAGAGTATGGTTTTAAAGTGCCTTCATTTACCTAGAAATGTCTCAAGTTTATCCTTCTTTATGGCTGAGTAGTACTCTATTGTATTAAAAAACCCACATATTTATCCATTCGTCAGTTGATGAGCATTTGGGCTGTTTCCAAGATTTAGCTGTTACAAACTGTGCTGCTGTAGATATGCATGTGCATGTATGGTTGTGGTACATGCTTTTAATTCTCTTGGGAAGATATGGGCATCTCTTGCTCCAGTCTACACTCGCACCAACAGTGGAGAAGGGTTCCTTTTTCCCCGCAGGCCACCCAGCGTTGGTTGTTGGTTGATTTCTTGATAACAGCCATTCTTTCTGGAGTGAGATGGAATCTCAGCATTGTTCTAATTTACATCTCTCAAATGACCAGTGATGTTGAACATTTTATGTGGCAGGAGGCTATGCCATGGTGGAACTACGTCCTGTGGACATGACACCAGAAGTTAGTGGCTGATTGTGCAAACATGTGGAAGCTGATCTGTGCAAAACTCTCTCCATCATCAATCACCTGAAGTATGGAATGGTGGATTCAGAATCTGGTTTCATTGATCTCTCATTTTCCTCATCAGTGGGACACAATACCTGACACCTACAATTTAAGGGAAGAAAGGCTTATTTTGGCTCACATTTTAGAAGTTTCAGTCCTTACGTGGTCAGCCTACTCCAAGGCAGGATGGCATAGCAGAGAGGAATGGTGGAGAGCTAATTAGGGCATGGCAAAAAGGAAGCAGAGACAGGAAAGGGAGGAGCTGGGGAAGGCTAGGACCATGGACACTCAATTCTTTCTACCAGACCCCACCTCCTAACAACCCTCATAAACCAATCCCCTTCCAAACATCCTGCCTATGAGTGCATAAGGCTTGTGGGGGCCATCTAGATATAAACCAGTTAATGTTTGGCCAAAACAGAATGTTCGGACTGTCAGAAAAATAATAATACAGAATATAGCCATTCCTTGGTATTAGAGGGATGGTCCCAAAACTCCTTGCAGATAGCAAAATCCTTAGTTGCCCAAGTCCTTTACACAAAATGACATAATATTTGCATACAACTTATGCACATTCTCCTGTATACTTTAAGTCATCTTAGATTTACTTATACTACAATGTAAATGCTATGTTAATAGGTGTTATACTAGTATTAACCAGAGAAAAACTCTCCAGGTATTTAATACAGGGGGAGTGGAAGTGGCAGGGGGAGTGGGGGAAGAAGAAGGGAAAGGAAAAATATTAGAAAAGGAAAAAATGGAAACAAAGTCTTGTAAATAGAGAGGGGTGCAGAGGTTGAAGGGAGGACGTGGGGTGGGGAAAAAATAAGAACCAAGATATATTACGAATGGGTACAAATTCCCAATGATGAATGTGATCATATTGTATACCTAAAATGTGCCAATAAACTTAATGAATAAAAAAATTTCTGATCCAAAGCAGACTGAAGCCATGATGGAGGACATGTGGATATGGAGGACCGACTCTATACAATTATAAACAAATCACACACACACACACAAAAAAAAAACACATCACACAATTTTTTATGTTACTGGTAAGGAAACAATAAAATCTAACAAAATTGTTTTGTTTTTAGTGCCAGAAACTTTGTATGTGTGGTCACATTTTTGTGCTTCTCAGTTTGCTGGCTTGACAAATGCATACTGCTGCTTACCAACAAAAAGCATCACACAGATTTTTTAACTGAGTTATAAAAAAACAACCTTGTTCATGTATTCAATCACTCTCCCTCCTCTGAACCTCTGAAAACCACTTATTTTGTTAAATTGTCCTTACAGCTTTTACCTTTTCCAGAAGAAGTGATATAATTAAAATTCCGTGTAACTCTCTCAAAGCAGCTTCTCGTACTTAACAATATTCATTTAAAATTCATCTATCTTTCATACCTGAAGAGTTTATTTCTTCTTATCATTGAATAATACTCCAAAGTATGGCTCTATCATCACAATTTATCTATTCACCTAATCAAACAAGCTTCAGTGGTTCCAGTTTTTGATGATTATTAATAACACTTCTTTAAGCATCATTGCTCAAGTTTTTGTTCGGACCTAAGTTTCAAATCATTTAGATAAGCACCTAGAAGCGCAATTGCTGGGCGGTATGTTAGGATGATGTTTAGGTTTGTGAGAAATGCCAAACTGTCTTCCCAAGCGGCTGTACCATTTGGCATCCCCAGCAGCTGGGAACGAGGGTCCCTGCTGCTCCTCATCTTTGCCAGAAATAGTTATTGTCAGCTTTTTGGATTTTAGCCATTCTAATAGGTGGGTAATAGTATATAATTATTGTTTCACTTTGCAATTCCCTAATGACAAATGATGTTGAGCACTTTTTCATATGCTTATGCGCCATCTGTATAACTCCCTCAGTGAGGTTTCTGTTTAAATCTTTTGTCCATTTTGAAATTGGGTAGTTTGTTTTGTTATTGTTGAGTTTTAAGAGTTCTTTGTATATTTTGGATACAAGTGCATTGTTAGATATGTGTTTTGCCCATATTTTATCCCACTCTGTGGCTTGTCTTTTCATCCTCCTAATGATGTTTTTTCACAGAACAGCTGCAAGCATTAAAAAAAAAAATGTGTACACAGTATGAGTCTTAATCAATTCATTCCCTGGTCTCATTGGGGGAAAAGCAGCTTTGGCCATACCTGAGCTTGATTACTTCAGTTCTTTGCCAAGTGTTTTCTGGTTTCTCTTGATAGACTATCTCAAATACTTGCAAATTTGGGTTTTTAAAAAAATTTTGTGTAGCAAGATGCACTATATTGTCAAAGTCTTGCCATCTCTTCAAACCTTTGTCATTTTACAGACTTCTAAAATATATATTTTAAAGGCACAGAACAAAAATCTGAAACACATAAGTAACATAGTTGGCAAAATTAGTGTGCATTTAACTCTGATTTGACATTTTTTAAGTGTTTCATAAAAATGATTGAGAAATTACAAACTCCTGATTCAAATATATAAAAATGGATACAAATGACCCATTTTTGTCATCTTTGTATTTATTAAGAAACTGAGAGAATATGTAGATAAAAATAAGCAGATATGAAACAAAAGTCAATGAAGATGATTTAGGAAATAAAATTATTCGGCATTGAGAATAAAATTGTAACAAAAATATATCATATTAAAGCAGTAATGTGTCAACAGGAAAAACCTTTCCAATGGGAATTGTAAGTAAACATTTAAATTGATTTACAATCTAATTACTAAAAAATAGGGTCACTGGAGCACAATGGCGAAAAACTTCAATGTTTTGTTGTTTGACACAAAACAAGGTAATAAAAGTGTATGAAACCAAAAAGAGGGAGTAATTATTATGGAGATATGTTGAGTGGTCACATCCTTAGCCAGAGGTTAATGCAGTTTCCCTATCAGGATTACTAGAATGGAATCCTCTCCTTCTCCCCTTCTTCGTTAAATCCAATCAGAGTTTCACTTCTATTGCTCTTGACACTGCTTGTCAAAGTCACCATGAAATTAATACCAGTGGTCTATTCTGAGTCATTATCTGCTGTACATTCCCTAGTACAATTCTTGTTCTTATCTTACTTACTAGTTGTTTCCTTCCTTCCCCTTCTTCCTCTTCAAAAAATGTCCATATTGGAGGACTGCATGGGTCTCTCATCCACTTCTTGGTAATCTCATTCAGTCTACTGCTTTTGAATAATGCAGACATAGCAAGTATATCCAATTGGTTGATCCAGCTTAAATCCCTTTCCTCTTGGATATGTGTGTTATTTCATATTTAGCATGCCAAACTGACTGAACTGATCTTATTGCAACAAACCAAACAAAAAATCCCACAAAACTCCTGCTTGACTTGACTTTTAAAAAAAAAGTTCTTTGTTGCTATTATCTAAATGACGTCTGAGAAATAATAATTATAATCTGGGTTTATAGTTCTCTTAACTGAAATGTCCTATTACTAGTATTATTTATTGTAGTTAAAAATTGGTTTTAGGGTGATGGGAAAAGGTTGATCAGTGAGTACTAAATTACACTTATATAGGAACAAGAAGTTTGGGGGTACTATTGCACAGTAGGGTAACTACAAATAACAATAAAACACTGTATTTTCCAAAAATCTAGATGAAAGGGTTTTTAATGTTTTCATTATAAAGAAATAATAAATAGCTGGGTTCAGTGATATATGCCTGTTATTGACAAACTGAAAGCCTAAAGCAGGAGGATCACAAGGTCAAGCCCAGCCTGGGAAACTTAGCAAGACCATCTCAAAATCATACATACATACATACATACATGCATACATGCATGCATGTATAGGGCTGAGAATGTAGCTCAATGAGAAAGTCCTGGATTCATTCTTCAGTACTGAAAAAAAAAGAGAGAGAAAGAGAGAGCAAGAGAGACAGAGAAAGAAAATGATTTATAGAAATAGATGTGTTTAACCTGATTTCAGGGGGTTTTTTTGGTACCAGAGATCAAACTCGGGACCATGTGCTTGCATGGCAGGCATCGGAACCACTGAGCTAAATCCCCAGCCCAACCTGATTTAAACATTACACAACACTATGTGCTGAAATATGTGATACCTTTCAAGTAATATATATTTTATGCATTTTTAAAAATTCATTTAATTTACATTTTAAAATAGTATCTATACATGTAACTAATATTTATAAAATGTCTTATTTATATTATTGCTTTTTCAGAATATAAACAGTGATTATAGTGCTTATTTCATTCTTATTCCAAAATTAACTAACTTAAAGTATCATGTCAATGTGAAGTCAAGAACATTCGATAGGATTTTAACCTCAGGTGAAAGAAAATCTTGGTAAGAATATTCATAGAGAGGCAAAATTCACTAGTGCAGTTATCTAATCCCAGCTACTCAGGAGGCTGAGGAAGGAGGAGCACATGTTTGAGGCCAATTTGTATAACTTAGCAAATTCTTGTCACAAAATTTTAAAAGGGGGGCTAATAATCTAGCTTCATGCAAGGTCTTGGGTTAATCCCTAATAATTCAAGAAAAAAAAAAGAAAGAGTATTCATATAATGTGAAATATTTGTCATGCAACATCTAAAACATGTTATTATAATACTCCTAAAAGTTTTAAGAAAATAATGAAGACTTAAGGGGTTTGTTTAAAAATAACTCACTCACTATGATTTTTTAGATATTTCATGATGAAAACTACTGTAAAACAAAATTATCCTCCTATACTGCCCATGCAGGATTGTTTTTAATTTAAGACTGGGTTGGGGGTATAGCTCAGCAGTGCCGTGCCTTCCTGGCAAGCACAAGGTCCTGAGTTCAATCCCCAGTGCTGAGATTAAAAAAAGACAGGGCACTGCTATGTTAACCACAGGAAGGGTTTCTTTTGTAGGGGACAGTGGAGTGGTGAAGGAAGCATTCACTTGTATGCTATAATAGCCTGAAGGAGCACTTTGCATCTTAAGCAATTATGTCATTAAATGATTACCTTCAAAGATAGGAAACTAGGTATTCTAAGACAAACACACTTATTTATGTAAAAAATATAGGAATTTTGAAACATATACTATAGAATGTCCAAATGTGTGTATTTTTAAATCAGCTGTGTAGTTTTTTGAAATATCAGAAGAGGCTACTGTACCACCTCCCCAAGTGCAGAGGAGCAGAGCTGTCCCCAGCACACAGGAGGTGAACCTTCTGGGCCACTGTACCACCACCCAAAATGCCAAGGAGGTGAGCCACGTGGGTGCCAACAGCACACATCCTCTCCCCCACCCACACTGAAATTAGAAGACACATAAGCAAGTCTCAAAAACAGACTTCCAGATCACCTAAAGCAACCCCAAAGGGAAACAAGATGGAACAATCTGATACTCAACAACCTGGACTCCCTGAACTGGCAATGAAAGAGGATCTGGAAAAAATGAAATCAGAAATAATTTCTCAGATATCAGCAGAGATTGT